>JAUTXW010000370.1:1497500-1928161 GCA_030620095.1 Kuschelorhynchus macadamiae
TGTTGCCAGTTCATCCCCATATGACCCTTAACTGAAATACTTAGTGCATTCTTTTAGGAAATAGAGTAAATAGTGATTTCAGTATTTTGTACAATAATGAACAGTTAATATCAAAGGAAAACATATCTTTTCTGGGAGTTGAAATAGACAGAAGACTGGACTGGAGGGTACACATTGAGGGTGTGGCCTTAAAAGTTTTTAAGTACTGTTATGCCTTAAAAATTGTGGCTGAGAGGGTTGGTCAGGATGCTGCTCTATCTGCCTATCATGAATTGGGAAAATTCAGTTGATGTTGCTAGAATCTCTGTTTTGCAAAAAAGGTTCGTTCGTTCTATTTTAAAATTTAGACTGCAGGATAGTTATAGAAAAGTATTTATAGAAAATAATATTTTAACTCATACTAGTACTTATATCTTGGACTGTGTTATGTTTGCTTTAAATAATGGAGATCTTTTTAATAACTTTAATGAAAGGCACCAACATCCCACCAGAAAAAACATTTTCACTCTTTCAGCGCTTCTTAAAGGTCAAGTCATTATCCACCCAAGTTTCATCAATATAAAAAATAGTTCGACCTTCTTGGCGATATTTCCTCATGTTATGGATGTACCTATATCTCCAATGCAATATATTAGGTCCCTTCATCAGTACCTTCTTCCTGTTAAATACAACTTCACATATTTACAAAAAAAAATTGAATTCTCAATTAAAAAGATATTTAATGCTAGTGAAGATAGGTACACTTCCTAAACAAAAATTAAAAGATGTATTAAGAAAATTCTTATGTAAAAAGGCCTTTTACACAATATTTTGCTTTGACAAAAATGAAATAATATAATAAATTTTTCTCTCCCTATGACTTATTATTGTTGCCACACTAGACATGTAGGTATTTTAATCTGTAATTGTAGAAACTCTAAGTACAATTGTGAAACTGAGTATTTTTATCTTACTGTTATGTTTGTTTTTGTTTTTTTTTTCTCTTTATCCAAAATTATTTTCAATGCAGCTACATAGGTAGTTAACTTATGGATCTAAGTTTTTGTGAAATGATGATAGATTCTAAGATGCAGAAAAAAAAGCAAGGTATTTTATATATGCCTCTATTTAGTAATTGTAATACTACTTGCTGACCTTTTTCCACATCCACTGGGTTTTTTTTTGTATACCTATTTGTTATATTTTGGAATATAAATAAACGCTTGTCTATCTATCTATCAAATTACATTTGAGGTCAATCGGACAAGGTTTTTCGTTACGCTGTGAACAGACTGACCGACCGACAGATCGATGGAACTCAGAAAACATGTTTTTTGGCATCGAGGAGGATGGCGATTTCTTAACGAATACAATATTTGGGTTTTACGAGAGAAGTAGAAAACAGCCTTTTAAAAGTGAGTCCATTATTAGTTGATTACGTTTTTTTCTTTATCTATCTATATAAACCAATATTCTTAAAAAATTAAAAAAGATTTTAAAATGTTATGCATTATCTGGACAGATATTTTGGCAACTGATATATTGTTTCTTCTAATTATATGGCAATACACTAATACACAGTTCCTAAACTATATTTTTCAATATTCTAGCTAAAGTTTTAGGCACGCCTATGAATAGACAGCAAACAGGCTAGAATTGTGTAGCAATACGCTAATACACAATAATTCCTAAATTCTATTTTTTAGTATTTCAGCTAAAGTATTTAGGCACGCCTATGCATAGAGAGCAAACAGGCTAGATTTTACTTCACCTCTCCCTTGCGTCGCTGTTTCAGAACCGTGTGCCATACTATATTAAGTATTTTTTTACTCCTTTTTTATTTTTCTTGTTTAGGTAATAATTAGTAGGTAAAGCGTTTTAGAGACAATTTTCCAAGGAGTAAAATCTCTGTCATTGCTATAAGATTGCAAAAAACTAGTATTTTTCAAAATTGAATGCCCTACAAGGTGTTCCAGATGTGTTTGAAAGGGCCTTATTTCTCCGTTGTTCGTGGAATAAAAAAAACTGAATGTAGAGGTATTTCTGATGTGATAAAAATTATTAATTGGCTATCGAATTTTAAAAAATATATGACAACACAGTGACAAAATGAATAAGATAATCGTTAATTTAAATTTCAACGCCCTGTATTTTATTACATTGTTGAACTCTGTACAAAATTCTAGGACAACTTGATATAAAATACCTTATGCCTATCTTCAATTGTTTTCGAGTTCGCATTTTTGAGAGATCTAGGGCAACTGGCACACCCTAGTTTAGTTTCTTGTGCTCTTATAGTGACATTTTTAAGTTTAACGTGATATTAAATTTTTCCAGATTTTTTTTAAAGCAGAAAAACTTATCTTACAACCATGACAGGGTTCTTACGCTTAAAACGCCTTTTATTGTCCAAAGAGAAAAATGTTGATACAGGTAAAATACAGGTACCCTGGATATATACAATTCTGGGAATAACCTGTACACAAACTAAAAAATATGACGATATGGCAGCAGCTAGGGTTTTCGCTTTAAAAAAATATGCAAGAGTTAAGATGCAATTTTTAAAACATGCAGTGTTTTGCTAAAGAGTCGTTATACGGCGTTTTTGTTTACTAAGAAGACTGTACTGTACTGAACTGTATATATAAATTATGTTTATAATTCGTAAGCTTTGTTAACAAAATTAATTTTTACGATAGAAAAGTTTCCTATATTTCTATAAAATATACTGCAACAAAGCAAAAATTAAAACTTATGTGATACCTACAGAAATGTTGCTACATTTTTAATATTATTTGATAGAAACCCAAAATAATTTTACAAACTAAAAAGTTAATGAAACTTACATAAAAAGCTCAGTTCTGTCGGTAACGTTATCGCAGGTGTACACCAAAGTATTTGCACAAAGTTTTATCTTTAACGGGTTTTTAAACTATTTTCCTAGCAAATTCGTGTATATTGCAGCTAAGTATGACCTTTTTATCGCCTTCGATGCGCCGTAAATAGAGATAATGTTTTATTGCTCTTTCTTGTTGCACGCTTAATGACGGTAAAAGAATTTACACAAAAAACAACAAACTAGTTTTTATAACTCTGTTCTTTTAAACATTTCATTAGGCCGCCATTTTATTCACCCATAATGGATTTACACAAACATTTTACCAGTTTAACCCTATATCACACTTTAATTTTGCGCAGATTATGAAGTCCATTCAATAAGTAGTTACATATTGTAAGGACCTCATTTTGTTATGTAAAAAAAGTAACCATTTCTTCCCCTTGATTTTTGAAATTTGAAGTCAGTTTTGTCAGTAAATATCTATAAAAAGCTCGGAGGACGATTCTTTCACAATTACAATACTTCCTTCCCTCTTGTGATGAAAATAAAAAGATCGGTGATATTTTTTTGCAAGGATTGCTTTAATGTGTTTGGCTTAATAACCTTTAATCTTTACAATGGATTTCTTACCTAAATGAGATTTTTGGTTAAAGCGGTCTGTTCCCAATAAGATTTGCAAAAGATCTGTGAAAACCACATCCCAATTTACTGACGTAAAAATTTTGATTATGCGTTCCATCTGTATGTGTCTGAATTGTCGAACTTGCTTAACAAAACGCAAAAGGATATTTACTTGAGAAAAATGAAGTACTATATTTAGATGTCTTATTGTGTTTTAACATTTTTTACAAGTTAGCTTTAAAACGAATATCTTTATTATCTCTTCTAGATTTGACAATATTCAAGAGCCATTAACTTCCAATAGATGTAGAGAAGAACTAGCTAATTTAAACCCAAATTACCTATGTATGTGGGATAAAGATAGTAACCACTTAGAAGAACAATTGTTTATAGAAGATAACATAGAATTATTGGAGGAAGAAAATACAAGTTTGGATAAATTAACTACAATTTATGAGTGAGTATTGTTTTAATAAATTGACAGTTCCTATAAAGTAATTATTTTTAAAAAACGTATGAATAATTATTAATGTTTTATGGGTTTGAATCTAGTATTTTTTTAAAATTAGGAAACCAATACTTTTGAATAAATAAAGATTATTAGTATGAAACATGTGCAAATTTGTAATTTGGCTCTACACACCACAAGCATCACATTAATAATAAAATTTTGAAAGATAATGTTGAAAAATTGGTATCATCACTATTTATACCAGCCCGGCAACGCCGCACCACACTAATGTATATATATGACCCCAAAAATAAAAATTTCATGAAATTACGATAGAACTAAGAGAACTTAAACAGACCCGCAGTTTCATATGCTAAAATATTTGATATTGATATGTGAGAGAGAGCGAGAGATAGCGTGAGATAGAGAAAGATAGCGAGATAGAGATAGAAAGCGAGATAGAGAGATAGAGATAGAAAGCGAGATAGAGAGAGAGCGAGAGAGAGAGATAGAGAGCGAGAGAGAGAGAGAGCGATAGATAGAGAGCGATAGATAGAGAGCGAGGGAGAGATAGAGAGCGAGAGAAATAGATAGCGAGAGAGAGAGAGAGAGATATATTATTTAAGTTTTTCGTAAAAACAACTGCATTTCTAGTCCATAACATTTACTTTCTTCAAATAAATATCCGGTCATATCCTCCAAACACAATCCGGGTTTTATATGGAGGGCATCCACTTTATATGTATTTATGTCTAACGGAGAAAATAAACGTGAAGAAAATTAGAAGTTTCAACTCCGTAAAGTAATACCCCTTTTCATATCAGGTAAATCATCAATTCGATATGAGATTCTGATATAGCTGCCATTTGATTCTTGCACTAAAGAGAAATGCCTTTTTCCTACTATCTTCTATTTTTGGTGAAACATCAACAGAGGACTTCCCTACATAATATTTCACCTATTTAAAAACAAAAAGGCTGGAATGTAAACACAGCGAGGATTTACTAGGAGCAGGAGGATCATGGGTTCAGAATACAGAATATTTTTTGTCCAATTTCTTTAATTAGTTTTGTTTTAAACATATTTGTCATTTGGTATTCTTGAGTTATTAGAAATTTAGAGAATTGTTGCTTATGAAATCCAATATGTTTCCCATCGTTATAAAAACACAAGCAATCTTCTTTCTTTTTAGGAGAATCGATAGCAAGCTTTCTTTGGATCTAACTCGTAAAACTCAGCGAGAAATTCAATCAAAAGTTGAAGGGAAAAAGGGTCAAGATAGTTGCGAACATTTATGCAAAACTTTAGATGATTTTAATAAAAAAATGGAAAATATGCTTTTAAAATATGTAAGTAATATCAAAGACAAATCGTACGAATGGGCGAAACAAACAATGTAACATAAGAGACTCCTTAAAAGTCCTCAACTCTGTCGTTTTTAAGTTTAATTTGAATCCATATAGACTTCTAGGAAGTGATGGCCACAAACTCAAAATGGTCTTAATTCTTACTGCAGCTACATTGGTTTCGGAATGACGTCTAGTCTATTGTTCATTAACACATTTTTTTTTAGAATTTCCGTTTATATTTCAAGAAGGAAATAATTGTTAAACAAAAACCACTGAAATGAATTCGCTTCATGTAGACTTTATCACAACCGTACTATATCTATTAGTTATTAATTATTGAACAAAAAACTAAAAAGCGGTTAGCTTCAATAAATTAATAACTAATAGATTATAAGAATTAGACACATCGTAGTGTCATAATCTCATAAAGTATAGTTACCATAAAGTCTACACGAAGAGAAATAATTTTAGTGGCTCTTGTGTAACAATTATCCGACTTAAAATATAAACAAAAACTCTAAAAAAATGGCTAATTAACGATAGTATCATTTTATAAGAAATCAGTTTTTTTTTTCATCTGGATATTGAATATTGTTCCTTCAATTGTCTGCATAATATCATAATTTTTTAAATTAATATTTAATACTATATTTTTTTACTTGTTACGGCCGATTTTGTGGCATCGTAACGGCTTAGCGCTTGCCGCGCGGAGTTCTATTTCCAATATTAAATTAAAATGATTGATAATAGAGCGACAGTTACGGGTGTAGGGACTTTTTAAGTGGAAATTTCTTCCTTTTTAAGATTTTTTTAAAATCTTAATTTGTTATTAACTTTTGAAACGTTATTCTAAATCAAATTGGCCCTCACTCATATTTTTACTGGCAGTAAGTATTAAGAACTAACACCATTTTGAGTTTGTGAATTAGGTCAGCCTTTTTTTACTTCGTAAGATGCATATAATATAAGGATATATGAAAACATTATATTTATTTTATTTTTAAATATATAGTTTAATATTAAAATATGCCATTTTCCACAGCAGCTTGTGTACATTCTACATTAAGTAGAGGGATTTTTGTTATGTTTCAGGATCCTGATTCTCATTTAGTGAATTTTATAGAAATTAAAAAATATTATGCTATCGTTGAGAATTTCAACTCACTTTTGGTTCCAGTGATGGAAATAGATAAAACGTTTCTTGATAAATCCGATGAATTTATTTCAGACGAGTTAGAAACGTGCAGAAAAAGGTAAATTGTATGTTAACTATGTTAATTGATAAAACTGTTTCGAGTATTTATAATTTTGGCGCTAATGTCAAACAGAAATTATTATTTTTATTTCTAAGCCTAAATAAGCCAAAGGGTAAATAAAGATCTACATCCACTCTATGCGGTTAGTTCAATGTAGATTAGCATAAGTGGTCTTAGTACTTGGTTATTGTTTTAAGGTGCCCGATTTTAATGCCAATCAGTGTATATTAACATCACTTCTCCCAACGAAAATCAACAGTATAATTCAATGCGTGTCTTGGTATTAGCCAGTGGAGTACTTGTTTCTGGGACTTCATTTTGTGCCTTTCCCCTACATGGGGCTCGCTAGTTTATGGCGGCCTGATAGGTTCTAAAAAGAGCGAAGGGTCGTTTTGCTGTTCAAAGCAGTGATCATGGTATCCCTCTTGTTGGTGTAATGTGAAACAAAAATATATTAACATTATTTCTCCCAAGGAATGTCACGAATAAACCGTGGTAAATCAATGACGCTCATGGTATTAGCCGACGGAGTAGTTATTTCTGTGATTCCATTTTTTGAATAATGAATGTTTGGTTAAAAATTCACAGAAATAATTTTTAATTGCCCAACGTTTAATCTACTAATTAACTGGACTAGAAAAAGTGAAAATATTAATTCTAGTACTTGAAATGCCTTTTAAAGTTATAATGAGGTATTAGGGAAGCAAACATTTCGAAAAAATGAGAGAAAAAAGTGAAACGGAGATCAAATGATCATAGAACTAATATCTTGAATTTATTATATAGACACGACAAAAGGATAAGTTATTTTTTAACTACAGCATACATTTTTAATACATAAGAAAAAATACCTTTTTGAACAGAACTATTATATGTATATGCATATATTTGAGCAATCTATTTAATCGGATTTACAAGAATACCACTATACGCAGGGCATATAAATGTCTAAAGAATGAAAAAGAACTGGCGAATTCATTTGGTTTGGATCCTTTTTTCTTATGAACTTTTTTTTCAAATACCACCCTGTTATTTAACTATGTTCCGTATTTGTCCCGTTTGTTCAAATAATTTTAATTTAGTTTCCCATTTTTTGCTGCGATGCATTATTTTATTTATTTATTTTTTCTTTTTTAAGAAGTATATTTTAATTTAAACATTTTAAAAATATCGTGTAAAGGTCTCTTCGATTATTTTAAATAGTTGATATAGTTGATACTGTGGACATTTCTTTTAATTCGAATTCAATATAATGTTTTCCTAAAGTCTAGTATTTTTTGTTTCTTTCGTAAAACTTGCTTATTGGTAATTTAGAAAGCTCTTTTGCCAAATTTTGACGTCACCAAAAAGTCACATTCTTATATTCAGTTAGGCCATACTAACCACCGGAAGTAGTTAAAAGTAGAGAAATGAGTTTTAGTGTCGCATCGGAAATTTACAAATTTTCAGAATAAAACGTTTTTTACTTTGTAATTACCTTTTGATGACCAATGCAATCTTCAACAATACTAAGAAATACCGTAAATTTAGGTTCGTTTACGAATACTTCTAGCCTTTGCAAATACTTCCACTCTTTGCCCATGTATATGTTTTTTTTGTCATATCTTCTTTTGGTACATTGAAGTTTGTTTGCAGCAATTTTTAATTAATTGGTCCATATAGTGGAATAATATATATCCCTTTATCTTAACGGAACACAGTGGGACAAAAAATTCCTAAAAAAAGTGAGTGTCGTAAATTGGAGGCGTCATCATTGGCGGCTCGTGGTCAACTTTTCAGGTGGTTCAATATATATACACCACAAAGAGTCATCTGAAAAAATCAGACAAACGAAACAATAAAATTCTATTTTTACTTCACAACCGTTGTTGATTTTTAAATTTTGGCAAAGGTCGACTACTAGTCTTAAATTCGAGATGTTTCTCAAAGTCCAGCTCGCCAAAATAATTTAAAACGGCTTTTAAAGTCTTAAGATTCTAAAACACTGTAGCTACATTTATTTAAAACATTAATTTAAAGCACAAAATCAGCAAACAAAATGTAAAGTCTTGAAAATAAAATCTATAAAAATACGCAATCGTAACCACAACCCTATCACACGATCCGTATTAAATGCATCCACTGCAGTTGATTAACTTGAAAATACTTAAGTTTCCTCGGCGCGGCTTTTGACCCAAACTTCGCCAACGTAAGCCGTATATTACCTATGCGCCTCTATGCGAATTTGATCGGGAACACTCGGGAAAAACTCGCCTCCGTTTATAACCACGAGGTCAACGGGGAGCATTATTATAAGTAACCGACAATTCGTCCAATCGTAATTTCCGAAGTGAACCTTATGATGTGATATTAAGAAACCGACGAGTCAGACTCGTTTGTCGGCTACATAAAGATGTTTGGCGAGTTATTAAAATGGTATTGTAACCGAGGTTTTTGCCTGATTCATCGGCTTAATTAATTAATTAATAAAAATACAAGAACACTAAAAAACGTTTTTTATTAATATTTAAAAAAAAAATATATTTTTAAAAGTAGAATAGATAATTTTTTATAACTTATTTTTCTATAATTACTTCCTCTGCTTGGTGTCACCTATCGATTTACCTTTTAAAACACATGTCTTCAAAGAATGTGGAGCTTTTGTTATGTGCATTTTTTCACCTTCGGAAGGTCTTCCTAATAATCTTCTTTTACCTGTAATGCCACTTTTTCGTCGGCTTATAGCTGTTGGTTGTACGCCAATTTTAGTACCCCTTCTGGTAATAATTTTTTTTTTACAATGATGCGACAGTTGCCCTTTATACTTAAAAGAAGTATGAAGTCCGCTTAGTAAAGCAGGAATGGATTTTCCATATTTATTGGCGTTATCGAGGTAAGCTGTTACTGCCGGGATAAAATTAATAGGGTCATCAGTTAAATTTTTGAAAATATGCTCTGTGTGTTGCCCCCATCTTGCCTTCAGTTCTTCAATTTTACCTGGTGTATCTGATTCAGTAGTATGCTCATCAATGACTTCGAAAAGATCGTCAGCATTGTTATTAGTACTTTCCGCTGTATTGGTTTCCTTGAATTTTAAATTTAAACTGGATTCATCATGCAGAAGTGGCAAAAACATTTTTTGATTTGCTATGCTTCCAGTTGCTAATTGAAACAGAGAAAGTTTATTTTGATATGATATTGTATTCATAGTGAACAGGATGTTAAATTTTAAAATAACTGCTGCCTGATGCTTGCAGTGCTTGCCATTGTAACCAACAGCACAAGTACACTTGCATAAAATCATATCGACAGTGTAAAAAATCTCGGAGTTTGAAAAACTTTGTACAATATATTGTCCATCACCCAAATCCTTTATAGTCGCTATTATTTTTGATTCCTTGGGCATATATGTTTCTTGGACAACTTTGCAGACTCTTTTTAAAATAATATCTAGTATTCTTTGAGTATAGTAACTTTCGAAACTTGTGCAAATAAAATCTGCTAGCTGAGGCAAATTAAAAGCCTTGGTTCTTTCAAGCGGTATGTCTTTTAAAAGTCTAAACATAACTTCTGTGTAGTTATTTGTATCTGATCCTCTTAACGGAAGATTTTGGCGGTAGCATACTGACCACTCTTCTATACGAATAAATAATTTTTCAACATATGACCGAAATTGGATGTGGCTACAGTGTGAATAAAAATATTTTTTTTGCTTCTTCTAGTTTGCTTTCTGACTTTTCATATACAAGTTTTCTAAAAAGTTGATAATAACTTTGTTTATCAGCTTTAGGCACAGCATTCTTTGACATGTTCACCCAGCGCCAGCATGCTTTGAGAACATGAAAAACGCATAAAAGTAATTTAGAAGTTGGGAAGTATTTTTTTAGTACCTTTCTTTCATTAAGGTCATCATCTGTCATTATGACCTGAGGTTGTAATTTAACGGCTATAGAACCGAGAAGAGCTTCAACCGCGGCATCAAAGACCTCTCCTTTTTGACTGCTGCTAAGAATACAAGCAATTGGAACACCCCCAATTTTTGATTGGGTTACAAAAAAGTAAACCTTGTGATCTTGTAAGTCGCAATTTCCCGTAGCAACTACAAATAATAATTCGGATGCTTGTGGAAGTTTCTGCGCTCTCTGCATTAATGGTGTAGATATAGCGGCTGCATAATGGTCGCCTACTTTTACTATTTTAAATAATGTTCCATTTTGCGATGACAATATTTCTTCGAGTTTATTTAACATATTAGAACCAGTTCGTTCACCATATTGCTGCTTGAATGTTTTTTGCCATAAGTTTGTGACATCCGATTTTGTAGGAAAATAGAAACGATCAAAAATTTTTTCATGATACTCATTTCCATACTCTTCCATTTTTATTGTGTAAAAAGTGTGGTAAGCAGAACCAGCAGAATGACCTTTCTCAAATAAACGTAAAAGTTCTTGTTTAGCATCAGGACCCACAGGCCTTTCCCTAAGAGCATCAGCAACATCCACTCTGTGGTTATGATTATTACGTAATTCTACTACACATGGATATTCTTTATCAATTTTATTTTTCGATTTAGAGTTTTCAAAAAACCGTTTTATTGTAATAAATAACTTAGCAGGGCAGTTTATATTTCTTGACTTTTTTTCCCTTATTTCTTTTGTTTTTTTTTCTACAACGTGTATTAAAGTGGCAATAATATATTCTTTTAAATAGATTTCGCGTCTGCTCACTTGTTTTAAAAGTTTTGTGTATGCTCCAAGTGACTCTCGTAAACTTCTCAAGATCCAGTATAAATTTCTAAAAATAAAATTGCATTTACCGCATGGTATTTTATGTTTTTTAGTATATATTTAACTAAGTGCTGACCAGACGGAAGCAAATTTTTAGAAATTCAAAGGTTTTCGGATTTCGACAATTAATCGCTCAGGATTAAAGCAATGTTCTCGAAAATAGACAGCTTTAAAACTACATCACAACTGTCCTATACAAGGTGTTACGTTAAATTCTGTCATTTTTACAAAACTTTATATTGCCAGAACTTTTTTAAAAAGTGTAGCTCTTTTTATTTTTTCTAACTGGGTTAATCTACATATTAATACAAAAAAAAAACTGTTTCTAGCAATTTTTATTCTTTTCTCCGTTTTTGATATACAAGGTTTTTTCAAAAATGTGTACATTTTAATATTTTTCTTTTGTATGCGCCTTCTGTATTTTTCATACAATTGGTTCTGCTCTGATTTATGATCAAGGGTAATGCCTTTTAAAATGTTAATATGGTCATCATATACAGAGGCCTCTCAAAAACTGGGCAACAATATTTGAATTCAAATATTCTGTTTTTGATTTTTTTTAATTTTTGACAAATTTTCAAGTAACACCAACTTCAAGAACACTAGATTTTACAATATTTTGTTCCAATTTTAGCAATAGTAGAATTTTGTGTAGGGGCGTTTTTTACCATTTAAAAATTCCTTTATTTTTAAGCACTTAAATGAGCTCTTATTTTTACTGGGTTAAGCCTCGGGTTAAACATAAGAATAGAGTAACAAAGTTACAATTTAAAAAAAAAACTGGTTGTTTTTACGTGCTAAACGTTGTAAAAAGATTTGCAATTATACAGGGTAAATGCAAAAAAAGACGGTTAAATTTTTTTTTAATGTGGCAAACAGTATCTTACATGAATATAATAGAGCACGTCCGGTCTTATTTAAAACTTAAAGTGAGATTAAAAGATGTATCACCCAAAACTTTAGATAAGCTTTATTAGTAATATTATAGACACAATGCCAAAACGGCTGCTATCGGGAAGTAATAATATGTCTAGCAGAAGAACCAACAAAATATTAGTTTTTGATTTTTTTTGTTAAATGTTATTTGAAGATATTTAGTTTAGATTTTGTCTAGCAGGGGGACTAACATAATATAAGTTTGTAATTTTTTTATTGTTAAACGTTACTTACTTTCAAATTTTGTCTTCAAATAATTTCTGGAGAGATAATCATTGGTTTAAATGACAATAATAGACCCGATTTCCTCACTGTTAAACATCAGTATTTTTAAAACATTTGAATATAGCTATATAAGGTGTGTTAAATCAGATATTTATAAACCTGTATTGTAGAATCCAAAGATCCAATAAATATATATTTGAAGAGGTCTTAAGAGCGCCACTAAAAAGAAATAAACATAGTCGTATAACGATGATAGAAACATGATATTTTTAATTTAAGGTAAGAAATTTAATTATATTTTAATTTTAAAAGATTTAAACTTTTTATAGCTTAACTATTTTTTCTGCCATTTGAGTAAATTATGAGGATACTTTAAAGATGTTCTAAGATACTTTTTGCCAAATGAAAAAAAAATGTTTTTAATCGTCTTTTTTTGCATTGCCCCTTTATAATTTGCACATATGTATACCCTTAATTAAAGTTTTTATCTTTTTTGTGGGTAACATCTAACTGAGTACTCATTATTGAATACTCTATTCTTATATTAAATGAAATAAAAACAAGAGCTCATTCAAGTGCTTAAAAATGAAGCAATTTTCAAATGGTAAACACCGTCCCGACACAAAGTTCTACGATTACCAAAATTGGTATTAAATTTTTTAAAATCTAGTGTTCTGGAAATAAATGTAACTTATTGGTTGCTTAAAAAGTTTATAAAATCAAAAGCAAATATTTGAATTTAAATGATGCTGCTCAGCTTTTAAGACGACTCTGTATATAATGATTATATTAACATTTTTAGAGCCATTATTCTTGATCATAAATCAGGTCAGAACCAATTGTTTGAAAAATACAGAAGGCGCAAATATAAGAAAATATAAAAATTTACACATTTTTGAAAAAACCTCGTATATCAATAACGGGTGTAGATTTACCCAGTTAGAAAAAATAAATAAAATCGTTACCTGGTGATATAAAATTTGGCAAAAATGACAGGGTATAACCGTAACTGAATAGCTCAGCTCTGCCAGAAATTATTTACCTTTGAGTTTTGCCTAAAAATTTGCTTGGGTAAGTTTGTCTGACCAGCACTTTAGTAATATAGAGCATCATATTTTAAAAAATGATGTATCACTTTATAACATCCTAATAAGTTACATTGTATAATATTTTTTTGGCTAAAAACCATCAGCAACTAAAAAACAAAAACATTTTCGCGATAAAAAAAAAAAGATTATCCTATTATATGGTATCTCTTATTTTGCAGACATATTAATTTTTCTGTATTATTTTTAAACCCTTTAAACAATATGTTTGCAACGTATACCCTTATTAACATAATTATTAGTTATTAACTATTAGCTGTGTATATTGTATAAAATTATTCTGCTTCAAAACATAAATGGCCTGTTATACAAAGCATCTTGTTTTTAACAGGAAATTCAATTTTGCTGAATTATTATTATTTGGACAACGATCATTTCGGTGAATGATCGTTGATTTGGAAGCGTATTAGGTAGACAATTTTTAAACCAGTTTGAATCCTTCTGGAACAAACGGCATTTATAAGATTTAAAGTCAAATCCGTAAACCAAGTTTATAATATATGTTATACAATAATAAAGTGCAATATATATTAATTTTTTAGTGTTATTTTTAATTAAGATTATTAACATAATTACTATGTATGAGCTGTGTGTAAAATTAGGCTGCTTCAAAACATCAGTGACTTGTTACCTCGTTTTTTTCTAAAGGAAACTTTTTTTTGCTGATTTATTATTTGGAAGAGTATAAGATAGATATGTTTTTAAACCAGTTTGAATCCTTCTAGAACAAACTGCATTTATAGGATTTAAATTCAAACCCGTAAAATAGTTTTATAAAATAAAATTTTCTAAACTTTCCTAAATTTTTAAAAACCTTTCCTCGACACTTAAAAAAATATGTTACACAATAATTAAGTACTCCCCAGTGATGGAAATTAATACCAAAATAAAAATATTACGTAACCTATAACCATATGATTATATTGCTAGGCTAAAAAAATGACACAAACTACTCTTATTATTATAGTTTACAAGTTGGTTAGCTAATACACTAGCAGAGTAGGTAACAGCTTTTAGTCGTAACAAATATAAACAAGACCGCTTATGACACGACAGGCGGCGCCGGCGTGTCAATAGCTACTACCAATGAAATATTTAATTCTGACAATGGTCAATAATAAATGTTAACAGCCTAATTTTCGTACATTATCAGATAAGAAAAGGGCTTTTAAACTTACCTCGACATCTTCCTTTGAATAAATTTGCAGTTTGTAGGTATTACCTGATACCTCTTTGTATTTCACGGTGTCAGGAAATTTCATTTTATCTTTGCTATTGTCGCTTTTACAACAAGTTAATACTGCATTTGAAATATCCATGCAAATATAACAATAAACATAAAATATAAAAACACAAAATATAAGATATATTGGATTTGTGCGTACGTGACCCTCCAAATAAACAATAATATATAACCGACAAGTGAGTCTGACTCGTCGGTTTCTTACATACCTACCAATCGGTTCGTATCGGAAACTCCGAATGGACGGATTGTCGGTTACTTATAATAATGCCAACGGGGACGTCAGCCGAGATTGATGCCAACGAAACGAAACCTCCGAAGTCCGAAGATCGGGGCGAGGCATCGATGGTGTATCGCGGAATTAAGTGATTAATTATAAAATAAATAATAAAATTATGTATTTTATTTTATTTATTTGTTTGTTTGGAAATATTTATTGGGGGGTTATTGACCATGTGACCTAATGGAGGAGCCGCTACTGGGCATGGATACAATTATGTTGTCACTGGCAGTTTGAGATTGTCATTATTTTCAAATTAAAACTGAACACAAATGAAGAGTAAATTTGTAGACCAGGAGTTCTCAAACTGTGGTACGTGTACCACTGGTAGTACGTATATATTCTCAAAGTGCATGCAGATATAAGTTTTCTGAGAAATAGATGCTCTCTCTATAATAAAATTTTTAATAGTTTGGAGGTTGCGACTGATCTGTGATACACACTTAAAAACTGCTAATAGTACAATACATGCAACATCTTCCGATAAAGAATATGAGAAAAGTATTAAAGTAATTAAGTTCGTATTTGCTTCTATAAAAAATAGATTAACCTTTTGTCTTGAGAGCATTCAATTTTTTACATTACATCATCGACCGCATATAATAAACTTCATTTAGTTCGAGTTTTATAGGCATTTGATACGGTTTTATAATTAAATTTTAATGAGATGTAAATCTCGAGTGCGTCTGAGTTGAGATTGGAATTTTTCTGTTATGATTGTCATTATTCACTAATTAAATAAAAGTTAGTTATTAAGTATTCTAATATAATTTCACGCAAACTCATATCGGCTGATGAAATCTTCAAAATAATTTTCTAATACGTCTTTATTTTTAGGATTCTGCATAGTCAACAAATCTATTTAGCTAATAAAGTAGAAACCGAAAAGCTTAAGAAGGTATCAGAACATTTAAACACCATTACAAATGAAAAGATAGCAAGGTAATTTTTTTATAGTTATATAAAATACTGTGTTAACAATAGTATATAACCAGATCAGTGCGGTTTTAGAAAACTTAGTACTTCAGTAGCTTTGTTGGTTCTATTAGATTTTACCAAAGCTTGTGACAGGTGGAACCATGATCTTTTATTAGCGTAATTAAAATAGTATGGATTTTTGAAACCATCCCTTGATCTTGTACAATCTTGTTTCTCTAATCGTTTCCAGAAAATCAGCTATAACAATAATGTTTCAGATCAGGTTCTAATTAGATCAGGTGTATCCAGGGATCAATTCTTGGTCCTTTATTCTTTATAATATATACAGCTGATATTTTAAAGTCCCTGAATCATCGTAAAGTTAAAGCTTACGCGGATGACCCACAAATATATTGCCATTTAAATCAACAGGGCCATTTACTTGCATCAAGTTTAATTAATGAGGATCTGAATACATTAAAACAACTTTCCTTCAACCATAACTTAAAACTTCATCCTCCAAAATCAGTTGTCATGCTCTTTGGCACAAAAAATCGTCTAACTTTCTTAACAGATAATATTAATATGTTAGATAATGCTAAATTGCCGGTTGTAAGGGCTGTGAAGAATTTGGGTATAATTTTGGACTGCGATTTAGGGAAACAAGGGATTTCTCTTTGCGTAAAATGTAAAAATGAGAGTCTCTCGTTCTCTCTAACTTTAATTATTTTGCGACTTTATTTGCAGACCTTGCTTGGATTATGCAGACAAATACCGCTTCCAGAAAGTACAAAACACCTGTTCTAGACTTATCTTTGGCCTTAGAAGATTTGATCACATTTCACCCACTTTCAAAGATCTTGACTGGTTAAATATGATCAATCGTAGAACTTTACATTTGGGTGTCTTCTTCATTAAGATTTTAAACAATCCACTCTTGCCTGCATCTGTAAAAAACAAATTTTTATTTCGGATGAATCTTTATTCGTGTAATATAGGACTTAATAACTTAATTACTATGCCACATCATCGAAGTGCTATGTTTTAACGCACTTTTACTTTTAATGCTATCCGATTTTATAATACATTACCAGAGAGGTTTACTTTGCTTAATGAGCATAATTTTAAAATCCATTATAAAAAAAATTAACTTTGTCTTCAAAATTCACAATATTAAATTGTATTATTTTTTTCTCTTTTATATGACAATTTAAATACATTTCATTTTTTAGTTATAGCTCAAATATTCTCCCTTGTAACACCAATTTTCAGCTGAAAGTTTTAGAATTTAAATATTTTTTTTTGTAAAATTAGTACTTTTGAGCAGGGTAAAGTTCAGTAGAGGAGCCTTATGGCTAGACTGCGCCTTGCTTTAGCCAAAGTTTACTGAATAAAAATATAAGTTGCAGCACTGGGCCGTCGGCACTTTGAAAATCGCAGATAAACGGTGAGCCGTCTAGTTTCAAACTCCATCGACACTGCCTCCTATTACCGAGCTGTTTAAAAGTAGTTTGGCTTGGCACTACGAATTTGTATCTACCAGGGAATTTCAAAAGTATAAATAATAACTTTAGGCAAAAATTATTGAGTTGAATTTTGTCGTCGGACTAGTTTAATATTTTGCAATTACAGTTTTAAATGTTATTTAAATACAGTGCATTTAATATTAAATTGTTACTTACCTGCTAGTCGAATTTAACGATACAATATTTTTATTATATAAATAAAAAAATCGGTAAATTTCCTTTACCCGGAATTTCCCTCGTTTTTTCTATTTGTTCAGAATAGTTAAGTGTGACTCAGTTTACTTCAGTACATAGTCACGGTATATAAGTGATACATATACTTTTAATTTTTATTGGCCGCCATTTTATTAACTTTTGGGCATAATTATAGTAATAATAATAAATAGTTTTTACATTGATACATACCGCCATTTAGTTACGTCATGTTGAATTCGTACCAGTTTATCCTATTTGCACATTTAATTTTTCTGCAAAATTTAAAGTCAATTGAATAAAATTTCTTTACTATGATTAAAAAAAAAAATTATTTGGCCGCTATTTCGTTTCGCCAGCTTAAATCGAAACCGATATTATCAACAAGGCCCATTAACTCTATAGGTTGCCTCGAGCGATCTTGACCTATCCCAACTCGGTGTGAGCGATCTACGTCACTCGGCGACCGGCTTGCTTTAGCTCGGCATTGTCAATATCTTTTCTGTGTGGGTTTAATTACATATATTAACCTTTTTTTGTTCAAAATTGAAACTTTTTTGTTACAATAAAATGCAGCGTTCAAGATATAAGTTATTATAATTTTAAACTTAGGTTTAGGGATGTTGGTTTAAATTTTAACCAAGTTTTTTTCCATTTCAAAAAGTTCGCATCGTATTTGAAAAAATATGATGTATTTTTAAAGTTTCAAAAAATATTCTTGTAAAAAGTTTTCGCATGACAAATAGTTGTATAACTTTAGAAAATGTACATTTTTTTATACAAGGTGTACCAGTATTATGTTCTCGGTTTTGGCGATAATGGTTAGAGATAGAGACAACGTTTAAATATAAATAGTGTATATAGGATGACTTATATACCTACTTAAATAGTTTTTCATATACGAAACACCCTATATTTTATTACATTTTTGAATTGTATCTAAAATTCTACGTCTACTTCATGTATTGTCCATAGGCCTAAGTTTAATTGTTTTCGAGATATTAATACTTAAAAACTTGGGATTTTCAATTTTGAACAGCTGTAGAGTCTAAAAGGTTCAAATTAGAACAAAGCTGTTTGCACTTTCCTGATTTAGTTTTTAATAGTCTGCTATAAATTTCTTCTCTATTTCTAACCGCTCTACCAAGATATCAAACGAGAACACACTATGGGGACACCTTATGTATATTATAAGTATTTTTCATATTTTATTAAATACAGTTGACTATTTATTAACTATTTGCAGTAAATAAAATTATTTAACTGTTCAAACATCTTTTTTAATAATAGAAAATAAATCAGCTCATAACTTATGCTTAAACGGTAACAAATTAAAAATTAAGTTAATAATTTTTCCCATTTTTTATACAGCTTTTCGTGGAGTCCACTTCAGAATGGCTTCCTTTTTTACCTTTTTTTTCCTTCGCCAGTTCGTTTGAATATTTCATTCTTATAAATAACCTTTGTCTTACGAACAGTCTTGTGGCATCTAGGTTTATGTTGTTGTGTCTATTTGTAATTATTTTCATTCATATCTTACTCATAATTTACGTAAAAAATGTGTCCTAAGGATGCAGCAATAAAGTTGCGAAACTTCGACAATTTAAAAATAGTCTTGTTTTTTTACTGGATCCTAACCCTAAATAATACACCACTCTAACATAAAAATAAGAGGATCGCTAACGAAAACCATTTAGAAACTTAATATCTAGGAAATAACTGTGGGCCAACGTAGTACGTAAAAACTGAAAATACGGGTTTTGTGCAGGATATAGAATTTATATGTATCCTGAGATTGCAACAATAACATAGTAAAACGTCGACAGTTTAAAAAAATCTATTGTTTTTTTACTGGATCCCTACCACAAATAATACACCACTCTAACATAGCAACAAAAGGATCGTTAATGAAAACCATTTAGAAACTTAATATCTGCGGACCAGCGTAATAAGTAAAGACTGATAATGTGGGTTATAGAATTTATGTGTCCTGAGGATGCAACAATAAAATATTGAAATATCGACAGTTTAAAAAAGTCTGTTGTTTTTTTTAGTGGATCCCAACCCCAAATAATACACCAGTCTAACATAACAGGAGGATCGTTAACGAAAAACATTTAGACATCTAATATCTGGGAAATATCTGCAGTCTAACGCAGTAGGTAAAGACTGATAATATGGGTTTCATGCAGGATATAGAATCTATATGTGTTCTGAAGATGCGACAATAAAGTTGGGAAATATCGACAATTTAAAAAAAGACTTGCTTTTTTTACTGGATCTTAACCCTAAATAATACACCACTCTAACAATTTTTTTTTAACATATTACTAGGTCATCCTCATATGACCCTTAATTTTTGGTCAAAATTCGGAGTCAATCGAGTAAGTAGTATTTAAGGTATGTCGCGAACTAATAGACAGACATACAGACCGACAGAAGAAACGACGAAATTGATAAAACATGTTTTTTACAACCATCTACAGAGCAAAATCTAATAGGCATATTGGACCATATTTGTCAAAGAAATAAAAAATTTTTGTCTCACTATATAGCACAATAGCACACTGAGCACCTATATGAAATTGGTTTTAATTTACAATTATGTAAAAGTAAGTATTGTATTGAATTTGTATTTTTTTTTTAAATAAAAGATATCTATTATTATTATTATTATCATATTTACATGCTGTGCTGGAAATAGGCTTTTTGCAACCAGAAGACTATGCGCTCGTATTTAGACTCTACCATTCTAATATATTTTTCAATGCCGATTTTGTTCCGGGGTGGAAAGTCATATATTTTTTGTTGACTAAAAAAAAAAAAAATTATATTACATTAAAGAACGCTGCCTTGTTTCGAATAGATGACACCCGGCGGCTCGAGACTGATATAGATTCATTCGCACGTAAGTAGGTTTGGGAACAACGTAATTTTGTATAATTTTTAAATCATAGTCATTTGTGGAATTAAGAAGAATAGCGTCTGGTAAGCAAACATTTTTACAAAACGGAACCCCGTTCTGATCTATTTCCAGCTCTTATCATGGGTCGATGCTGGCGGAAGTTGCTGTTAGAATTGGGTTGTTTTCCCGTGGACTTAAAAAAATATATTAGAATGGTTATCATGTCTGTTTACAAAAGCATGGGTATTTGCAAAAGGAGAATGACTGATTTATCATTGTGATCATGATCATTGATGCACCTGAACTCGATGATGACGAGTTGTTCCAACCCAAACGTCGCATCTTGCGGCGCACGGCTAAGTGGATTTTGCCCTGTAATATTATTTTGGGTTGAGTGGACTGACCTGCGGTTGTCCAAATCAATAAACCTCGAAAAGTATCACTGCCGACTCGAGTACTGCGATTTAAGATACCATAAATGGTGCTATGATCCATTGACACAAGCGAGTCTTGAGACGAAGATTTAAAACATTGAATATCATTTATATTTTTATTTCTTTCTAATGGAGTTTCGCAAAAATTTTGTTCCAAAGGACAGTGACTGCAGCCAACTAGTAATTTAGGCAATCTCGTGGTATCATTATCATTATGTAAAGCCTGTAGTTTGGCCCTAAATCATTTTTATTAAACTAGCAGACGCTTTCTTGCGGGAATAGTCATCTGCAATATCTGACAATGAGGAGTTAAAGTCTGGCACATAAGTCTGAACGCGTAAAAGCAATGCGGATAAAAAATTATTATAGTTATGTGGTCTGTTCAAATTATTATTTTAATGCATCAGGAATTGAAATAAAAAAGCAAAAATAATATTGATAGGTATCGGAAGACGTCAAGATAGTCAGGATGCCTGTGACTGACAGATTTCAAAACCCCGGCCCGTTCAACGATCAATTATTGTCAGAGGGAAATAAGCGTGTTCGTCGCGGATGACGTGGAAAAGACGAAGATAAAAGATGCCTTGGATTGAATTGTGGACGGGCCAGGGTCTGAAATTGGAGAATTGTACTCCCGGGCGGAGTTTAATGACCAGTGGTGTGGGATATTTAAATAACATATAGCGATAGATAAACTGGTAAAATTGTGGTACGATTTCAATATAGCGGTAGAAAATGGCTGCTAAATAAAATATTAGCAATCGTCAAAAAACACGCCCTCCAAGGTTTTATATTTTATCTTCCCTAGTTATTAAATCATATATATTTTCATTTCTGTCAGTCTGTCTGTCTATCTGTCGGTTCGCGAAATAGCTACAAAACAGCTTACCCAATTAGTTTCAAATTTTGGACTATAATTTAGGGTTATATAGAGACGACCTGGTGATAGTTTGGAAGTATTACTAAAAAACTTGTTTCCAATTTACCACAAATTTTGCACAAAAATCAAATGTTACATAGAAATGTACTGCTAATATTTTGGTATGAATACAAGATAGCAAAACAGCCCAATAAAATAATCAAAAAATCAGCCTGTAAGAACTATTTACTGGATCAATTTCAAATTGTGTGCAATCAATAAATGTGATGTAGAAATAAACTGGTAAATTTGTGGTACTAATCCAAGATGGGGAAACAAAATGGCAGCTAAATAATTGTTTTTAAAAATATTAAAATCTTAATCAACATAACAGAACAAAATGGCGGTTTTAAAAAATCAAAATAAAAAAACTTATCCTATTTACTGGTTTAGGTAGAAACTCGTAAAATATTCTGAGAAATTATATATGATGAAACAAAATGGCGCGTAATAAAATTGTTTGTAGGGATATACAGGGTGTTTCACGACGAAATGGACATAGTGAAATGGTTAGTATGGACCAAGGACCTTTCATATTTGAAAATAAAAAATTCTAAATTCATCTTTAACGCATATACAGGGTGATTTGTGAAAACCTAAACTAAAACTGATATGACGGGCGTATATATATATATATATATATATATATATATATATATATATATATATATATATATATAGTGATATAGTAAATATTTTTATTACATTTAATCCCTGTTAACTTATTTATTAACCAAAGGTTAATAAATTTTGTCACCTAATTTACTTGAAAATTTTAAAAAATCGGTAAATTTCCTTTACTTTAAATTCCTTCCCTGGTTATGATTCCTTTTACAAGGAATAGGGAAGTGTGACCCAATTTAGTTTCGCCCATATTCATTTAGTAACCAATATACACTGTATTTTCAAATATTTTCTTCTACCATCTTGGATTCATACCTGGATGTTACCATTTTACTAGGGCGCCATCTTGGATTCGTACCACAATTCTAGCCGTTTATCTTTCTATTACACTTAACTCTTGCAAAACAGTTTAAATAAGTAGTTTTCCAGGCTGAGTTTCATTAGGCCATCCTAGTATCGTACGTCAATTTTACCAGTTCATTCCAATGTAATACTCGATTTTTTTGCAACTTTTCAGATACATTGGATAAGTCGTTTTCTAGTAGTAGCTTTTTACACATTTCCATTTTCACATAATGTTGCCAGTTCATCCCCATATGAGCCTTAACTGAAAGACTTAGTGCATTCGTTTTGGAAATAGAGTAAATAATGATTTCAATTATTTATGACTATTTTGTACAATAGTGAACAGTTAATATCAAAGGAAAACATATCTTTTCTGCGAGTTGAAATAAACAGAAGACTGGACTGGAGTGTACACATTGAGGGTGTGGCCTTAAAATTTTCTAAGTACTGTTATGCTTTGAAAAGGCTGAGAGGGTTGGTCAGGATGCTGCTCTATCTGCCTATCATGAATTTATTCAAGCAAGTATCAGATATGGCCTTATCTTTTAGGAAAATTCAGTTGATGTTGCTAGAATCTCTGTTTTGCAAAAAAGGTGTCTTCGTTCTATTTTTAAATTAAGAGAGCAGGATAGTTGTAGAAAAGTATTTATTGAAAATAATATTTTAATTCTTACTAGTATGAATGTGTTATGTTTCTTTCAAATAATTGAGATATTTTTAATAACTTTAATGAGAGGCATCAATATCCCACCAGAAAAAACATTTTCACTCTGCCAGCATTTCTTAAAGGTTAAGTCATTATCCACCCAAGTTTCATCAACATAAACAATATTTCGACCTTCTTGGCGATATTTACTTATGTCATGGATGTACCTATATCTCCAATGCAATATATTGGGTCTCTCCATCTCCTTCTTCCTAATAAATACAACTTCACATATTTACAAAAAATGTTGAATTCTCAATTAAAAAGATATTTAATGCAGTACTAGTGAAGGTACGTACACAAAAATTAAAAAATGTATTAAGAAAATTCTTATGTAAAAAGGCCTTTTACACAATACTTTGCTTCTGACAAAATTGAAATAATATAATGAATTAAAGGTATTTTAATCTGTAAATATATCTATTTTAATCTGTAATTGTAGAAACTGTAAGTACAAATGTGAAATTGAGTATTTTTATCTTACTGTTATGTGTGTTTTTGTTTTTTTTTTCTCTTAATCCAAAATTATTTTTAATGCAGATACATAGGTAGTTAACTCATGATTCTAGGTTTTTGTGATATGATGATAGATTCTAAGATGCAGGAAAAGAAGCAAGGTATTTTATATATGCCGCTATTTAGTAATTGTAATACTTTTTGCTGAGATTTCCACACCCACTGCGTTTTTTTTGTATACCTATTTATTATATTTTGGAATATAAATAAACGCTTATCTATCTATCACATTTTTGACCAACATTTGAAGTCAATCAGATAAAGTTTTTCGTTATGCTGTGAACAGACTGACAGACCGACAGATCGATGGAACTGAGAAAACATGTTTTTTGGCATCGACGAGGACCCTAAAACATAAAGATCTGTAAAAAGGGAAGGGCGATTTCTTAACGATTACAATATTTGGCTTTTACGAGAGAAGTAGAAAACAGCTTAATAAAAGTTTACGTTTTTTTCTTTATCTAAGTATATAAACCTATATTCTTAAAAAATTAAAAACAATTTTAAAATGTTATGCATCATCTAGACAGATATTTTGGCAACTGATATATTTTTTCTTCTGATTATATGGCAATACACTAATACACAATTCCTAAACTCTATTTTTCAATATTATAGCTAAAGTTTTAGGCAAGCTTATGAATAGACAGCAAACAGGCTAGAATTATATAGCAATACACTAATACACAATAATTCCTAAATTCTATTTTTTAATATTTCAGCTAAAGTATTTAGGCGCTCCTATGCATAGAGAAGATTTTACCTCACCTCTCCCTTGCGTCGCTGTTTTAGAACCGTGTGCCGTACTATACTATATCTTTGTTGACTCTTGGTATGTTTATTTAGATGATATGCATAGTGTTACTCAAAAATTAGGTTAGACGAAAAGAGATCTTTTTTGTCAATAACATTTTTAATTATCGACTTTAGTTTAGGTTTTTGAAACTAAAAACGTTCTTTAAAACTTTTTTGTTTTTTTGAGATTATAATTTTTTTTACTTGAAGCGTTAGCAGATAATATTTTAAAAGATAGGAAACATGGTTTTCTAAGGTTGATAAATATCTTTCAAGGCTGGTGCTTATCATAGCATGAATTGAATGTATCCTATACGTGGTGCAGCATAGCGAAATTTAATTTTTGATTTTCTGATTTATTTAAGGGATAATGTTAGGTTTTTTGGTATTAGCGTAAAGATTTTAGGCTCTATGTTTAAACCTCGATTTAATCGTACATATTGGAGGAGCGACTTGGGGTCTCTGGAGTGGGTCAAATGATTTGATTTCACGACACTCCCCTACCTAGACAATAATTTCATTGTATTGAGAGATTGTGAAATTTTGTTTAAAAGAATAATAAAGCTAAAAACGCTCCTATTCAACCTTCTACTATACATGGACTATTTCAAGTTCAGAATGAAGGTGATTTAATGATAAAGAGTATCTCAATATTTGTCCTATAAGAGTTCATTTCTTAGATTCGTGTTGGTATTCTTTATAAACAATACTAAAACACTTATACTACTATTTTATAGAAATATGATACAATTATGATTCAAATAAATCTTTATTTTTTTTCAGAATAGCCCTAATGCCACATTGACAAAATCGTATGTTAGTTTTCATTTGCGTTGTTCTTCAGTGTACCTTTTTTTTAATTTTAATTATCTTGCTATTAATTAATAAAAATCATAAACACAGTGTGTTTTCAAATACATTGTTGAAACTTCATAAAATTAACATACAACTTTTTGACATTTTTCCAAATATTGCGAAACAACATTATTTTTTCACATTCATACTATTTATGACTTAAAAATTATTCCCAAAATTAACATAAGAAATCGACTAATAAAAAGCAATCCTAAAATGCGGATGTTATTGTTGTCCCTATACTGTATATAAGAATTGCAGCCTAGATCCCGATTTATCACTCAAAAATAGTTGATAACTAAAAAACATACATCATACATAATTGCGGGTAAATAGTATAACATATTTGAATTAATTTAAAATTAATTAAAGTAATTATAACATTTCTTGTTTCTAGTTGGGATTATTTGAACAGTAACGCCAATTTTGAGGCCAAGGAACTTTACAAGCAGAAACTGTGTGATTTGTTAGATGGTATAGCATCAAAATTTGCTGATTATCACCTTAAGCAAACCAGAATACGTTATGTTGAACAGGAACTCAAAGAATGCGAGTACGTAGTAAATTTAGCATATTTATAGCTACTTACTTACGTTAGTGTTTGCACAAAATTTCAGTAAAAGTTCGTCGAACGAGTTTTTATATTTGTTTGATATACACATCTAGATATGCGTAAAAGTAAACGTACACTCAGACATGTGCTTATGTCCCTAAGTACTTTTAAGTAGGCAATAGAATTTATACCTAAATCATTCCTAGGCAAAAATTAATTAGGCACTCCTGTATTGCTTATAGGTACGGGAAGTTACAATTATCTGATAGTAATATCTTACGTCCATCAAAGCGTTAGTTTTCCTATAAAGTGGGATTTTTTCGCTTTGCTGTAGTTCACAATTTGTTACTTGGAGCTACCGGGATAGTTGACAATGTATGTTCTCGTTTCCGAGGTTGCCTGAAATCAGAGCTCTGAAAGTTATTTCAAAAAAACTAGTTTAAAGTTACTTTCTGAAAAATGTAACTAGGTACTAGTCATTTTATGAAAGAAGTATCTTAGTTCTTCGTTACTTTCTAAAAGTAACTAGATATTTCAAGTAAGTTACTTTGAGAGTAACTATTTACTTTAAAATACATTTAAAAAAATACTTGAAAAGTAACTAATTACTTTTGAAACATAACTAGTTACTAGTAACTATTTACTTTAAAAGTGATTACAGTTACATTTTAAGAGTATCAATATATATATATATATATATATATATATATATATATATATATATATATATATATATATATATATGTGTTTTCATTCCGCGTGTACATCCGTTCACTACTGTCGTTCTGAAAAGAACAGTTTTGCTGACGTTTCGCCAAAATCACATTTGGCATTTTCGAAGCTTTCTTTCTCGCGTCCGAATAGAGACTGAAGTGTTGGTGACTGCGACGCTTCCTTTTATACCCCCACTCAGGGCCGAAGGTTATATCTGCGAAGGCGTTGGTCGTTATTTATGTTTTCCGGATGGTGCTGTTATTGTTGCGCTAATTGCGTTTGAGTTTTTGCGATTTTAGATTTGTCGATGATTGTCTTCCATTTTGTTGGTAGTTTTAATGATTCGTCCCTTTTATTCAAATCACCTTGTTTTTCAATTTCTATGGCTTCTCGGATTTGAATAAAATGGACGAATCATTAAAACTACCAACAGTATGGAAGACAATAATCGACAAATCTAAAATCGCAAAAACTCAAACGCAATTAGGGCAAGAACAACAGCACCATCCGGAAAACATAAATAACGACCAACGCCTGCGCAGATATAACCTTCGGCCCCGAGTGGGGGTATAAAAGGAAGCGTCGCAGTCACCAACACTTCAGTCTCTATTCGGACGCGAGAAAGAAAGCTTCGAAAATGCCAAATGTGATTTTGGCGAAACGTCAACAAAACTGTTCTTTTCAGAACGAAAGTAGTGAACGGATGTACATCCGGAATGAAAAGACATTGTATTTTTCTATACGTGAAGGACTAAAAATCAACACCGGAGTTTTCAATTTTTCTATTTATTTTTTGTGGCCCTTTTTTTCTCGAATACGTGTAATCTAACCTGTATAGCTTCTTTGAAATTAACTTGTTACTACATGTATCTAGTTACTTTTAAAACAGCTTGCTACTTTTAAAGTAATTAGTTACTTCAAAAGTAACTATAGATACTTTTAAAGCAAAAACTTACTTTCAAAAGTAAAAGTTACAAGTTAGTTTACAAAAGTATCTATATTATAGTTACTTTTTTCTCAAATTTAAAAGTAACTTAGTTACAAGATAACTAATTACTTTTAGTAACTAGTTACCGAAAAGTATCGTTTTCATCAAGTTACTCACAGCTCTGCCTGAAGTTAATAAAATGAAAATTGTTCATATAGGATTTGAACATTTACAAATTAGGGGAAGTGGGAAAGACTTAAGTATGTTAGTAATTTCTCACATTCTGGGAATAGAGGAGTCACTAGCGTAGCCAGGGGTGGAGGCAAAGGGGCAGTTGTTCACTCCTTGTATTAAAAATAAAACTTTGGTATAAACACGACGTATGAAAATATACAACTGAACGTTACTTGCGTTGGAACGGTACCTATTGTTGTATACGACAAGGTTCAAGCCTCTAATTTTTAAAAATAGAACATAGTACAACTTTCGCCAAACGTTTACTTCTTTATTTTTTTCTGTTTTTTTTTTATATATAAGCCAACTTTATTTCAAACGCCAAAATTATCACCCTGTTGTCTACCACAATACATACCTCTTTTTTAGCTTTCGTGCTTGTTTCTTAACTTTTACAAATCTCTTCAATGTTGTAATTTTCACATTAGTGTCTTTAACAGTTAAAATTAGAGTATAATATCTCCAGGGATATTTCTATAACTTGTTTTTAGTTGCTTATTCTTGCTAGTTGCTTTATTTTTTATGCCTTGCACCGGTGGCAAAATACTCGAGAAACGAACCTAAATATTTCTCCATATGAAAGGAACACTATAATTTAGACCTCACACCTTTCAAAACTTGATCTCAAGATATTGATATTCATGACAAAAATTGAAACTTCAGTAGAAATAAAAGTATCTATGACACTTAGAAAAATATTTTTACTCGCCTAAATCCCGATCTTTCAGCTTTATTTATTTGCAGTTATGGTATACAGGGGGTATAACAGAAGGATTATATTATTAGATATGATTTTTTATGTATCGCTTGGGGTATACCTGATTTTTTTTCAGCAACATTTGAAGGTCACATTTTTATATGAAACTCTCACATGTTTTTTAAATGACCTCTTAGTGAGCAGATAAACTTTCTACCTGAATTGTTAAAAAAAGCGGGGTACATAACCAGTGAAATGTTGATAGTTTAAAGGCCGCTAAAAGTCAATAAGTAAATCTGTTCTGTTCTTTTTTTTGTTACTTCTCTACATGTTGTTTTTCATTCAGGCATGACCTTTACAGTGGACGCTGCACGCACCTTCTTCCTAATCTTCCTTCCCAAATAATTCCAATTGATCTATGGAATTAAGTCAGGTAATTAGTCTGGCCAAACCATGAGGCCAGGCAGTATCAACGGCGCGCGGTTACCATTTCAAAAATGAATTTTTTTTATATAATTAATATATTAAATAATAATATGAATATCGTTGTTAATCGTGAGTGGTCTATTAGAGCGTCTCTACAATTGATAAAATAAGAATGAGTTAGATACTTCGATTTTATTTGAGAAATTTTATTATCATAGTGCATAATGTGCAACTCGTTTTGCCCTAAGTAGGTAAAGTCGAACTACTTAGATCAGCCTTGAAAGTGCAAACTTATTACTTTTTATGTGTTAATCAGTGGCGGCTCTTCCATATTGTCATTTGGTCAATGACCCCCCAAAAATATTTCAGAAAATAATTTATTTGTTCGACCGTCCCTCCTAATAGTTGTAATAAAACGCGAACCTTGGGAAAAGTTAAACACGCTATAGTATTAGCAGCGCGCGGCGGGTCGAATGGTCTCGTTGCGTTCCTTAGGCAAAATAAAATACGCTATACTAAGCTAGGCTGGGCAGTCCAAATTGGCCTGATTACCTTAAAGCTAGACGAAAGTACCCGAAGATTTCACAGCTACCGAGCGGCAGCCGAACGTGATAGCTCTAACTCCTTTTACTGTTATGTTTGTTTGTTGTTTTCTAAGGACCCGTCGGACTCATTATGGTGCAAAACCGGTTTTAAAGACCTAAAACACTTAAAAGAAAAAAACAAAAAACATGCATTTTCTGCAGATCACATGAAATGTTCGGTGAACTATGATACGGCCGGAAGTGTTGATATTCCCACTCAGCTAGACACAGCTTATAGAAAATCCCTTAGAGATTTTAATGAAAATGTATCCAAAAATCGTTATATTTTAAACAAAATTATAGATTGTGTAAAATGTTGTGGGGCATTCGAGCTGGCACTACGTGGCCATGATGAAACAATTTTGAGTGAAAATCCAGCGGTTTTTCGAGAGCTTATAAATTTTATTGAGGAGGTAGTCCAAGATAGACTATCCGCTTTAGCAATGTTAAGTATCGAGAAATCGTTTATAAAAGGAATGTGCGTGCAATTTTAACGTACGTGTCATTCAGCATTTTTCCAATTCTAAAGAACGAAGAGTAGACCTGAACCTCAAGAGAATTTAAAGATAAGATATTTATTTTTATTTTAAGTATGCCTATTTTTAAATTTGTTATTGCTCTCCCAATATAATTCACCACGAGCCACCACTGGTGTTAATAGCTTGAAAATAATAATATCTGAACTTCGGAATAAAACATGATACATTAAATATGCTTAGAATTTTGAGGACATTCCGGTAATCCAATTTGAATAAAAATAACATTATAGTATATTTAAAACCAAGATGCAGTAAATTTAAAGCCAATATCACGCAAAATATTCACCAGAGCAACTTCTGTGACTATGAATTTCATAACTGACAGTGATGAAGTTCGCAGTCACAGAAATTGCGCGGGTGAAATATTTTATGAGATATTGGTTTTGAATTTACTGCATCTTGGTTTTGAATATATTATAGTTTTGTTGATAAGATTTAATTGCTGAGGTTTTTCATAGGCCGTTCACGGTTAATGACCCTATATAGTAATAAGTAAAAAGAATGAAAAATTTCTTTTTTTTTAGGAAAACATTTGAAAACGTTTCTAAACTCTTGGAAGTCGTTACTAAATGTTTATCTTTTTATGCCGTTACGAATTTTCTTCAGTGTCAGGAGAAGAAAGACTTGGAATCAATAAATAATTTTTATCAAAAAATGGTTAAGTATGTTGATACAGATTTGTATAGATGTCGCGCAAGAACTGTAAGTATTTTTTCAGCTTAACTAATTCTGTGCAGATTTTCATTGATCTTGTATGTTTGTATTGGCTTGCTCTGTTATTGATGATCATGAAGTCGCCTATTATATATTCAATTTCTTAATTTAGTATAAAGGTAAATTTGTTTTTACAGCTGGGCCTGTGATTTTACTTTAAGTTTATGAAATCCTACAAATCTAATATATCTTGTTGATTGTGGCATCATATAAATTTATTTTTCCAGTCAAATCTTAATATATTTACTTTTCACATTTTTGAAGGAATAAAATATAAATATTAACATATCTCTCATCAAAATTAGAAATTATTCTGAAGATGAACTCGAAAATTTAAAAATCGAAAGCCATATTTATAAATTGAAATTTAAGAGCTAATCGAAATTTTAGAGTCAAATAACTAATAGTTCTTAGTTTCTTTTTGTTAAATTGTTTAGACTCCTCTTCCATTCATTTTCTTTAGATTTTAATCTCACACTCCTCAGTTGGAGTTTTGTTTTCATCCAAAAGGATAATTTCGTTAATTAAAATAATCTTTTGGCAATATTTCCTCCTATTCCTTTTAATTATATTTGTTACGTTTTTTAAATTAAAATATTATTCACACAATAATATATGTTTTGTTTTGGAATCATAATTTGCAAGTATTCTCTAAAATAGGTGCTCTGACTTGGCTTTACTTAAGGGTGAACTGCACGCAAAGTCAGCGGCAAGGTCTAGTCAAATTCAAAGTAAGATAAAAACATACCTACTAGGCTTTTTTTTTTCCGACATTTTTTTACTCGCGGGATTCCCTGGAGCGAGTTTTTCATTCCCGGGAAATTCACATTAAATGAAAATTATTAAATAAATAAAGAGGTATTTATTCATGGTCAATAGATATAATCAAATAAAACAAATAACCAAAAAACAAACTCCGTTATAACAATATTATCTACACATACAGCGTAGGTTAACAAAATAACAAAAAAACTGAACATTCTAAATATTATGATTAAAAGTCAACATCAACCTTTGTGTAAAATATGTCAGATACAGCCAGGTGTATGGCGTGATTAAGGCATAGCACCATTACTGTTGGACTTTCCTTTCCAAATTTTTTCATCACACTAGCGCCATCCGTAGTGCTAACTACAATGTCTTTCATAAAACTAACTCCAAATTCTGACAGGCGGTTCTCAACAAGTTGTCTTGTTTCGGCAGCTCCACACTTTCCAGAAATAAAAACGAGACCTAGATTAAAGAGGTTTTGTTCATGACTGCAAAGGACGATGTTTAAGTAACGTCGGTTTTTGACACTAGTCCACTCATCCAACATTAGACTTAACCGACTAATATATTTTTTTAAGTCGGTAATCATAGTATTTTTTATTGCGTTATAATATTAAATAATCAGACTTGTCACAGCCGCTTCAGTTTTGGGTAGAATAAGATTTTTTTCTCTACAAGCTTCTCTAATAAACTGGCTTCTTGTTATGGCTCGTATTGAAATACCATATTGTACAGCCAAGTGCGCCACAATTTCGGGTAACTGCTGAGGTAAAAAATTTCGTGATATCGTCTTCTTTCAGCAGCTTTTTGCAGGCTATTGCCATAGGTTGGGAAGACGTAGTTTTCGGGGAAGGACAAGACGCTGTTACAACCATTTTATGAACACTTTGAAGGTGTCTTACTAGTCCGCTTGTACTGGATCCCTTGCACGATAAGAATTTTGGGCACAAAGTGCACTACGCAGTTTCGCTAGATTTTTCTTTTTTAAAATATTTCCAAACTCCTGAGATCGATCGATCTATTATTGGTACGTTGTTGTGGTATCTAAAAAAAAATAGGTTTATTACCTAACTAGTTCGTTGATTCGCGAAATAAAAACAATCTGAAAATGATGTGAATTACTTAGTTCTTTTTATTTTGATATTACTGGCAATATTATATATTTATTCAATATCATTAACATGTATGTTATTGGAAACCTACCAATCACTAAGCACATTAAATCAGTGTTCGCTATTAAATTTAGTATGTAGCGATATTACTATAATTTCAACTTTAAGTTCCAGAATACCGTGGTGGGACCAGCACAGTGGCGCCGAAGCTTTTGTTTATAGGCTTTAGACGTATCTTTCAGTCACTGACGGCGTTTTAGAGAGAAATAGATTTTGTTTTAACGTAAAATCAATAAAAAACATGTAATTATTGCGTTCCCGGGATTTTTAAATTTTTTTCCCGGGTAAAGCCTATTCGAATTTCTCGGGAATTCCCAGGACCGGGAACCCGGGAAAAAAACCCTAATACCTACGTATTAGGAAAAACTTCCTGAAGGTCCGACCTTAAAAAGTATGCTATGTATAAGCAATTTAATTTATATTTCGGTTAAAAATGGGTTCACGCGCAACAGAAATACAAAGAGATTAGTAAGATGTAATATTTCAAATTTTGTTGTTATTTAGACAAAGGATCAATGCAAGGAATGATAGAGCCATTTTGTTGAAAAAAATTATATGGGTCGGAATTTGCATAAAATATTTGTCCAAAAATGGCCGAAAATGTATAAATCTACTTCTATTTTTATCATTCTAGATTTGATTTTTTCATAGAAATACGAATCTAGCTTCCAATTATACATATTTTCCTATTAAAATCACATTGAACCTAATACATATCTCATACAGTTTTAACATAAGTATATCATACAGTTTTAACATAATATTGCAGCGGCGGAAGACTTGCAAATGACCTGTAATACTGTGGGTAGTTCTCCCTTAGCACAAATCTGTTAGTAGAGCTCAGGTGGTATACTTGAATATTATTTCTTGCATTGCTGTTAAAAATATCTTTCACATCTTATTGGAATATTTTTCTCATGAGTTTCTTTTCAAAGATAAATACCTATGCCATTGTTGTCATTCAAAAACGCTGTCAATCCAGCCCATGGTACGAAAGTGAGATAATCTGCATTTATTCTAAGATAAAGTGGCAGGATTGGCGGATGAAAAACTAGGTTTAGATAGTGTCAACGTTAGGATCAAATGAGTTTTTAATGTAAAATGACCTTGGCTCATAAAATAATCATAATAGTAGACTCTTTGATATTCTAAGCTTATCGTAATCCACAAATCGTAACTTTTAAGAGAAATGTACTCTGAATGATCTTCTCGTAGTCTGTCCAATCTTAAACCTGACGATTAAAATGTCAATATCCAACAGGTCATCCCCTAATTGATATTGTTCATTTGAAAGACCTCAAAGTATGAATATGCGCGCCCTATTTTTATGGTTATATAAAATCTTCAGAAAATATACTACTTTACCTTGTTTTACTAAAGCTGAGTTTCTCTCCATATCTACATCTGAGCTACAGCTCTATCTGCGCACATATTTGACCTAAGGTACGCGTATGTGATATTGTGGGCTCCGAGTTAATTACATTCTGCTAGGATTATCAGGTCTCGCACAGTTTTTCACCGGCGCCGTTGATAAATTGGGGAACGCCGTTTAATTACTTGGAAGCTGAAGCCTGTCAACCATTGCAACAGAACACTGCCCGTTTGACGAGTAAAAAGTATTAGTGTTAACAAACATTTTTTTTTTAAACTAAAATAATTTAATTTTGTAATTTACGGTCAAAAACAGACTTTCAGTATACGTACAGGAAGGGAGCAAGAACTCCGTTCCTTCCATCCAAGACATTATCCAGGTACCCTACAACCTCACCACGACTAGGTTTAAAAAATATCTCCTTGATAAGCTTAGGATCTGAAGAGGAAGCGAGAAACCAAGCCATCCAGGGCCGACTACAACAGGTCGTAATAAATATGGGGAGGAATTGAGCCTTTATAAAACAAGGTAGAGTAGGGTCGTCCCACCTGGCTTGTTATATACTAGGCAATTGTGTTAATATGTTTTATTAAATGAATGTTTTAGACTATTTATTCTACCCGGTCCTTTTATATCCAAAAAGTAAAATTTATTTCGTCTAATTGACCCTAAAAAATATTTAAATTATTTACCTCAAATGTAATAAATATATAAAATCATGTGACTATGAAACGTTACAATTGACATGCAGTATTCCAATCTTAGATAAGGAAAGTAAGTTTCATAAAAGCTCTTCTATGAACTCCATTTAGCGTTTATAATAGCAAACGCGGAAGGGTGTTAAAGGGCAAAGGAATAATGTATGCTTATCATTTAGATATATTTGTCTATCATCTGAAGCAGATCTCTCTGTTTAATAATATTAAGCCCTAAAATATTTTTGTTGGATAATCAAAAGTGAGTAATTTAAACCTCTTATGCCACTGAAGTATTTAAATTTTTGAATCGTATTGCTGAATATGTCACCCTTATTGAGGTAGCATGTTCTCCTTTGTATTGCTACTGTGTATTTTAGGAGCAAATGCGAAGAATAATTGACGATTATAATTCATATTTAGAACGGCCTGTCTATGAGAGATCAAAACTTATATCTTCAATTGTTAAGGTTTTATCTGGAGATGCCACTTCTCTGAAATCAGCTATGGAGACCATTTGTAAATTTAAGGCTGAATTAAATCTCTTGGAGGCACAAAATTTTCATATTGAATCTAGGAATGAGAAAGAAAACATGGAGGAAATGTAAGTATTATTTGAACGATTTTTGTTTTTCTACTAACAGAAATATACAAAGGAATTCGTGTAAGTTTTGAAAATGTGTTTAAAAAGCCTATTGAAAATGAAGTTCTTAATATTTTATTTTTCGATAATATATTCAGTAGTTTATAGCCTGGTGCTGGAATATAATTGCTTACATTTTTATACGTATTTATTAAGGACATTCATGTATTTATTCAGATGTTGTTGCGAAACATTGAATGGAAACTGTATTTGCACAGATCATTGCCATCGTCACTTTGCGAGGATATCTTGGAAAGGATCTCCCGAGCCAATTTGCATCTATTACTTTTGTTTTACAGCTTTTTAAACTCATAGTGGATGTTTTTTTTTTACCCCAAAAAATGTAACTCTATTTGTTTATTCCCATACAGGCTCTGTAGATATTTTATAACTTTTCAGGGTCAGTAACGTTTGTCTGCTATCTGAGTGAATTCTAAGAATTTTGTCCGTTATACTTCTCCCAGCATTCTATTGTTGTGCTAGCCAGTTTATCTTAAACATGCTGACATTTGTATCGTTTAATGACCCCGCTGAAAATCTCGATTTTGCTGCTGCACAGAAATAACAAGATATCTACAGTGAAAGGTCGATGGGTGCCTCTGAGAAAAAAACTCAGTCAAGCGACCGAGCCAAAAGCTCAGCCTAATACAAGATGTGGCACTTGACCTTAAAAATACATCGAATTTTTCGACAAAATAACTCGAGTAGAAATATGTTGTTTTTTCGTTAAGATTATTATTAAATAAGTCTAAGCTTTTTTGTTTAGTTGGTATGATTTTCAGCGATAATAAGATATATAGTTCTGACAGTTTTTGTACAATTTTTAACATTTATTGTTCACCGCCGCCTTGTCATTAGTTTAGAAACGAATATTTTCAGTCAATTGCTCTTGGCCACTTTTGTGTGTAATATTTTATTTTCAAGACGCTATCATGAATGACTTCCGAGATATGGATAGTGAACGCCCTTAACTGAACAGCCGGTATACAACCTAGAAGACTGACAAAAACTCTGCCATAAAATCTATAGTTAGAGGTTAAAGTGTTCTGTCTCTTTAGGAGGGTCATTAACAATTTTGTCCGTTGTTTTTAAAGATATAATATATTTATACGCAAGAAGAGCAACCTATTTAATGAAACTACATAACACAGGTCTCCCATTTAAAATAACAAAGTTGAGGCTAATTTTTACTTCCGTCGTAAATGGGGGAAAGTATGGTAATCCTAAAAAAATCACTCTCACAAATGGAATAGGAATAACCTGGTACGAATTCATCATAGCCAAATAAAATGGCGGCCTTAAAAAACTCAGCGTAAAAACTTCTTATTCGATTTATTTTAAATTGTTCCCAAAAATCATATTATATATGTTACTAAATGATATGTGTGAAACTAAATTGGGTCACACTTCTCTATTTCTAATTATTAATTAATTCTTCTTCTATTAAACGCATTTTACCGAATTACAGAATATTGGTATATATTTTACTGAGGTTTTTGATCTCTCTTTTGTCGTTAATCGAGTGAGGTTCTTTTTTAATGTATATCATTTCTAGAATTTATATTTTTTGTTTATTTGGTTCGGTTTTGAGGATTTTGGCGTTTTGATAATTAAATTTATGTTGAAATTGATTTTCATATTTAGTGAGAGCGGTCTGGTTGGTTTTATCATATTTATGACCGTTCATTCTGCTGCCCAAATATTGACCAGTTTGCCCAATGTGGATTTTGTTACGTTCGGTGCACTGAGAAATTTTATATATATATATATATATATATATATATATATATATATATATATATTTAAATGTGTTCATATATAGTATGTATATATATATATATATATATATATATATATATATATATATATATATATTAAAAAGGAACTACACTTGATTAACGACAAAACAGACATCAAAAACCTCAGCAAAATATATACCAATATTCTGTAATTTGGTAAAATTCGTTTAATTTTAGGAAGATACTATTTTTCAAAAATACAATAATTTTTTTTTACTTCTTAAGCCCTGACAAGGGAAAAAATGTATATATATATGTATGTACGTGAACGAAAATAATAAAACTTAAATAGAATTTAACATCATGATAATAGTAATAATAATAAAAAGAAAATTACAAAAATAATAATAAAAAAATAAAAAAGTAATTCTCTGGGATTCGAGCCTGGAGGGTCTGTCCTGGGTGACGGATCCGTGTACCTCTAGGCCACTACAGTACGCCACACGGTTCTGTAAACCACGACGAAAGGGGAAGTTTGTCAAAAGCAGACAGTTTCTATGGATATGTAGAGTTTTGGCCAATCGCTAATGAGTAATACACAATAAATTGTGGTAACAAAGAATAAGCGTTAGTGAATAGTTAAAAAAAAACACTTATAATCTGTTTCAGAAATGTATAGAGTATTATTAAAATGGGGAATTCCGTCCAGTTTGTCTGAATTATAATAAAGCAGTCAAAGATTTGTCTAAAAACAGTTTTGTATTTATAGCGAATCTTAACTAATAACTTAACGCTACCAAAAGCCGTAATAAATCAAATATATAACATATTGGTTTAATAACAATAGGTTTGTGTTGTTTGGGAAGTTCAATAATTTATTTCTACAGACTCCAGTAAATTTAATATCACCCTTATTTTTTGTGTAAAATTTTAAAATTTTTATCAATTAGGAAAAGAAGCTACTGTGTAGCGGAATATTGTGACAATAGTTTTTATTTTCACGTTTACATATTTTTCTTCTTTGTTTCGTTGTTGTAGAAAAAGATGATTGAACCATTTCGCATTAAAAAAATACATTAATTTACTCGTTTGTTTTAATTTTTCAGCACGAAAAATATCAGAACCATTCATTCCTTTTTGACATCTGGACCAACAAACAGAGTGATTTTAGTTCCACAAAAATTACAAAAAGTTTGGTTTGAGATAGAAGAACATTTGAAGAAAGAAAGCGACAGTGTAGGACAAGCTGTTCAAATTCCAAAAATTGTGGTAATAATTAATTTCTTCTGAAGCGTTAGTGAATAGTTTGTTAAATCCAAGTAATTAACCTATAGGAACACCTATCACGAATAATATTTTTTAAAGTAATACTGGTGATAAGTTAAAATCTAGTAGTTAAAAAAAACACTTCTGTTTCAGAAATGTATAGAGTAATAAAATAAGGAATTCCGTCCAGTTTGGCTGAATTTCGGGGTCCTAGGTAAACTTTGTTTATAGAAACCAGGCAAAAGGACAGATATTTAAATATCCTTTGAAATCCTTGTCCTTTCGCCCCGTCCTTTTGCATACCTAATGAAGTTTTATTACTCTATAGATTACATTTATTACTCAATACATGCATAATAGGCTAGTACTTAATGGAGGCAGGTAATAAAACACAGATTATAAATACTTCTTAATTGTGTTTTAAACATGTTAGTATTACACAGTTGCATAAAACAAGATTACCCTAGTTTTACTGTATAAGAAATTGTTGAACGATGTTCCCAAATGACTGGAATTGGAAAGTCCATCGTTTTCAAATTATTATCGGAGAGAAAGATAGCAGGTCAAGTGGAACCCCCTAAGAAAATTCCTGGAAGACCAGCAAAAGTCCTTGATAAAGACACCAATTGTGCAATTCGAAGAAAAATTCACTCTTATTATTTTAAAAAAGCAATACCCACTCTAGATACAATTTTGATGCAGCTTGATCAAGATGACAGTATTTCTTTGATAACTAGAAACTTTTTATGGACAACTCCAAAAAAATGAATGAAATGAAAATACCTGAGAAGTATAAAGCAGTACCGCAGGGAGCAAAAGACATTTTTTTATCTTGATAAGACGTGAATCAATGAAGGTTATATAGTACAAAAAATGAGGCAAAACAAAAATATAACCAATGCCCGCCAAGTTATTATCGAAGGCCAGTCAACGGGTATTAAGAGAAGAGACTAATAATTTCACACATTGGAAGCGAAGAGGGATTTTTAAAAGAAGGTTTGCTAACTTTCCAGTTGTGCAGGACGGAAGATTACGATCAGAACATGAATTCGAATGTTTTCGAAGACAATTTGGTGAAATGATAAAATATTTTCCGGCTGATTCGGTAGTGGTTATGGATACCTCAAGCTATCATTCACGGCGCATAGAGAAGACACCAACTTCATCTTGGAGAAAACAAGAAATTATCGACTAGCTAAATACCAATGGTATTGAGTTTGAACCCAATTTGATAAAGCAATAACTACTAGCCGTAGCAAATTAACACAAAAATCGTTTTAGGCAATACATGCCGTGGAAGATATAGCAGAAAAATATCATGTAACTGTGCTGGGCTTACCGCCATACCATTGCGAACTAAATCATATAGAACTTATATGGGCGCAAGTGAAAAGATTTGTAGGAAGACAAAACACAACATTTAAAATGAAAGATGTTAAGCTACTGTTTGATGAGGCCATTAAGGAAGTGACATCAGAGAACTGGCGAAAAGCAGTCCAGCATGTGATTAAACAGGAGGAAAAAATGCGGGATCGACCCTTTAATTATAATGTCAAGAGGTCAAGATAGTTTCTCAGATGACAAAGAATATAACATATTATAATTGAATTATTGTGTAATAATATATAACAATTATTATTTTTATATATATATATATATATATATATATATATATATATATATATATATATATATATAGATAAAATAATAATTGTTATATATTATTACACAATAATTCAATTATAATATGTTATATTCTTTATATAATAATAATATATATAATAATATAAATATATATATATATATATATATATATATATATATATATATATATATATAAATATATATATAAATATATATATAAATATATATATATTATATATAATCTTTATTTTGTTAAGGGGGAACTGCACGCAGTATTATGGATCATTTGCAAGCCTTCCGCCGCTGCAATATTTTGTTAAAACTATAAGAGATATGTATTAACGGATAATAATAGGCAAAACGCATACATTGACACAAAATCAGGTGGTACTACCTGTACTTGATGGAAATGGCATAAATTGTTGTTGGGTCACCCTGCAGTCCTTTTGCATACTTAATGAGTTTTTATTACTCTATACCAGCCATGTCAAAGTCACTGGTGTGCCAAAAGCATGAAGACCATCTACTAGGTGGGCCGCAAAACCTTATCTTAAAGAAGACAAACTACTGAAAATCTTGAGAAAAAGTACTATTATATTATTTATTAAATTTCCAATAAAAAGACATTCCAAAAAACTACAAACATTAAATTATTTGCCAGATATATGACATCTTTTGTCTTTAATTAAGTTGTCTATTTATGGCGCGAATTTGTCGGTGGAAATAACTTTTAAAACTGTTTCCAGTGTGCGTCCGTCAATCGCGATCTTGCAGGAGATTTGTTTCCTTTCATCAAAGAAAATAGTTGTTCACACTTATAGGTACTTCCAAACATTGACAGGATTTTACAGGCAAATTTTCTCATTTCTTGGTATTGAACAGGCAAGTACTTATAAAATTCGAATGTACCAACACTATCAAATTGTTTTAAATGGGTCTGACACTGAATCTCAATTACTTCAATTTGCAAGTGAGGAGGAACTTTATCAATATCGATAGTGAAAAGACCAGTAAATAGAGAAAAATTGTTTTCTTGGGTCTTAAAATCCTGAAAACGCTTCTCAAATTCTGCCAGAAGGCTTCTCATTTTCTCTGAATGTTTTGTATGATATTGGGACACTTGTGCTTTCCTGATATGCCTTACAAGTCAGAGAATGTGCCAGATTATCCTCTGCTAACTATTGTTCCCACAACATCATCTTACACTTGAAAGCTTTCACATGATCATGCATATCTGTAATAACTTGACGTGGTCCTGTGACGTGGCAATTTCGCATTTAAGTCCGACAAGTGTTTTGTTATATCTACCATAAATGAAAGATCTTGTAAAAAAGGTACATCGCATAATAAGCTGGCATCTCCTTTTGTTTCCATGAAAACGCGTATTTCTTCTTTGAATTTCCAAAACCGGTCGAGTACCATAGAACACGAAAGTCATCACACCTCTGCATAATATGGTAAACTAGTGTGCTCACTTTCTAAATCACGTAAAAATGCGGAAAACTGTCGCTGATTAAGGCCTCGTGACCTTATGAAGTTTCTTTCACTGACTTTAAAACACTTTCCAACTTGATCACTTTTGAGCATAAAACTTCTTGGTGGATTATACAATGAATATGATGAAAATCTGGTTTGTCACTGCTCGTTTCTCTGATCTTTGTCTGTAATATTTTAACGAAGCCATTTTTTACTCCAGTCATTGAAGGAGCTGCGTCTGTTGCAACGGAACACAGTTTTGACAAATCTAAATTGTACTTTTGCAGAAGTCCATAAACAGCATTGAAAATATCCTTCCAAGTTGTTGTATCATGCAATGGTACTAATTCCAGTAATTCTTCATACACATTGATATCTGTATCAACCGCACGAAGAAAAACAGCGAGTTGCTTCACACTACACACATCCGTACTTTCGTCACAGGCAATAGAAAATGCAATGAAAGAGTCTGATTTTGTTTTTATCTGATCACTTATATTGGCCGCCAACTCAGTAACTCTTTCAGCGTATTAGTATTCCGGGACAAGGATATATTTTGAAATGCCTTCACGCTCCCGGGACTTAAAATTTCCGCGGCCTTTACAAGGCACTCTTTTATAAATTCACCTTCAACAAATGGTTTTGAGTGTTTCGCGATCAACTCCGACAGTACGTATTTCGCTTGAAGGATATTCATTTTCTTGCTTTGGACTTGTAAACATAAGCTGCTGATCTTTCAACCGTGATTTTAACTTATTTAACTTTTCATTTCTAACCATGCCTGTATACTTGTCAAACATAGTTTTATGAATATCATAGTGACCGACTGTACTATTACAAATCAAACAAATATTTTTTTCTTTCACTTCACAGCAAAAAAACTCTAATTTCCACTTTTCTTGAAAGATACGATGCTCATCTACAAGTTTCCTCTCAATTCCACTTGGTTTTGAAAGAGACATGTCAAAAACTGTATCCGAAATAAATTATAATAAGTATTGTTAAGTGTTGTTATAATAAGTGCGCAACTCAACTCGAAACTCTATCGCAACTAACTAAACACTGAACGACTGAACTGAATCGAACACGTCTTATATACGGATTATGATTTCTCGAGTTCTTTTCAGATTGTTCAGATAGCGTCACCTGTGTTTTTGCGCGATAGAATTTCATGGAAAAAGCCAGATAACGTTTGTCTTTAGGTTTTAGGTTGAGTATGTGTAGTTCATCCTCCTAAACACAGGTGGCACTATGTACAATTGTACATTTTATTATACCAATCGTTGTTGCAGCGGCGCGCGCTTTCAAAAACGGTTTTCAACTTGTTCGCGGGCCGCATTATCTGGCTGTTTCAAAACTGATTTGGGCCGCAGAAAAGTGCCCACTGGGCCGCGGCCGCATGTTTGACATGGCTGCTCTATACATTTCTGAAACAGACTATAACTTCCTATTCTTTATTAGTTTAAATGGTCGCTGTATAATGAAGATAAAATATTTTTAATTATTGGTGGTTGTGATTTTATACTTTTGAAACATTGTTCTTTTTGTAGTAAAAATATGTCGGTAATCTTTTTTATCAAAGTTTATAAGAAATCACATAAAATGAGTCCCTTAGTTGCCACTTACAATGCAGAACATCATAAAAATAACGGACTGCATGTTCAAACAATTGACATGAGGTTCTTCCAACAGATAAAGGTATTTTAGTCTTAATTTTGCCATCTCTAATGCATCATGTCCTTACCATTTTAAATATAATCATAAGTGACAATAAGCTTAAATTCAAAGGAAACATTTTAAACTTCTTCTGGACTTAGGTTCTTTGAATCCCACCTATCTGTTGTTAGTTCAGTTGCGATCATAGCTATGTAGAACAGAAATCTTTATTACACTTATTATTTAGCTATTTGTTTTAGGTATAAAAATGACATGAGCGGTTTGAAATATACAGGGCGATTCCGGACTAAATGTCCACAACTTCGGTCGTAGGTGCAGTCTTACGGGCTATATTTAACATGACTACATAAAATGACCAACACTTCTTAGTTTTCTATATACATGGTGATTTATCAAACAGTACCAACTTTTTTTAGGCTCTGGTTTCCAAACGAATTGAGCGATCCCAATCAAATTCGGGTAGTGAGAGGCTTAACCCTAGTTTAGTTCAGGTACTACAAATTTTAAAAATTCTATGACCATATTAATCTAAAAAAAAGTGCTTGACAGACATCCGGTATACGTTTGTTTGCTGTTTTCTGATATAGTTTTTAAAGAAAATAAATTGGTGTTAGCAAAAATTTTGTCGCACTTTTCATTTAAATAAATTATTCAATTTTGCCAAACTCCATATTGTCATGAAGCTAACGCTATTAAATTAAAAAATCGGTTTAAATTTCTTTACCCGGAACTTTCCTTGTTATGATTTTTTTCCATTTGTTAGGAATATTGAAGTGTCACCCAATTTAGTTCAGTACATCGACACAGTATATATGTGTTACATATACTGTCTTTATTTTTATTTGTTCAATCATTAGATTCCTACCAATATTTTACCATTTTCTTTCTACCTATGCCACACTGGGCATAATAAAATAAATTTAATAAGTAGTTTACATTGACACATACCGCCATTTTTCTACGTCATATTAAATTCGTACCAGTTTATACCATTTTCACATCTAATTTTTCTCCAAATCAATTGAACAAGATTTTTTACATTGATTTTTAAAAAAAAATATTTGGCCGCCATTTTGTTTCGCCATCTTAAATTGAAACCCATATTATCAGTCTTTACCTACTCCGCAGGTCCGCAGATACTTCCCAGATATTAAGTTTCTAACTGGTTTTCGTTAACGATTTCCTTGTTTTTATGTTAAAGTGGTGTATTATTTGGGGTTAGGATCCAGTAAAAAACAAAAGCCCTTTTTTAAAATGTCGACGTTTCTAAACCTTATTTTTGCATCCTCAGGACACAGATTTTATATCCTACATGAAACCTATATTATCAGTCTTTACCTACTCCGTTGGTCTGCAGTTATTTCCTAACCCCAAATTATACACCACTCTAACAACAAGAAGATCGTTAGCGAAAACCATTTAGAAACTTAATATGTGGGAAATATCTGCGTACCAACGGAGTAGGTAAAGACTGATAATATGGGTTTCATGCAGGATATAAACTCTATATATGTATCCTGAGAATGCTACAATAAAGTTGCGAAACGTCGACAATTTAAAAAAAGACTTTTGTTTTTTGACTGGATCTTAGCCTGAAATAATACACCACTCTAACATAACTAGAAGAGGATCGTTTTCGAAAACCATTTAGAAACGGACCAAAGTAGTAGATAAAGACTGATAATATGGGTTTCATGCATGATATTGAAACTATATATGTGTCCTAAGGATGCAACAATAAGGTTGCGACACGTCGACAATTTAAAAAAGTCTTTTGTTTCTTTGCTGGACCCTAACCCCAAATAATACACCACTCTAACATAACCACAAGAGGGTCGTTAACGAAAACCATAGAAACATAATATCTGGGAAATATCTGTGGACCAACGGAGTAGGTAAAGACTGATAATATGGGGTTCCTGAAGGATATAGAAACTATATGTGTCCTGAGGATGCAACAATAAAACGAAAACCATTTAGAAACCTAATATTTAGGAAATATCTGTGGACCAATGGAGTAGGTAAAGACTGATAATGTGGGTTTCCTGCAGAATATAGGATGTTTATATGTGTCTTGAGGATGCACAAATTAAGTTCCGAAACGTCGACAATTTAAAAAAAAGACTTGTTTTTAACTTTGTCACCTATGTTTTCAAATTTAAATATAAATATTTCTAATTTTAATGTGTCTGATGTCTTTAGTGCAATAATGCGAATAAAGCCCAAGCTGACTACTGGTCCAGACGATGTTCCAGCTTTCATTGTACGAGATTGTGCAGGTATTTTTTTCTTATCCTCTCTCAATAATTTTTAATAAGTGTCTAACAAATTGTTCAATGCCAGATATTTGGAAGTGCTGCAAGGTCTGTCCGGTCTATAAAAAATGTGGCAAACTGGACATTACCAATTTTAGACCCATCTCTATCATTGCTAATTTTTCCAAAGTCTTTGAAATACTCCTTCATGATAATATCTGGTGCAAACTTAAAAATCTAATTTCACCTGCGCAGCACGGCTTTGTCAAGGGACGCTCGACAACTACTAACTTGGTTTGTATTACTCAGTTTCTGGCTGAGGGAATAGATCAACTGATTTTTCCAAAGCATTTGATCGACTTGACCACACGATTCTGCTGCAAAAACTACAACATTCTGGATTCTCCGACTAATTTGATATTATTTTTTACCTCATATCTACAAAATAGAAAACAGTTCGTAGCTTATAGTGGGGCCAAGTCGAGCGAATATTTGGCAACATCAGGAGTTCCCCAAGGACCTATACTTGGTCGGCTCTTGTTCACCCTATTTATCATCGATATTGTTGACAATCTTTCGGCCCACTGTCTGCTTTATGCAGACGATCTAAAAATTTTCTCGAATATATCCTCTGTAAATGAATGCCTTGAGTTACAGCGAAACCTTGACATTTTGCATGATTGGTGTATTGTGAGTCGTCTGGATTTAAACGGGTCTAAATGCAATGTTATGACATTTACGACAAAAAATACCGCTATTAACTTTAATTGTATTATCAATGGTGTTACCCTTACTCGTCCGGATGTTTTTAAAGACTTGGATGTTGTTTTTGATAAAACACTTTCCTTTGTACCCCTCCTGACTGACTTAGTATCAAACAGCCTTAAGCTTCTTGGATTTATTCTACGAACGACTCGCGACTTTCAAACTATTTTGCCTGTAAAAACATTGTATTTCTCTTTAGTAAGGTCTAAACTGGAATATGCGTCAATAATTTGGTGTCCTTTTTATAAAGTCCATATAGACTGTATCGAGTTAGTATAGAGGAGATTTGCCAAAGCATTGTATTGCGGTTTAGAGCTGATAGAGCTTACCCAATTAGAGGTTTTCCCCACGATCAGTTGCTGCATCGGTTTTCGCTTATCAGCCTTGACGAGAGACGTGTATGTTCTTCCCAGCTATTTCTCCATAAACTTATTAACAACAGAATTATTTCCGAAGAACTATTGTCAAAATTAAATTTTCGCGTTCCTACGCTAAACTTTCGTAGCTCTGATACTTTTTATTTACCCCCTTGTAGGACAAACATTTACAAGTTTTCACCAATTAACCGAATGTGTAGTAACTATAATAATCACAAAAATTCATATGATATTTTTAATTGTAACCTGGACACGATCAAAAGACATTTTTACCACTAGCTTTTTGTTCTTATTTTTATATTTCCTGTTTTTTTTGCATTTGTATACTGTTGATGTTTATTGTTTAAATTGTATTTTGTTTCTTCCTATTAGTTAAGTGTTTAATTTTGCTAAAACTATTTTTATATATGTAATGGCTGTTTTGTAACTGGGACGTAGTTCTGTAAGACAGTGTAAGTATAAATAAATAAAAATAAATAAATTAATTAATTTTTGGTCAAAATTTGAAATCAATCGGGTAAGTAATATTTAAGCTATGTCGCGAACTGGCAGACGGACTGACAGACGGACCAACGGAACTGATAAAACATGTTTTTTTGGCATCTAGGGACGCTAAAACGTAAATGTATGTAAAATCTAGAGGGTGAATTTATCACGACTACAAAATTTTTATTTGGCCCCAATTTTGTTCTGCCTTCTTGAATTAGTAACTAGTTTTACTAGTTGAGCTCTATACCAAAATTAGTTATGGTACACAATTTGAAATCATTAAGTAGTTTCTTGTTTTTTGTTTTGTGCGGCCATCTTGGATTCGTACCAAAAGTTTAGCAGTTGGTTCCAACATAATAATTTTTTCTTAATATTTCACTAGGCCGCCATTTTGTTTATGCTATAATTGATTTGTACTTAATTTTTTATCAAAATTTGAAGTCAATCGGGTTAGTCCTATGCCGCGAACTGACAGACAGACCGACAAACGGACCGATAGAATTGATGAAACATATTTTTTGGGATCTAGGGACGCTAAAACGTGAAGATATGTAAAACCTGAGATGGTGATTTTTTTTCACGATTACAAACATTTTATTTGGACGCCATTTTATTCTGCCATCTTGAATTAGTACCACAGTTTTACTAGTTGACCCCTATACCACAATTAGCTATGGCACACTATTTGAAATCAATTTATTAAGTAGTTCAGGCTGAATTTTTAAATATTTTATTAAGCCGCCAACACATCCTATGCTGCCATTTTGTTTCGCCATATTGGATTTTAACAAAATCTTACCAGGCCATCACCATATGACCCTTAATTTTTGTGGAAAATTTGATGTCAATCGGGTAAGTATTCTCTAAGCTATGCCGCGAACTGACAGACAGACAGAAAGACCGACAGACGGACCGACGGAGTTGATAAAACAATGTTTTTTGACATTTGGCGACGTTAAAACGTAAAGATGTGTAAAAGTGAGAGGGTGATTTTTTCACGTTTGCAAACATTTTATTTGGCCGCCATTTTGTTTGGCCATTTTGTTCGGCCATCTTGAATTAGTACCACGATTTTACTAGTTGATCCCTATACCATATTTAGTTATGGTACACAATTTGAAATCAAACCATTAAGCAGTTTTTTCAGGCTGAATTTTTATATATTTTTGTTCCGCCATTTTGGATTCGTACCAAAATGTTACCAGTTGATTCCAATATAATACTTGATGTTTTTGCAAAATTTAAGATAAATTGAATGAGTAGTTTTGTAATAATATTTTTTTTAACATTTCACCAATTTTACCAATTACCAACCCCATATGACCCTTAATTTTTGACCAAAATTTCCAAGTCAATCGGTTAAGTAGTCTTTTGGCTACGCCGCGAATAGACAGACAACAGACCGACCGAATTGAGAAAACATGTTTTTCGTCACCTAGGGACCCTGAAACGAATAGTTCCCTTTTACGAGGGAAGTAAAAATCGGCAAATTTGCCTTTACTCAGAAATTCCCTCGTACAGAGTTCCACTACATACAGATAACACAGTTTATACAGAGGTACCTACATATTCTCGGATTTATATATGAATATGATTATTTGTTTAAGAATAAAAAATTTGTAATCTCTTTACGAAAGAATTTGCGGGTAAAGGCGAATTTACCGATTTTTTATTTGTTTTTATGGCTTTATTTTCTAGTCTATTAAAAAAAATATGTGGTTTATTATTTTCCTTTCTTAAAAGTTTTTAGTCCCGCAAATGGAATTTTAACAAACATTTAAATAATCTATTAGGCCGACATTTTCTTTTGCCATATAACATTGGCACTAGCCCTTGTCCCTCTTTCAGACTTGATTTTGTTCAAATTTTCAACTTTAGTAGTTTTTTTAGTACTGAATTAAATTTAATTAGGTGGCCATTTTCTTACGCTAAAGTGGCTTCAAACTAAAATTTTACAAGTTTATTGCTATATCACAGTTGATTTTTGTGCAAAATTTGGAGCTCATTCGACAAGTAGTCAACAAGTCACCCCGTGACACTTGATTTTTGACCAATATTTAAAGTCAGGTAAGTAGTTGGCTTGCCACATACCGATAGATCGACTGAAATGGGAGAATGTGTTTTTCTAGGTGTGGTATGCATTATTTCTTGATTACAATACTTTTTCACTACCTCTTACATGAAGGAAGTAAAAATTAACCCATACTCAAGCAATTTTATCTTTTGGCGTATTAATTTGGGATTTTCATTTAAATTGGGAAGTGTTAGATAAAAAAATCATATACAAAATATTAAAATTTCGGGACCGCAATAGCAAATTAATATATCTATGAATGTCAACATAAAATCTACTCTGATTGAATCGAAATTTGATAGAAACAAAATTCACTGTAAGTTGAGTTAAATTTGCAAAGAATATGTCTTGTACAGTAATTTGCAGTTGTAGTACAGGGTGATGCATAGATTTTCTCAGGTTTTTTTTTTAGCCAAATATGTTTTAAACAGTTTAAAATATTTTTTTTTGGTTTTAAACATGTTTTTAACTCTAAGGTGAGGATTACTACGTTTTTGATAATAGAGTATGTTCTTTAAATCACTTTTGTATGAAAGTAACTAGAAAAACACATTTAAATTTGAATTGTTTTTTTTTTTGGTACAGTTGCTTTGGTATGATTTAATTTTCTAATTTAGTAGCCTTATGGCAATACGGAATCTGGAGAAATTGAAGAGTTTATTTAAAAAAGTGAAAAGTTGAGACAAAGTTGTTGATAACATCAGTTTGTTTGAATCGAGGACCGAATCGAAAAGAAGCAAAAAAACCGTGTAGCGGGCGTTTGTTTTTGGGGTGAGCGAAAAATATATTTAATACGATCCTAGAATTTTAACAATGTAGGGTATGTTTTGGAGTTAACTCGGGTTAAGTATCTCACCACACGAATTAGTTTATTATAGCTCAATTCATTCAGAAACTAGAGCATATAAGATTGTGGTACTGTTCGATAAATAACCCTATATATGGAAACTCAAGAAATATTTTTACTTTATGAATTTGTTGAACACTGCTATACAAACAAATTTAAAATTTTTTGTTAAAGCATTCAAGCTCTAAACACCACTTGAAAGTTTTCTTAAAGCATCTATAGAGATCAGAAGGCCTGGGCTTAAAAAACCTGTTACAATATTTTCTAAAGCTAGTCTTAAAAGCTTTCACTGTATAAGGTTTTATATTAATTTTAAGCCTTTGAAGTTTTTTTTTTCATTCCTTTTTATAGCCATCCGTAAATTGTGGATGCATATTTCCCTCAAAGAAATGTTATTAGGTGGTATTTTATTCAAAAAAGAAATGAATCATTCTTTAAAACTAAATAGAAAATGGGAAAATAATTTTAGCTTTTTCCCAGCCAACATATAATTGTATATTATTGCGTGTAACGTGTGATGGTAGGTAGGTTAGAATATTTAAAATGTTACCTTTAGACTCAACTAAACTATGACTAAAAGCAGATCCCTTAAACAAACATTTGGCAACCAAGGTAAGTTTATTGTAAAAAGGGACTGAGATAGGCCGATAATAGACGCCAGTTAGAACTTGAGGGCCTGATTTTTTAAATTTATAATTTCACATAAATATGCAGAGGAAATCATAGGACTACTTTTATAAATATAGTATGTCTACATATACGAATAATTTCTTCAAAGTCGTACAACAAGTACCTCCAAATATGTTTTCTTGTTCTTTAGTACGACATGGGGTGCCTAATATTTTATCACCAATCGAACTTTTCTTCTCCAAATTTGTATGCTTATACAAGAGTGCCCGATTTAAAAGTTACTTCTCTTGAACCCTAAAATAACGTATTATATAACACCGAAATTTAAAAAAAACTATAGGGACCCAGGACCCTTTATATTCCATGACATGACTTAAGTATGACTATTCTTTTCATATGTACCGGTATTGTTAATAATTACAAGGTTTTTGGTTATCATTTAAGAATATTAAAAATGCAAAAGCCATTAAAAATAGAATTTAAGATTACCTATATCTTTTCACATCGAACACCCCGTATAATATTGTATTCTTAAATGCGCTATCTTACCGATAATATTTTAAATATATCCGGAAAATTAAAATAATCCTGTCATAAGAAAAAATGTATTTCGATTAATCCATTGTGTTAGAAGTTAGAATGTTTCTCTATCTCTAACGTATACCTTTATCGATTTTCTTAAATGTCTTTTAAGGTAATAGTGTCATACATATTTAATAATTGGCAAGAAGAGATACATGTACTGAAATAATAACATAAAGGATGTTCGATTACATTTAGTTACTAAAAAAAAATGCTTTTAGTTTGTAAGCATAACCTTAATATCCTAAATAGCGCCCACTGGTTCGATTTACAAAATATATAGGTTGTTCTATATTTTTACTTTTTAATAAATTTTTGATATTAAAAGATTTTATATTTAAAGCTTTTTTGTATCTCCTATAGGTAAAACTGTAGGTAGACGCCGAATCTGAATGAAAACCATGTACAGTGGGGCCTAAGAAATTTAACGGTTTATTTTATGATTTGTATTAAGGGTACATGGTAAGGAAAAATGTTGATATTAAGGACGTTCTATACTTTCCGAAAATTGCATATAGAAATCGCTATAAAGGGAGCTTGATACGAATATGTAAATATCTCAAAAATAAAGTTTCTGACATTGTATAAATTTAGACCACAGAACACGTCTCCAACGCAATTATCAGGGTTTGCCTTTCAATTCCTATGACTTCGTTTTGGAGAATGCTACACCATGCATTTTGAGTAGAGGGCTGTCGCTGCGTTTGATAAAATCTCAAAGTTTATTATAGTCACAACATCTTGACCTTCTACTCCATTTACAACCTAAAATACTGGGTCTCTCAAGAGTCGTGGAGAATCTGCATATTATGCCAGCATCTATAACTACAGTTGCCAGGCAGACAATTTAAAAGTGATACATTCTAACAAGAAATATGTATAGTGTGCAATGTAAGAAGATCTAAGGGCTCAAAGAGTTTATTATTTTCTCAAAAAATTCCTCGGAGGCCTTCTTGAATTCGACTTTAGTATTTTATGGATATATTTTTAGTAATTTGTTCTTGGTTGAAAACTGGTTTTGTGGTTCATAGAAGATTTTTTTTAGCGAAAGGCAACTACCAAAGCGGAACATTTCACAAGGCAACTTTGGATTAACTTTTTGGCGAATCCGTCAAGGTTGGATTCCATTCTATCACAAGCCGAAGAGGATTTTAATGACAGAACTCGACAGTACTTTTAGTGATGTAATTTATATTTAGGTTCGTAAAATCTTTTGTGATACAATAATAAAATCTAGTGTTAAAATAATTTTATTTTGCTGAATTTTTGCCATCATACCGTCTTTATGGTATTTAATAATTCCGTTTATATTGTGATGTGGGTGAGAACTGAATTTAAAACTATTTTCTTTTGTAAAAAAAATATATTTAAATAAAAACAAGTATAAAATTATTCACTTTTGCTCGTTTTCTTTTTAAGTATAGTTCATAACATCCACGGCTGAGGAATAATCGTCATCATGACCAAACTGGTCATATGGCTTCACCATAGAGTCTTTATGGATGTGGATTGGATTATTATAGTCTATATCAAACAACTTCATTGTATGGTCTTCCAAACCTAAAAATATGGGCAAAAGGTAGATTTAATATTGCGCATTTTGAAATTGGCGTTTTAGGCTTTACTGAGTATGTAAAATTTCTAAAACTCATCAAAAAATAAAAGATGGGACATTTTCAATTAAAAATAAGCAATAAAGAAAAAACGGTTTTTGCAATAACATGTAACATCCGGTTATAAATTTCTAGTACAAAAATAAATTATGTATAATCTGGTCTGCATAATACAATATTTCAGTTATTTCATTCTATTACATACATGTGGGAGTTTCAAATAAGCGTATCGTATTAGTATTTACTGCTTTACAAATTTACATGTAGATCTAAGTTATTTAGAGTTATCAATACAAATTTTGTAATTTAGATTTTCCGGGTAAGGATTTTGTAATAAAAAAGGCATATGTTGATTATTGTTCTAAGTAGTAGATAAAATGGTTAACTAAATAGTTTCAATAGACAAGGTCTACAATTTATGAACTTTGTTTTTGTCTAGGCTTTTTTTTTTTTTTTAAATCCGTATACTTAGGTGTATTAAAATTTACTTAAGCCCGATTATTTCTTTTCTATCAATTTTGACTGACATTGACACTGCCAAGAATTCGTACGTCATATTTAATTTTCAAGTGGCAAAATTTTCTGACATTACTGTCAACAATTGTTCTGGAAAAAAATCTTATAAACGTCAATCAAGTTTGACCAGGTAAGTTAAAATGAGTTTGAAGTAATTATCCCTCGTGCATCTAACTTTATTCTAGTTACTTAGAAAGTCATTTTTCCGGAAAAATTAGATGCACAATGGATTTTACTCCGCAATAAAATCAGGGGAAAATTAGATCTCTATCTTCAAAGTAGATAACTTAAATATGGTCTCAAAGTCGGATAAGCCGTTTTGGCTAAACAGTGTATATTTGACAAAACAAATATGAAAGGAGTTGTGATTATGTGTGGTATTCCGAAGCAACTGAGGAGGTCGCAAACAGGTGGGACTTCAATATTGTAATTGGACCACCTATTTGAACATGAGCTAATTCATATTTTATGCACAGTCAGAGTATATACTACGCACAACATTCCCGGCAATCCTCTGGTATTAATATTTTGTGAATTTCGTCTATTGTCATTTATAATTTGTCTTCGTGGATGACGCGTTGTTGGCGCTGTGTTGTGCGCAAATTGTGTGGAAATCACATTTCCCACTCATTGAATGTTTTATTTATATTTGGTCTTTTTTGATTTTTAGCCGAAATGTTTAATTTTTTATGTTAATTTTCAAATTAAAGAATTAAAATGGTGTAAAACTTTTTTAAATTAACTATGCAAGTTTTAAAACTTACAACGTTGTCATGTTCGTATTTTTTACAATGCAATCCCATCGAACAAGAAACACAAAGATATTTAACAATATAGTATTACGACTCATCGTTTCAAGCTTATTGGCAATCATCAGCGTGTAACTTATGTTTTCATAAAAAAGCTTTTAAATTATTCAATTTAATACATATTTACTCCCTAATAGTTATTACACGATAATACTTTGACCGTATTCCATTTCCAATCTTGGTTTCGGTTTTGTGTTCCGTATTCACCGGTTATCTGAAAAATCGGTTATTTACGGAAGACGGTTCCTGAAAATAACTGTCAACAGTGTCACCAGAACCATATGTCTGAACTGTCAATTATTTGATGGGTGTTCCGTTTTTAAAGGGTTTTTCAGAAACCGCTGTCAGACTTCTGTCAATTGGACTAGTTAACCAGGTTTGGAAATGGAATACTCTTTTACCGTTTTCTTAATAAAAGTTTTATTTTCAACTAGAATCAGTAAATGATTAAAATGTTTATATGGTTTGTAACTTGTCCTTCATAATCATACATTTGAATCCAGATATTTCGGCCTAACAGTGGCCATATTAAAACGTGTTTAGATTAAATTTTTATTAAATGGTGATTAAATCTACTGTTATCAATCATAATACAATATAAAAAAATAATTAAAATATATAAATTAGGTAAAAATAATAAATAACTGTAAATTATTAAATACACTTACAGCAAATTTTACATTTTCCTCAACAACGACTTATCGACGGAAAATTCCCCGACTTCTGTTCGCCGACAAAAAAAATCCCCGATTGGACAATTCCCCGACAAACAATTCAACGAATGGAACATTCCCGGGCAATAATAAATAAACTCTGTAGTCCTTTTTACCCGCATCGGGCAAGGTGGATCTGAAGAAATCTACATGCGATACTTAAATTATAGATCATAGTGAATATAAAGACGTAATAAATTAGGCGCACCTAGTAAAATAAATGTACGCCGGGCCAGTACTGCCCGGTTAGGATTGGTTAAAAGGGCTACCACTACTGCACTTGAGATGCAAGTTTCAGCAGACCATCCCAATATATCAGACCCTTAAATAACAAAAAATAGTCCATTGCAGTAAATTTGAAGAAAAGTTAAAAAGAAACTATCACTGTCAAAAATGAACTGCGACGATTGTGAAAAAATAATAAACATAGGATTGATTATCAATATAAGATGCCATGTTTGTAAATAATTTTCATTAACTTTAATTAATATTTTGAACTTTTTCGATTTTTGAGAAAAGGGTTTTACTGGTTTTTTGTAACGTATATCAAACATACACATTACCCTTTTTTGTAGCACAACATTAACGGTTCTACTTTGACTATAAAAGACTCTGAGTATAATATATTCCTTATATTACTTCTGGCCTTCCTCGTTTTGTACTATAAACTTCATATGGTCATATGGGGATGACCTAACATTTTGATAAAAATCCAATATGGCGAAACAAAATGGCGGTAAAAATGTTAAAAAATTTATTATGAATCAACTGATAACATTGGTACGAATCCAAGATGGCGGAATAAAATGGCGTCTTAATAAAATATTTATAAATTCAGCCTGTAAAAACTGCTTAATGGATTGATTTCAAATTGTGTGCCATAACTAATTGTGGTATAGGGATCAACTAGTAAAATTGTGGTACTAATTCAAGATGGCCGAAAAATGGCGGCTAGATAAAAAAACACTATCTCAGGTTTTACATATATTCACGTTTTAGCGTCCCTAGATGCTAAAAAATATGTTTTATCAATTCCGTCTGTCGGTCTGTCCGTCTGTCAATTCACAGCATAGCTTAAATAAATATCTGAATAACTTCAAATTTAACTTAATATTTTGGTAAAATTTCAATCTAGGGAAATATTAAAAAAAATCTTTATTAAAAAACTACTCATCCAATCAAGATGGAGGAAAAATAGGTGGTCAAAACGTTAAAAATGTCACCCTCTCGGGTGTTACATATCTTCACGTCTTAGAGCACCTAGATGTCAGAAAATATGTTTTATCAATTCCGCCTGTCCCTCTGTCCGTTCGTCTGTCATTTCGCGGCATACCTTAAAGACTAACCCAATTGACTTCAAATGTTGACAAAAATTAAGAGGTATATGGGGATAACCTGGTAATCTTATAGTAAAAATCCATAATTGCGAAACAAAATGGCGGCCTACTGAACTGTTAAAAGATTATTATTAAAAAACTACCCAATTTATTTGAAATTTTGCAGGTTTGTATTTTGTTGGAATCAACTAGTAAAATTTTGGTACAAATGCAGGATGGCGGAAAGAAATGGCGGCATATTAAAATATTTAAATATTCAGCCTGAAAAAACTACTCATAGATTCATTACAAATAGTGTGCCATAACTAAATGTGGTTTGGCATCAACTAGTAAAACTGTGTTACTAATTCAAGATGGCGAAATAAAATGGATACCTAAAAAATATGTTTGTAATCGTAAAAAAATCACCTTTTTAGGTTTTACGTATCTTCAAGTTTTAGCGTCCGTAGATGCCAAAAAATATGTTTTATCAATTCCGTCGGCCTGCCTGTCGGTCTGTCTGTCAGTTACCAGATTGACTTCAAATTTTAGTCAAAAATTAAGGGTCATGGGGACGACCTGGTAATATTTTGCTAAAAATCCATTATAGCGGAACATTGTTAAAAAATTGTTACTAAAAAAACTAATTATCCAATTTACCTCAAATTTTGCACACAGAATCAAGTGTTACATAAGAATGAACTGAATGAACTGATGATATTGCCAGCTTCATGAATAATATGATTTAGCAAAAGTTTTCTGTAGGAAACTTTGATGTTCTGACTCAAATTTTGATCCATAGGCTGCAACCCTGCAGTACAATCAAAATTCAGTTCATCTTCTGGTGGGTGAGATGAAGCAGTATCAATGACCAAAAGGACTTTGTGAGGGCGATTAACATTGTTTAGGAATTTCTTAACGTTAGGTATAAAATGTGTTTTAAACCATTCCAAAAACGGGGGTTTTGTCATCCATTCTTGGCCGCTTGCATGAACGTTATTCTGTCTAGACACTTTCCGACCAGGGGCTGATTTTTTCTGATTGTGTACCCATGTGGTGTCAGGCAGCGCTCGCCAAAAGCTGCAGATTCATGAGCGTTGTAGATATGTTCATCGGTTAGCCCTATTTCTTCAATGAATTTTTGAAACTTTTCTAGAAATGGTGAGACGGCTCTTAAATCTCTTTAGAGTTTTTTTCCGAAGATTTTCAGAAAACAAATTCCAAGTCTTCTTACACTTATCTAATCAGGCTGAGCTAGCTAAAAAGTCTTGTTTTTAGGTTATCTTTGGTAAAATTGTTTATCTTTAGTTCGAATAATTTCAGATGAATGGGTATATATGAACTGTACGTTGTGGCAGGAACCAATTGTATAAGTTTTATTTTGTTTTTTTTTTGTGCATTTTAAATTTTAGTGTGCTCGGCTTGCCTAATAATTCACCTTTTCTCTACAAGTAATTACAAATGTTATTCAGGGTGTTTATTTTAAAACTTACCACCCACGTTATCTGCGTCAAATGACTGATTTGTGAAAATCGACGAAAGAAGTTAACAAATTTATTGAAGGACATTGTTTTTTTACGAAAAATTGGAGCTTAAGAACTTGGAAGCGCCGAGGCTACCACCTCTAAAATTCTTAAATGAGACGGGATAAAGAGCGGTTTATTTAAAGCAGTTTTTATTCTATACATTTTAGATTTTGAATTTTAAAAAACGAATAAATAGTTACAAAGTCATGGGCCCTTTATTTTACCACTACCACTATCCGTCAATATAAATTTTTTTGTCGGGCAAAGACCAATTTTTCATACAAAACATTTTCCCTTAAAAAAATTGTTGACATGTTTCGGCGGTTTTTACAAATTTGCCTCGGTACCCAGATAACGTGGGTGATACGTTTTAAAACGAATACCCTGTATTGTGTGTAATATATTAATAAAAGCAAAAGACTAAAAATACTTGACCATCGGAATGACTTCGATACAAAATTTCTTATTTTGTGTTTATCTACCCTAATGTCGTCTTGGGAATACTTCTCCCTTTTTCGAAACAATTTCGACAAACCCAACTCGTCTTACACCCGCGGATTAAATGCCGTTCTATTGATGCTTTCCTGTTTCGACAAGTTTTGCGCGAAAATTTTTTACATCGATATTAATTCAATACGAATATTTCTGCCTCCGGACTATAAAGGTAAAATTTTGTCTCCGGATCATAGAAGAGTCCGAATTACTGGAGTGTCTGATGTAATGTGTATTTGAACTACCGAAGTTATACTGTAACGGAGATCAGCTGATCAAAAACATACATTTCCAATTTATTACCTGATAAAGTTCTGTTAAACCTCTCGACAATTGCGTCTAATTCTTCTTGTTTTAACTTAACAGTAACTTTGGTGCTATTTTTCTGTAAAGATCTTTTATTTCGTGACAATAACGGAAGAGTGAATTCGCTCTCGGATAAAGGTGTGTCATCTGAACCAAAACCCTGAAATAATATAAATATTAATATTGGATATCTTACGAATATGTCCAGGAACAATTATCAAAAAATACTAGAATAATTTTTAAATGAAAGTTGTAGAGCTATGTACTGCGTTAACATGGGGCAACGTGAAAATATTGTTTTATAAATTCAGCATAAAAACTTACATACTTTTATAAACGTTTAGTGTCAAATGTTAACCCATTGCCCAAGTATAATAGCACATATAATCATATATGGGCTAAAATGCTGTGATATTGGCTAATTAGCTAAAATTGCTAGCCAAAATAACAGTTCTATTACAGTATAGAGACGGAAATATGGCTAAAGTGGGGAATAATAATTTGGCCGTAATGGGGTAAAAATGGCCAATTGGCAATTATTCGACCCCCTCTTTTGATTTTATGGTTGGGTTTATTAGCTACTTTTTGACTTTAAAATCGAGCTTTTTTAGCTGAATTCAGACTTGTTTTTTAGCCGAAATTTGAGTAACATGTATTTCCGAAATTTACCTAAATAATTTCTCATTTTCTGCTTTTTCTTCATTTATTTGATAAATCATCAATTGTTTCAAATTATGTAGAAATAGTATTAACAGAGCCAATCAGTGTAACAATTTATGAGCCAAGAGGAAATGCAAAGGTAATAAATCATGGTTTGACGATTGGTAGGGACAAAAAACACTGGCCCAGGAACTTTTACTGTTAAAAGAATATAAGATAGATATGTAAAACACGCGCCCCTTCTTGAAACTAAAAATTTCGATTTCTACAATTTTTTTTTTAGTTTGGAAATGTATTTTACTAAGAAAATTGATTAAAGGGTTCATAACATAAAAATAAACATGCATGAAAATACGTATTTATAGGTATTTTAGAATATGTTTGTTTAAAGTCAAGTAAAGGCTGCTAGGAAATTATTTAAATTTTAATTTCAATCATGGCGGATCATAAAAAGCTTTGAGCTATTTTTTAAGCAAATATTCCTTGAAATCGGCCACTTTATAAGCAAATATTTATCAAATGGCAATAATTTTCAAATGTAGCCAAAATGTAGCAACATTTACTAAAATTTTCCAAGAAAGATGCCTACTTGCTTTGCCTTTAGTACTCACTAAAAATGGCTAATTTAAGACCCAGGAGCCAGCGTAACAAAATTAAACGACGGTTACACCAATACCGTTTTTCTATAATATGTGGTGGAATCTTTAATCTTTTTATTAGACATTTTGTATGGTAAATAATTTGTATTTCGTTTTTCTAAATATATCTTCAATTTGGTTAAATATAGTTTTATAGGTTATAAATGTAAATTGTGTGATAATGTGGCATATTTTGGCAATATTATAGCAAAAATAAGCGAAATAAAACTACCCAATTTTAGGTTAATTTGAAACAAAAATAAGGTAATAATAATTTACAAATATTTCTACTTTTTGACCATCCAATATCACAAAAAAAAAGTTGGAGGTTTAATTACCCCATAAAAGATATTTTTTGGCCAAGTAATTATGCTATAGCCTATCTACATTAAAAACTGCCACTTTTGGAGCCAAAAAATCTAATTTGAAGCGAGCTGTCATGGCTAGAAAACAAACCAAGAATCATTTGCCAAAATTTGACAAATCTCTGGTTTCTATGTGTCTTTTATGGCTAACTGTTAGACAAGAAAGCTCATCAGCTAATTTGTGCTACTTGGGTGACTCAAAATTGAATGGAAAGTGGTATGTCATGAATGTTGTTAAAAAACGTTCATTCAATGAGCTAGATAGACAGTCACAGAGTGTTTATGCAGAAGCGCAACTTCCCGATTTTTATCCGTTAAAAATCCATTTAATGGGAAAGCCAGCCGGTTTATTATTACTCCATTTTTAAGGATGCTGGTGATTTAAAATGAATCGTGGGTAAAACGGTATTTTTTCAAATTAACTATAACGTTCGTAAATGAATAATACGTTTATAAAAGTTGTACACAAGTTTTACAATCAATATTCAACACGATCTGCTTAAGTATTTAGAGAAGCAGAACATGTTCCTGGAAACCTCTATATTAACTTTGATTAGTATCTGGAAAAATGCTGTGATTCGATTTTTCATATCAGCCTTTTTCAATAAAGTGATCTTATCCACCTAATCACATAATAAGGAAGCAATTGTGGATAGGTCCGGCCACTAAGATGGTCTGAAGGGTTTGCCTTTTCTTATTCAAGTTACGTACATCAAATGATACAAGCTGCCAAGGTTCTTGTAGTTGTGGGGCACGGAGTGTTTTCCAAAAACTCTTAAATAAATTAATTCGGTAACTATTTCCTAACCAGAGGGTAAACCAGTTACGCAATTTTCAACTCTGCTTTTTTGTTCATTGTAATGAAGCTATTATATGTTTTACGGAAAGTTGCTTTATGCGCAAATAATATAAAATCAAAGGAAAACTCGCCTTAGCGAGCTCTTTCTGTTTTTTTGATAATAATGTTTATCTTCTAGATATTTTTATAATAAATTAGACTATCTTTATCACTAGCACCTGTTAGGAAAACTATTTTTTATTCTTTGATATATGACATGGATGGGTTTTTTTGAAATATGTAAAAGGATTTATATAGTGCGGGACACGAAAGAAAACCAGGCGGTCCTTAAAATAAAGGTTCATAGTCTTAAGCAAGCGGAAAAGTAAAATTTGTATACGCAAATAAATTTTATGTTATTTTATTTGTTGTAATAGTTTGCCGCTTCACCTATAAAGTGCGCCAGCTAAGCTGTGCGGAAAATTAATCGAGGATTTAGTAAATTTCGCACTGGTCCACTTGTAATTGGGATGTGCCTAGAGTCTCCATGCACTTGCCGCTAGAAGGTTCTAGCTATTTCCAGTGGCGCCTATACATTTCCAGCATTTGTTTTCATTTCTATATAAATGAGTTTCGCGAATTTGAATTATTATTTCGAAGTAACGATGGCGAGCAAAGGAGGAAAAACAATTCGAAGTGGTGCACGTGAAGTTATTGCGAGCGTTATAGAGGCCTGTACTAGAGAAGCTAGAAATAATAGTTTGACTATTCCAATTCAAAATTGAACAGAACGCGCTGCATTTTACACTGGTGTTTCGGAAAGTAGTGTAAGAAAAATTCAAAGAGAACATAATGATCGCTCATGTTCTACTTCACCTTTAAAATCTCTTGGTAAAAAAAGACCCCGATTATCATACAAAGATAAAATTGACGATGGTGATTTTTAAGTAATTTGACGAACAATAAAGGATTTTATATAAACTTGAAGAAGGTTCCGACCTGCAAACCCCTACTTCGTTCTGTAAAGAACTAAACAGATTTTCCTTATGGGTATAAAACCTTAAATCGGGTTTTACGATCAAATGGTTTTGTTTGGCGCAAGTGCCAAAATAAACGAAAATTGCCCATTGAGAGACCAAATATTTTTCACTGGCGGGTGAAATATCTATCAACTGTAAGGCAATATAGGCAAGAAGGACGCAGTATTGTGTATCTAGACGAAACCTGGGTAGATAATGATATGACAGTGAACAAATGCTGGCAAAGTGAAAGTGTTACAGGTGTTGTTCAGGGAATCCGCTCTAGTAGTCGCTTTATTATAGTTCATTCTGGTTCAGAAGCCGGATTTGTTCCAGGTGCTGCTTTAGTTTTTCGCTCGGGACTAACAACTGGAGAGTATCATGGACAGATGAATAGAGATAATTTTGAAAAGTGGTTGCTCGAGAAGCTTCTACCTAACATTCCTCCCAAATCGGTCGTGGTAGTGGATAATGCGTCTTATCATTCTCTGTGATAAAGTGCCAACTAAATACTCTACAAAAGCTCATATGATATAGTGGTTTAAATCGAACAATCTTGTATGTGATCCAACATGGAGAAAATATTAGTTATATGAAGTAATATCAGCCAACAAGTCTAGAGAAAAAAAGTATAAAATTGACGGTCTTTTACGTAACCTCGGTCATACACCTTTAAGGCTGCCTCCATACATGTGTGACCTCAACCCTATTGAACTTGTATGGGCAGGAGTAAAAAATATATTCGAGAGCGCAACACCGGTGAACTTTCAATTAAAGATTTAAATAAAATAACATTAGAAGCGATTGACTCAATATGGGCTGAAAATTGGATATCGTAGGTTAAACATGTTCGTTCTATTGAAGATAAATACTGGGAAGTAGATGGCAAAATTGAAACGGTTATTGATGATTTAGTTATCACACTGGGATCTTGAAGTAGTGTCGACGAAACCTCATCATTTTCAGAGGAAGACAACGATTTAGAAGGAATCGAATCATTAGAATCACAGCCGTCAATCTCAAAAATGGCTTAGTTTTTTTTCATATATTTTGTAAAATTGTTCATAAAGCAGCTGTCAATAAATTGCTTCAAAATAATTAATTTTCTGTTCAATACCGGGTGTCAAAAAATATCTAATATTGCAATTAATATTTGAAAAACTACAGAACTCATATTTTTCCAAAATTAACACATCAATGTAGTTATAGTAGGGGAGCCAGCACTGATTCCAGTGAACAAGATTTATCAAAATTTTAACTTATGCAGTTCGACTTTAGGCTATTCGGGTATGCCAAAAGTGACCGTTTGTCTCCGTCTGTCATATTACTTTGTACAGGGGGCGTCATTGTGAAGTACTATAAAGGGCGTTTCCTAATTGCATGCTAATGTTAAAGGGGGGTGATTCTTGGACCTTTTAAGAAAAAAGTGTAATATGAACCTAAAAGTCTTAACTTTGGAGATACAGGGTTTTAAAAAAACATTTTTTTAAAATCCTAATTCTGATGCTATTATAGATAAATAACTGTGTGAAATTTGATACACGTCTTTTATGCATAAAAGGGCATTTTTTATTAACAATTAATTTTTGAAATATCTACCAGTGGCGTGCATATGTAATTAACCTGGGTAAATCCGTATGCTCCTTAATGTATAGAAGACGTGTATCAAATTTCATGCAGTTGTCTACAATAGCATCAAAATTGGGATAAAAAAAATGTTTTCTTTTTAAACTTTACCATCCTGTTTCTCAAAAGTTAAGACTTTCAGGACATAAAAACACCTCCTTTAACATCAGCACGCAATTAGGAAACGCCCTGTATAGTACTTCACCATGACGGCCCCTGTGTAAAGTAATATGACAAACGGAGACAGACGGCCACTTTTGGCATACCCGAGTAGCCCAAAGTCGAACTGCATAAATTAAAATTTTAATAAATCTCGTTCAGTGGATCTGATGCTGGCTGCCCTTGTAAAATCTGTACTTGTAAATCGTGTATTACTATACAGGGTGGTGCAATAATAGTGGACGTAGGCAGTAGCCCGAGAACCGTTAATGACAGAACTCAAGAAAAAATATATTTATAGGTGAAATAAATCAAAAAAAAATCAAAATTAAATCATTTTAAAATTCGAAAGTTCGCCGTTTTTGCAACACAAAAGAGATATAGATATGCGGTACACGAAAGAAAACAGACAAATGTAGATAAAATTCCATTAAACATAGTTACATTTTGTAATTATCTGAAGTGCGTATAGTCAAAAAGAAGTGCGATATTATTTAAAGAACGACGGGACATCACTGGTTTAAAGATATTTCTTGGCTGACCTTTCTAAACCTATTGACTCCGCCCGGTTTTTTTTCGTGTCCCGCACTTTACAAAGTTCTTTAAAAAAAATCTATTTTTATTAATTGGAGAATTTTCACGTTTAAATTTCTGCAAAAAAAACACTCTGTGTGTGCTTCAATAATTCTATCTTTTTGAGACTATTGGACCAATCTTTATATAGCATAAACAAATGATTCCTCGTATTAAAATATTTTTTTAATGTGACGCAAAGAATTAAAATAGGAACGCACAATCCGCTTCGGTCTAAAAACACGCGTATTCACTAAAGAGGAGACCGGGTCTAACTTGACAGTTATAGGTTTAAAATAATATATGCAACAATGGAACAAATAGTTTTTCATCAATATAGTGATAAATATTAGTCCAATAAAAATGTTTTATTAGTTGTACTATCTAATTTACCGAATAACATCTATACCTATCTGTCTAAAAAGCACGTGGGATAATGTTATTTATCATCGCAAATTGAATTTAAATTTTGCGTCTTAATTTAAAGTATTTCACTTCAAATTCAAAGTGTGTGACATCAAAAATCACATTTATTATACGTGTTTTTATCTTTTCGAGATTACGTAGTTTCTAACATTCGTTTTAGTTGTCTAGCTTTCACGTTAAATAGTTACGAAACTTACATTGTGTTCCAGACTTAATTAGTAAATTCCAATTGAGTTCTAAGTTTTTGTTGACGGTTGCGACACAACTTCGAATTTCTTCGAAGCTTTACGATTAAAGACGTCACGAGCGGTATGTTGTCGGATTTCTGTGGCGCGAAAAATACTTATTGAAATTCCAAAAAATCAACTTAATTTCACTAAATAATAAGATCTGGATCAACTCTTAAACCTTTCTAGTGAATATGGGGGTTAGATTTCATGGCCTCTCAGAATCTCAAATTGTTAAATTCTTAACGACTCTAAAAATGCGTTAGACTTATGTGTAAGTTATACTAGTTGAAATTTATTTCGAAAATACGGAAACAATGAACTCAAATTTTATTCTTAAGAGGTGAGGAATGCATCTTGTAAAGCATACTTGTTTAATGTAGGTCTTTCATAGATATTTTTCAAAATCTAGTGTAATTAGCTTGTGATTGTTGTTTCTAATACAAACGTTTTTTCTTACTTTATTATTAGCCCTATAATAATAAGCTTACCAAACATTTGCCACTAATACAATAGGCTTTCTTTTCGGTCGATCCTCTGGCACAGTCTGTTCCAAATGGAAACCATCCATCTTCTCCATTAACCAGATAGAAACGGTGAGGTATATTCTCATCTTGGCAAGCTACGCGGCAAGGTCTATCTGGATCCTCTAATTATTATAAAGACATTTGTAACAATCTGGCAATAAATAACATATACAGAAGTGACATTTTAAATGAAAACTATACCTTAATTTAAGAACCCCTTTTTTAAAAAAATTCTTAACATTTTAATATATTAGGAAGATATAGATCGAAAGCTTTCACGCCTTTGGTCTTGGCGTCAAATTGGAATTAATATCCGACGTTTGGCCTTCGATTAGGTATCTTCAGGGATCTTTACTCCACGAGATCTCAACACTGAATCAGCTCGGAGAGATTCAGATGGGCTTTTATACGCCGAATCGTGACCCTGTGTTAAGATCGCTTGCAGCGTGTGATGTAGACCGTAACCCGTATCTCTATTCAAGTTTTTGTATGTTTAAAAATTTCGTTACATTCTCTGTTTTTCGTTTATAAAATCCTGCAACCAACGCTAGAACTTTTTACATTCCTAAGATGGCCAGTAGTACGTTGGTGTTCAGCTATATCTGATTCAACAATTTGTTCCTTTTTGATACATCGTTCACGTTCCTTAGTCTAGTGGATATTAAGCGTCTGTTTCTCCCACATATTTTTCCACAGAAGCAAAGAATTTTATATACTCCTGTTTTTAAAGGTAAAACATATTTCTCAATTTGTATTGTTGGACCGCCAAAGTATTTCTATTTTGTCTAGTGCCATGTATGTAGGGAAGCTAACGGTGGCTCCTTCTCCATTCGTCTTTTGCGCAGTTGGATTACTATCTTTTAATTGAACGCGTTGTATCTTCACTGCAATAGCCATTCCCTCTCACGGTCAGTTTTGGTTTTTAGTTAGAGGATCTGGATCAGAAATCGAAATGTCTCTAACTACTAGTGAGTTATTAACCAATTTTTCTGTGCTGGATGGTGATAGGAATTTGCATTTAAGTATCTATTTCGGTTTTCTATACACAGAATGTCTTAAGGTACCATTTTCTTTATTTTAAACCAAATATATCTAAAAATAGGATCGTTCCGTAAGAATTCATTTCCATTGAGAATTCAATATTATGGTATTGTTTTGTTTAGGGTCGTCCAGAAATATGAGAAGATTTTTCTGTCCATGCAATCGAAGGCGAAACGTCGAATAGTAATTCTCATCCGAACCATGATTAATTAATTATATAAGGAAGACATTTGTTAGCTTTTATTTTTTAAATAAAATGCCTTTCTTTTTTGAATTTATAGGTTACCTTCAAGTTGTTAAGACATTTTTCATGTAGCATACCTTATACCAAAGATCGATTATATTCACAAAAGATTCCCTAAATGGATCCCAAACTTGTAGTCTTTGTAGATGGGATCCATCGAGATATTTTCGTGTAACTCAACGCCCCGAAGTCCGCGACATGCGGCATCCGTTGGGCAAATTCGTTTATTGACCGATTTTATGCTATTACTCCGTAATCATATTTGTGTCTTAAAAATATTTAAGTTGGATTTTGATTTTCAAAACTAGTCGCTATTACTAGAATCCGGCTTGACAAAGTTGCTCTTGCTTTACAAAATAGTCATTATTATTTCACATATCATATCTGTTTCTTCAATGGTTTGGTTATTTATTAGGAGGTGGTTGGGTATTTTGATCACAATTAAAAAATTTTCCATTATAAGTCTTGTTTGATATTCCTATTGTCCTGTTTACGGTTTTGTTATAATCTGAATAATATTTTTTTATAATTTTGATTACTTGGATTTTGCTTCATTTTTCGAAATATTTGTCTCTAATTTTTAATATGTTTCCAAAATTTTCGTTAAACCATGGCTTTGATTATTTTTAATTTTTACTGAGCTTTCAAAAGAACTCCGTTCAAAAATGTTTATAATTTCTTTCTTTTTTGATTTATAAAATATGATTTTTTTCCAATAAAACAAATTAATTTTTTAATTTTACTAAGTCAGGTTTTCATTCTTTTGGTCAGTTTTTTGAATTCCTAAAATTTGAAGTTTATGATCACTGATTTTACTATTTATAATTTTTTTTGATGTGTTTTCTCTACTTGAATTAGTATATTATCCATTAACGAAACACTGCTGTTGGTCTCTCTTGTAGCAATATTTGTGTTGCAAATTTTGAAGTTATTTGTCGAGTCAATATCTAGAAGCCCTGGAATTTTGATTATTTTTAAGAATATCAACGTTCATATCTCCAATAAAAAAGCAGTGCAAATTAAATTTTGTTAAAGATCCCACTATTTCATACATTAAATTCAATGAAATGAGTTTTATATGTTACATGAAAAAGGTCTAAACATCTTAGAAAGATCAAAAGTTATATATTATAAGGTTCATAAAAAATGCAGAAGTTGTCTGAGACACCTCTAGGTTAAGATATGCTAAAAATACAATAAAAATCAACAACTCCCAGCGTGTTTTAAAAAATTAGTCGTTTTTAAAATATGGAATAGTTTCCATTAAAAATGTCCAACCGTTTATTTTAAAGGTTTACCTAGAGAGGGGGAAATCTGCATTCCTAAACCAGATAACCTTCTAACTCGGTCTTTGTATTTCGAACAAATAATGGATGCATGTTGAAATGGGGTTTTGACTTTGCTACATCCCTGAAATATAATAAATTTATTATTTTTACTGCCAGAAGTGTCTAGTTATATTAAACAATTAACAAAGCAGCATATATCCACAGAAAAAAACTTGGTTAATTCTCTCGATCAACCGTTATCAGGTTCCTATTGCGAACTAGATAGTAAAATTACTGGTAAATAGCTGAAACGCTTAGAGTTTTTAAATAAATTATTTGTGAAGATTCCGCGTTTCTTATAGTCTTAATCATAAATATCCTTTGACATGGAGAAAAATAGAAAACTCAATCTCTATATGACATAAATGTGGTTAAAGCTTTGTAACCTCTTGTATTTTTATAGTTTTTTTGTAAAGATATTTTTAGTATTCTGGTTTTTAATAAATTATTATCTTGGCTTAGCGTTAAATTTTTAGTGATGTGTTATGTGTGTTACTACCCTCGTAAGAGCTTTCCTCTGACGAGGGTAAATTTTCACCCATTTCCTTTTATCTGTCGACCTGTCTGTGCGTGACATAGCTCAAAAACTATACTTAGCTGATTAATTGACTTCAAATTTGGTCAAAAATCAAAGATCATGTGGGGATGAAATGGCGGAACAAAACGGACGATTATTTTTATTCAGGGAGTTCTTACCTCAAATGTTAAAAAATTCGTTGTCAAAAAACTACTAACAGGGATGAAATTTTAGTGCGATTCCTGTATGGTAAAACAATATTTACAAAATAATATATTGTTTTGTAAATGTCCGTCACTAAGGATCTAACACTAAGCCAAGGTGGGCCTAATAGATTATTATTATTATTATTTTACTCTTAATTAATCTAGTTATATTTGTCTCCAAAGCTTGAAAAAGTGTTAATGTACGAAACGTCGTAATTGCGAAACCGTAGTTTCACTTTAGACATTACTTCGACCCCATAACTCACGGTTTAAAGTTATATAAGTATTCATTTTGGACACGAAATACCTATCCAAACTGCATATAATATAAATTTCATCTAACGTCCAATTATATTTTAATTAGGTATTAAACGCATTCAACAATGCACACCACCCCTACCCTTCAGTGATTTAATTAGAATGTTTGCCTTTTCTAGTGCGGCCTAGAAAAAAATTAAATTTATCTTTATTTGTTTAATATGTTATGTTATCGATCCCATTTTACTTACATACTGATCTGGCTGGCATAACTGTATACTGCTTTTTCCTAATTTCTTATTCATTACTAATCTTACTCCGGACCCTGGAGAAATACAGTTATAGTGACATCCACTAGCACTTTTCCATCGTATAGCACCCTCCCTTTTTCTGAGTCCTAGAAGTAATTATAATTTAATTCCTCAAAAATTGTATGTACCTAACCATTATTTTGCTTTTTGTAGTTTACCTGTTCTCCACGTTATCTCATTACTGTCTTTATCGATAGGACACACATCAGATGTCTGCGTAAAGATAGCTTCGTCAAGCGCATCACAGACAAAATCTTCGCAACGTCCATTAATACAATAACTTGCTCCACCTAAAATATAAAAAATGAAGTCGCCCTTTTCAAAACACATATATTTTAAAGTGTTACTGGCTAGCGCAGTGCCACATAATATTTTAACTCAGACCCGTAGCCAGAAATTCAGCGTGGGGTGGTGCAAACTAGAAATTCATTTCGGGGGGCTGGGGTTCCAAACGGTCAAACGTCAGGAAAATTAATAAGAAGCATACCAGTATTCCAGACCCCTGAGATCCCCCCTGGCTACATGCCTGTTTTAACTTTTTCCTATATCCCTCCATTAAATCAATTATATTTAGTAGTTTATGTATATATTCAGAGTTACTTATTTTGTAAAATCTAGGCCACTTTTTTACTTTCCGCGCCATTCTCCAGCCCAATAGGTAATAACCACGGGTGTCGAGCAAAATGCTCTGCGTAAATCGTTGAAGGGTACTATTATTTTTTATTGTATTCTAATGCATCTTGATTTCCACAGGTTGCCCCTTAAGGAAGTACTACTGGTATCACGAGAGGACCCTTTCTTTCATCCTCGTAGTATCCTTCCTACTCCCGCCACATAGCGGCCACTACGCTATATATTCTATGCAGAACTAGACAGACGAACAGGATAGAATGCAGGAATAACTAGGCCTCACGCCTCACACGTTCACAGTGCCTGCTCTTTTTGTTGCGGGGTCGTTAGTTTCCACTCTGATCGTTTGAGTCTCTTGCATCCCCCCCAACCAACATACCAAACCGAACACATGGAACCACTTATGTTAAGAACACAGACGTCTGTCCTCTACGAGGCGATTCGAGAAACTTGGCCAAAGTTTTCATAATGTGACGAAATATACCTTGTTTTATTTATTAAAAAATTTACTTGTATAAAATATGCAAAAAAATAAAATTTTGAGCAAAGAAGAATATATTATAACCAACTAACAACATTAAAATAAAAATAGTACACAAAAATAATTCACATTGCGCCATAGTATGAAATGGAATAATAACACTGGCCGACAAAAAAAAATTTTTGTTGTAACACAAATCAGAATAGCATAATCTAATAGAATGGACCTATCCAAATACGAAAATGACAAATAGAAAGTTGTAGCATGTAGGGTTTTCTTGTTGGAGTTGTAGAACCATATCGAATGTTACGATACTTAATATCTATAGAAAAAATGATTTCAGAAAATTCTTAATCCTGTTTATTGACTATGTTTACAGTTTTCGCCTATTAAACATATCATACATCTAAGAGAAAAGCAAACGAGAAAAATATTAACTTAAAACACTAATTAAACCTTATTTTTTCCGTTTATGAGGTATCCTCTCTTGAAAAACCAACAGTAGTCACCCATCATGGCTGGATCCCATCGTCCTTGGTACCGTCCATTGTTCTGATATCTTGGTGAAACCTTTCACCCTGCTCGTCACTAACAGCTCCCAAATTTTTAGGAAAAAATGACAGATGGGAATGAAGGAAGTGAATTTTTAATGACATTCTGGCACCTAGCGCTTTATAGGCATCTTGTTGCCTAAAAATCCTCTTACTACATTAACAAATGAATTCCATGCTCTGAGTTCCCGCCTGGTAAGCTTTTCCGTAAAATTGACATCGTCCAGCAATTTTCTGATTTGTGGCCCAATAAAAATGTCTTCTTTTAATTTGGCATGACTTAACTGGGGGAAGACTTGTCTTAGGTATTTAAATCCATCACCATCTTTATTCAAAGCCTTCACAAAGTTTTTCATCAGCCCAAGTTTAATGTGAAGAGGGGGCAAAAGGACATTTTTGGGATCAACAAGAGGTATAAATTTAACATTTTGAGATCCCGGTTGAAATTCGCTTCTTTCTGGCCAAATTTTTGTTACATAATGCTGATTTATTGTACGACTGTCCTATAAACAAAGAAAACAGCAATATTTTGTAAATCCCCCCTGAAGTCCCACTAAAATCGCTATAACTTTTAAGTCCCCACATATCTGCCATTTATACCTATTGTAGTTTATTTTATCCAAAATCGTGCGCATATTTTCATAATTTTCTTTCATTGCAACTGAATGGGCAACTGGTATAGAGAGTTTTAAATTTCCATTATGCAATAACACAGCTTTTAAGCTATATTTAGATGAGACTATGAATAAGCGCCACTCACGGGGAGAATGTTCAATATCAAGTTCCTGCATTAAACTGTCTATATCAGTACACGCGCACAACGAATTTTCCATACTGTAGAATTCAGAAAACATAGCATTTCTTTTTCTGAAATTCGTAGTTTTTGTTTCTTTGGCCAATAGGTTCCATTCCTTAAGACGAGAACCCAGAAGTTCTGACTCTTGCCTGGATAACCCCAAATCACGTACTAAATCATTTAATTCACTTTGAACAATCAAATGTGGCTCGCCGGAACTGGGACCTGTGGTAAAAGTGGGATCGGTGTACTGTTCTTCTGAGCTGCCTGATGATGCGTTATCTTAATTATCTCCAAAATCAATAGCTTGCCAATTTAAAGGCACAATCGGCACTGGCAAATTTGCATTATGAGGAACAAGTCGTATGGCAGATTGCAAATTTGGATATTCTATATTGTGCTTTCCCTTTTTGGAATAACCTGCAGTCTTTGTCAGGCAAAAATAACAATGGTCAGAATGATTGGTGGGTTCTCGCCATACCACTGGAACTGCAAAAGGCATACTTTTTCTCTTTCCCTTCATCCACTTCACCAATGATACACAACTAACACAGCACACATGGAGAGCTCGCCGCTTATCTTGATCCCCAATTAACACACCAAAATATTTAAAGTAGGCTTTTTTTACATTTTCGGAAAATGGCCTGGCTTATGATTTCACCAGAAATTCTCCACAAATATAACAAAATTTGTCAGGAGAAATTTTGCAACTTCGGCGCGTTTGACTCGACATTCTCGTCTTCACATACACTTGCTTATAGATACACAGAGAACCACTCAATTCGAAACTCAACAGAAGAGTGATGTTTAACGTTTATTTTATGTCTAATGTTGTAAACAACCCAGTCTAGGTAATTTTTTCGTTGTAAAATGGACCCATTTTAGCCGCCCCACAATAAAATTGTTTACCAGCCAATATAAAACGTTCTAATTAAGCTATTAAAAATGGTACGTATTAGGGCTTTCCGAATATTTTTTTTATTATTGGGAGGGTATTTCCATTGTGAAAATAATGAGCTGGCCTGTGTTAGAAAAATCTTGTCTGCCAGTGTAATCAAATCAAATAGACGCCACGATCCGGGAAGGGTTTCCTATTTTCATGAGTGATAGGGTATAATAATTCAACATTACTCTGTGGTGATCTCCCACCCTGACATTACATATACAGCAAATCTTAAAAATCTATGATGTACACATTCAATCATATTTTTGAGGCCTAATAAATAGGAGGCCAAATAACCCTAGCATAATCAACATTGGATCTAACAACTGAAAAGTACAATATTTTATTTATATCTGTTGAGAACTGGGAACGGTTTCTCAAAATAATACCCAGAATCATCATTATCTTCAAGCTCACTTTAGAAATATGATCAACAAAACTTATCATCTCACCAAACCAAAACCCAAGATGCTTCGGTAATTGGATGTACGACCCATTCTAATTACCAGCCTCCTAATTTGTTGGTATTTCATTGTTGCAACGATAGAAACTTACAGAAAAGCATTTATAAATGTTAAGAAACAGAAGGTTAGTCCATGTCCACTACCAGAGTGCATTTAATTCACTTTATAGTGTCACGTGTGGCGCAGTTTAAGGCGTCGAAAATCATTAGGCCATTTGGACACCGTAAGAATAAAGGGGCACTATGGATCTGCTCCTAGAGAAGACACACTGAAAATTAGAGACAATGACTGCAAGCCCAGCTAATCACACATAAACAAACCCCTCTATAGTTGCCAATATCTTCAACATTGCCTGATTTAAAGATAGGAGTTATATGACTGAATCGCAGATTTTAGGAACACCCAAGTCCACACATTTTTAGGTGGCCGATTTTCTTTGTACAAACCAAGTATTTAAGTTCTGGGCTAAACCATGCGGAACAATTCGATGGTTTAATTCACATGAAAAGTACACGCTACACCACACATTAATTTAAGAGTTTGTAAAATCTTTCAACAAAATGGCACTATAATTAACACTCTTAAGATCATCATAGAACTCATCAAAGCACAATTCATTAAAACCAATTTAAATTTCAGAAAAATAAGCATCGTGGTGAACACCCTCGGGCAATATAAGATTCTTAGCATGCACAACATTGATATCATGTGTAAATCTAAATGATTGCACTTATACGAGGTAATTCTGTTTGGGGAAAACTGTGTTTTCAAATAGAACTAAAAATTGAGGCCCTTACCATATCGATTTCTTCGTGTTTGGCAAGCTGTGCCATCTGGAAATGTCCATCCTCTGCTTTTTGTTCCACCATTACGTTTTTGACACCAAACTACACAGGCTTCTTCAGCTGCAATTTAAAAGCAAAATTACAAATTTGACAAAGCGATTTGGAGTAATAAGTTTTTTGATACAGTTCTTTACAATGCCACCTCTTTTGTTTTAAAAATTCAAGAGAAAATAATGTTAGCTTTAGATGCTTTTTTATATTGTGTAACAATATGATTGGAATACATTTAAAATTCAATGTAATACTTGTTGTTCTAATTCCAGAAAGAGAAACATTTTTTAAGTTTACATTATTTCAAACTTTATTCAATACATTTTAGAATTAGGAACAAAATGCCAAACATAAATATACAAACAAATTTAATAAAATAATGAAAATTTAATGTCTTATTAGATCTAATTTTCTCTAAAAGCGGTTTGTTTTCGACAAAATTACCAAATGATACACTCAGCAAGTCCTGCTTTTAGAATTTTGGAAATAATAATACTTAAATTTATTTTTAGAAGAAAAACCGTTGTTAAAACTCTAATTAGCAAACGAGAACACGACAGGTTCATTAACAGTCTCAAAGGTATTATAGATGTTCTGTAATGGTGTAGTGGCTTATTATAATGACAGTAAGTAGGCTCCATTGTTTCTCTTGTATTATCTCACTGCGAACTTTGCTTAAAAAATATCGATGCTTGGTTAGCGCTCTCCCAGAGTGGCCTAGCACTCTCCCAGATAAAACCGGAGAACAATTACTGGGCAAGTGTAATATTATCTTACTGTCCTGTTATCCACGTCTACAAACATGAATGGCACTTGGTTCGATATTATGAAAAGGTTCCTTAGCTTTCCAGTCAGAATCCACTGTTACGACTCGCAGGTTTTTGGCTTAATTGTCAGATAGAAATTGTTTCCTTATTGGTGTTAAAGGAAACTCACAGCTACTAGTTTCATGTCATGAATTTTCAATATTGTTAATATTATCTTTAGTGATTTGTATAATAAAATATATTTATTTAATTTTAGTAAAACGTAAAAAAACCTTTAAGTCAGATTATTAGCACTTTGGTACCTCCCGAGCGTAGAAACGAACAGTAAATTGAAAAGTTGTAGAAATAGAAGTAGATTGTAGTTGCATCTTCTTTAAAATCTTAACTTTTTTAGTTTTTATCCGATAGGGGTAGTCAATTAAAAAACACGATTGTCGTAATTTGCATAGACTTTTTTAACACAACCTCGTATATATGCTCTTTCAGAATCTTTTTTATTGCTGTTAACCTCTCGAACCCTTGTTTTTGGCGTAAAAAAAGTTTTAAAAATTAAAAAAAAGTATATCCCAAACTTCAATCCCCCCCTTTTTAAAATGGTTCGGAAGAAAGTAGAGAGGAACTTTTTCTGCGAATTAATGTTTCAATTTTTTATCATTTATCAATCTACCAACAATGAATACGAAAATATATTTGATAACGTTTGAGAGCCCTCAAGTATGATCTTAAAACGTAGACAATTCTAAAAGTTCAAATGAAACTTTCCGAGATATAGCTACAGAAATATAAAAAAGTACGTTTTGGTCGCTACGAATACATAGGCAAAGTGCAAAGTTGAGAGTTGTTTCAACTTTTGGCCAATAAAATCATAATCATCTGCCATATGATGCTTATGGTGTTTTCTTACCTTTCTACATATTTGATCAGAGGCAAATGCCTACCCGCCGACGAGACACTTTTGATATAGTTATTAAAGTAACAAGACTATGAGGCTAGTAACACAGTGTTTCCCGAAGCTCTCTGACCCAGGGGGATATCGTCGACCGAAAGCGTTATCCCTTATAATACCGGTGGTGTTTTCAACATTTAATGTCCTACTAAGTAAAATATTTCTAATTGAGAAAAATCTAGTTTAAAAAAATTATCTTTTCTAATGCCTTATGGTGTTATTTTTATATAATAATGCTCTAGGGTATTATTTCTAAACCAAATGATGGTTTATAATGCCCTAGGGCGATATTTTTTTATAATAATGCTCTAGAGCGGTATTCCTTATTTAATTGTCTTTGACATAATGTTATTATTTGTCAAAAATAAGCTAGTGGCACATTAAATAATTTAATTGGTGAATACTTACATTGAATTGATTATTATTTTATACTAATACACAGCCTAGAAGGTAAGTAATATTTAAGCTATAAATCCATAAAATATAAAACCTATAAATGTAGCCTATTCATCTACAACTTTAACTGATACTTACGATCTGAGCTAATTTTTTGCATTCCTGATCCAGTCAAGTCTTTATCTACTTCTTTTGCACGTGTACATATTTGCTCTGCAAACTCTTTTATTGTTAATCTAGGAACATTAAGGCACTGTTGAGCATTACATGTCTGATATTTTCTTTCATGACCGTCACATTTTCCTCCATCTTGAGGGCTAAAATATTCATTTAAAATTAGTCGAAAGTGAGTTTCAATTTATTAATTTCTCTGTAATGGAATAACATAAAGAGAAAATATGTTTAAGACATTATAAATATATATTTCGAATAATGTCAAGGAATTTGAAAATCCGATATGACTTAGTGGAAAGAAGGTTTTATTATTAATAAAATCAGAACTATTGTTTCTCACGTAGACCTTGACTGTTGCAATGCTTTGAACACTTGAGACATTTTCTACAATTTAATCTGGACATTTCAGGAGTATATGTTTTTCTTTCTCTTTTTCCATTCTAAAAATTATGCTGTGTGGAAATATGTAGATTTATAGACAATCCAATATTTTTGAAAGACACTTTTTATATTATCATGTTCGTATTTAATTTATTAAAAATCTTAAGGCTGGCAGCTACATGGCGTTGGGACTTTATAGGTTCGACTGCAAAACGATAATACCCATTTAAGGCCCTAGAAATTGTTCTAACAGGGGGCGACTAGGAATCCAGAGACTCCGGAGCCAAATCTGGATCAGGGGCCCAATCTAGATGGGGGGGGGCAAAGTTCTCAAAGATTCTTAATTCTTACTTCTCAATAAAAATATTAAAAAGAAGAAGAAAGAAAAGCAGGTTGGTTTAAGTTTATTACCGCCAGTAAATTGAAAAAAAACCTTCTGGGGGTAGACGCTAGGGCTCTTATTAAGAAAATAGCTAAAAACATTTTGCATTTGTTATATTACTGCTGAAAATATTTCGTAGATATTTACCTCGGATTATTACAGAATCTCTCCGATACCATAATTCCCGTACTTCCGGTTCTCAGGCGTCCCTCTTCTCCAAAGAGGCAACCTGAAGCGCATTCACTGTGTCTCCACTCACTCCAACCTCCTATTACTTGTTCTAATTCGAGGTTCTGTTTCAAGGCACTGGTATACTGCTGTTTCGGGTTCGTTCCTTTTACTATACACCGCCCACCTCGACACCACTAGATAGTTTAAAATATACTTCAGTATATCTTTAAACCCAGTATATTATTATAGCTTTATAGTGTAACATTTTATTTGTAATGGTTAATGTTTCGTCAAGATTCAAATAAGTATATGTCGCTGTAATATATTTTTTTAAAATTCATAATCGATAACCACATATAATGATAACTAAGTGACATCATCCAGCCACAGGACACCATAAATTTAAACATATTTTACACTAACTACTAAATGAACGGAAGTTTTAAATTCGTTCAAAAATAGTTTTGTTTTATGTATTAAATTAAAAAAAAGTACGTAAGAGAAAGAACCCCGCACATTTCTTTTGACTGAAAGCCATTTTCCTTAAAAATGTATTTGTTATAGTGCTCGACCTCCTGATCAAAAGCTCTCATTTAATCCTGCCTCTAGTTTTTTACATACAGGGAATCATAGTTGATTTAAATTAATTAATACTCATTTAAATAGAATAGTCGCTTAGAATATCTTTGACCAGAAGCTAAGGGCTGTATTAGTAATAATAAACTTATACAGGGTGTAGCTAGCTATATTTAAGAATTTGTACATTTATGTTTCATATTCAGCTGCACCTACAATACTAAAATTCAAATTGTTATTAAAAGCTCTATTAACCCAAACAAACAGTCAGATTTTGGTGAATTTTTGACATGTTTATCAAAATTAATTGAAAATTAAATAATTCTTATGAAAGTTTTTGTACATAACTGACATTAGACTGGCCATACATTTGAATACACAAGTTTTGTAACGCATTATATATCTGAAAAGCAGGATCATCACTTTATAGCTGGAATATTTAAATACTCATTAAAATTGACACATTTTAATTATCGAAAGAATTTTATCAATATTTAGTTAAGAATAAAATAATGCAGGCAGTTTCATAAAATTCTAGACTGACTATGCTGTTATGGTTACCTCAGATTCACCCAATTTCTTGTAATAACTCCTCAAGGTATGATAATATAAGAAAACACAAAATGGAAAGGGCGTTCGGATATTACGTCTTTTGAAAACTCTTTTTAACAATAATTTATCTCCAAAATATGCGGTCATTATAATTACAGTTCGAAATGGCGGTAATTCGTTAATGTGACAAAACTTAAAAATATATAAATGTATATTTACGGGGTTTTTTATGAAGAAAAAACACCCTGTAAACAAAAAACTACAATATTTAGCACCCATGCTCATAAGAAAATATTAATTAAGAATCATATAGGGAATAAAATACCTTAAGTTTTTAAGAATTTTTTGTAACGTGTACTGTCGTGCGTTACGGTCAGACAATTTATCATGATAATAAGTCAATATTTTTTTTAAGTAAACATATTTAGTATTTGATAATTTAAATATTTTATTACTTACAGACCCATATTTAAATTGTTATATCACTATATTTCAGTATTTATTTGCCGCTAAGGATGCATGAATTCTTTCATTTCAGTGATCATTTACTTGTTTTTTTTTTGGATACCTACGAATCTCCCTCGTATTTGTATAAATTTGGCAGCCAATAGGCGCTACGTTTTGTCCACCGCGTGGTGTAGTCTAGGTTTTGGCTTTCCTTGTTCCTCTTAAGACAGATTTAAAAATGCGTTCTTGTCTCACACTCAAATAATGCTTACTTCGTTGGCGAATAAATGCATGCATGTCGTTGATCATAATAAATACATGGATATTTGAAATTTAATATTATTATCATTCAATTGGGAAGATAACAAAGAATAAAACTTATTTTTCCTAGTTATTTTTCTGTTAATATTGGTTTGTTGAATTGTAATATTTATATAGCTCTAATTAATTGAGTTAATTAAATTGTCCTAGTATATATTTAAGTAATAGTTTTCCTTTTCAAATGAAATCAGTGAAGACATACGTTTACTTTGGGGTTCTAATTTGGGCCGTCAACCCAGTAATCCTGTGTTGAGATTTGGCTATACTATGTTAAAAAAAGGGAACATTTTTTTGAATTCTTGTTTCTCTGCTAAACGTATTGGTTTCACATTTAGCAAGCCATTGTATCTTCAGAACTTTGTGCAAGTCGGAAGCCATTTTGACGGGTCAAACTCTTGAAACATAATTTGTTAGTTTTTCCCAGAGTTACATCAGTCAGGTAATACATTAAAATTTGTAATAACATTATTGATTATTTAGATTAATTTGTTCAAAATTTAAGTGTGATTTTTTATATTATATTACTTTAATTTCGACATCACGCCATGCCATGCTGACCCCTATTTTTTTCTTTTCCTTTCAGCTCTACACCGACTTGGCTTTATTCCTACTAACCAATTTTTTTGAAAAAAGCTATTATAATTAAAATTTAAAATTTCTTGTCTTTATCCATTTTGGAATCAGTACTTGGATTTCTGGATAAGGTTTTATTGCTAGACGCCTAACTAGCCCTTTTTAGAACTAGCGACTAGTAGCTAGATAATTTTTTGTTGTCTGCAATAACTCTTTATTTAGGCTTGCCTAAATTAAATATTGGAATGATAGAATTCCGATCACAATTGCATCATAAATTCAATTTTGGTCCGGAGGAAATAAGGTCAACCCGGATATAATTCGTCATAAATCCTGTTCGAGAACCATTGTGGGAGAGGAGTAGGTAGGCGTTAAACCAAGAACTGATGCAGCCTTGGGCCGTCCACAAGCTCGTGGGTTGTCCACAACGTGGCGCCAGCTATTAAGAGTTTTGGTGAGAAATTTCCATTTTTTTATTGTCTAAAATTTATTAGTTTATTTCATCCGAAAATTTGAGTTATTAGTTATCTTAATAGTGTTTAAATTATAGGCCAATTAGGGTACATAGTGACCGTAATTTTACAAATTATTTTATTTCACAAGAATTTTCTTTTTAATTATTGCTAATTTTTTTTAACTATTAAATAATTCACCTCATACGTTGATTTTGAACATTTGCCTTAGTGTAATTTAATTATTTTATAATAAATTTGGTAACTTGTTGTTTAAATAGTTTTTTTATTGGTTAAAATACAGATCATAATATTCATAGTTTCAGAAGAAGGATTTTCCGCAAAGTCCGATTTATTATTTTTTTTATTGCGGATGGCGCCCCTTATAAAATCTGACTTAAGCTCCGTGTTATAAGACGTGTCTTCTGTAAAGGATACTGTGTACATTCAACTATCGAGAAGGACAGAATAAATAATTAAATTAGTTCAAACAACCCCGCCTGTCAACTCATGCCATAATTTGAGGATAAAATAGGATTGAAAAGGTCTTTCAAAACATGTCCTACTCGACCCCATTTTCCATTTTTTTTAAGAGGGCGGGCAGCCAGCCGCAACCTTAAAATGTTTAATCACGAAACACACATGCATCACAAAGGAGCATTAGTCTGGTATTAGAGCAAATTTTAGTTTTTTTATCTTGACTAGTTCAAATAATAAAAGGAGACCAATTCAAGTGATACTCTGTATATGTGTTAACTAAATATAAGAATATTAATAATTATAGATTATACATCTAACTTTTAATTTTTGCGCTACAATTTACCTTCATTTTACAGTTTTCTTTATTTTAAATGACGTGATAAATATATTATATAATCGATAGTATTGAAATTATTAGAGCAAAAAAGGGACTTATTTATTAAACACCTTGTGTATTAGTATTGTATTAATAGAATTGTATCCGTTTTTGGGGAATTATTATGAAAAATTAGGTAAATCTGACATAATAGTAATCGCATAGTTTTTCTAGAATTTGATGAAACAACTTGTATCATTTTATTTTCAGTTATATTATTAAAGCTGTATCTATTGACAATATGCATTCGATAATAATTAAAATATGTCAGTTTCACTGACTATTTAAATATCGTAGCTATAAACAGATTATATCTAGATTTTCAGATAGATGCAATAGGTTATAAAACTTGTATATTAAAATTCATGGCCACTGTAATGTCAGCTATTTACAAAAATGACCGATAAAATTATTTAATTTACATTTAATTTTGATAAAAGTATCACAAATTTAGCAAAATCTGACTAATTGTGTTAGTGGAATAAAGCTTTTAGTAAAAATTGGAATTTTAATAATTTAGGTACAGTCGAATATGAAACAAAAATGTTTGGATTCTGGAATACAGCCTCACTCTGCACAAGTTTACTTTTACATAAATTTGCTTTTAATCAAAAATATGTGGCTGATCTATTTGAATACATGTTAAGTATTTAAAATTAAAAAAAAAATAAAAATTTTGCGTAAAATGTGTAAAATTCCAACTTCGTCACCGTGTATGTCAAAAACTAGCCGCATGATTTAGTTACGGCGAAGAAAGCTTTTGATCAGGGGATCGAGAACTACAACATATCACATTTTCAGAAAAATTGACTGAAAGCCATTTTCCATAAGAAATGTGCGGGGTCCTTTGATATAGTGATTTGGCAGTAGTACAAGAAAATCGTATTTAGAATTAAAACGGTTGAGAAAAGTATTCGGGATGTATGTATTTTTACGTTTCCTTTTACACGGTTATGGCAACTTATTGCTAAACTCAGCTAAGGAACTGAATGCTCCTCAAATCATCTTTTTGAACCTTTTTCATAATTAGTTTAATTTGTATTGGTTTGAAAGCCTCTCTTAAAAAACTGCAGCCATATACGTGCTAACTCCGTTTACTAGCAGGTTGCACCGTAAATAGCAATTACGGTATAGGTAGAGTATGTAAAAATGCTATCCAGTACATATAACTTTTTTTATTTTTGGTTCTCAGTCCATAAAACTCTCTTAAAAATAGGTTGTATTAATTTTTAATATTTACCTACCATACCGTTTCCACAATAGGTTCCCTCTAACGCTGGATGAGATGTCCAGGTATACCGCTCTCTTTCACAGTGTAAATCTCTACAGACGTCATCTAAAGGTTGCTGTGAAGAATGTTTGCTACCTCTGCCGTATTTAAGCATACCTAAAACGATAAGTATCCATACAATCTTGTTTTAATTTTTTCACTCTTTCTAAAAGAAACTCCATGTATTTTCTTTATTTTTTGTTAAATCGGAATGGTCAAAAAACAATCGACTTGAAAATATATAAGTTTTATTCGGTAAGCATTAGAGTTTTTTAGAAATATTTCTGCTAGAGCGGTTGAAGAAAATGTATAAACTACCCCTATATAATACCCTTGGCCAATAATTTCTATATTTAAGATTGTCTTCATGTTTAAATTTTCATAGTATGAGTATGTTTTACACTTAAAAAAAATTGATAGCACTTAATATCTGCCCAGTGTTCCTTTTGAAGTCCTCAAAACAAGCCATGTTTGGCCTATAGAAAATGTCATTCATTTATCAATACATACCATAAAAAGTAAACATTTAGTGAAACAGGTTATTCCATCGTAATTTTACTTAAAATATACCTCAAAAAGAAAAATGTTATTTATTAAAAATAAAAAAAATTAAGACAAATTAAAGTTTGGTTTATTTAGGTTTTTGAAATAATCGGCAGAACATTTCTGTGCTTTTGTCTGACCGTGACCGATAATCAAAATCAAGCATCGTGGAATGCAACTAGTACTTTGATGGGTAATCGCCTGGGAACATGGGTACCATAAAGAGCGAAATGAGTATTTGGAGAACGTCAACGGAATATCCGCACCATGTAGTGCAGAGCCTGGATTCATTGATACAGTCACGGAATAATGGAATGGTATATTATACTTCCGCGTCAGGCGTTTGTGGTCTATTCAAACATAAGAAAATATTGAAGGGTTTCACTATTAACATAAAATGTTACTAAATCTACTACATATATACAAAATTATTTTGTATAGCAAAGGCTAGTAAATGAGGTAGGAGAATCGTATCAGGAATATCATCAGAATATTTCGAATTCATTTTAAACAGGTTTTCTTCCGAAACCGAAGTATCGTCTTATGTAGATAGACTTGCTACTTCAGAATATAAATTTTTTTAATATTAGATTAAAATATCCAGAGAGAATGCGACAGAAAGCAGGGAAAAGGTAATAGAAAACATATCAGTTTAAAAAGTTTTGAGTTCTGATACCGGACAAAAAACGTTACTACATCATATCATGCTATATTTATCACGAGATGTAAGTAATATTATGTTATTCCATCTAGGTAACTATTTATACCTGGATTAGCCTCTAGATTTATGCCTATTATGTCTTTTTTTTGTTGTTAGGTAGTAATTGTAGTAATTTCTATATTAAATTTATTTTAAGTAAATTGAGACATAATGGATAACCCAACAATAATGGATAATCCAACTTCGATTTTGATATATTTGTTTATTATTTGTTTGTTTACATTTTTTATTTATATATTTTCAAACTTATCTTCGTACTGAACTTTCATAAAGCACAGGGACACACATTTCAAGGCCCGAAGTCCGCCAGGGCGGATATATTTCTAATGTTGCTCTCTCTGTCGCCTTATAAACTCACCCACTTTTCTCCGAAAAATATTAGGGTTTTGTGACTCTCTGACGTTAGCGGGAAGTTTATTAAAGAGAGTAACGGCATTTTATTCTAGCTACATGAATGTTGAAAATGAGCAGAACTACGTCTGGGGACGCTAAATAAGTCGTTAAAGCGCGTATTACGGCAGTGAATATCAGATAGCCATGTAAGCTTTTGTTACAAATGTGTAGGCTCCTTATAAAAAAGTAGTTTAAACACAACAAGAACCTGGGTCAGGTAATGCTCAAGGCTTAACCATCCAGACTGAGAGAAGCTTGCAGAAATGGGGTCATATTTGTGTAAGCCATAACTAAAACGAATACAAGCATTTTGCAATCTCTGCAGACTTAATTTGTTCCTCTGCAGGCCAGTAGACAGCGTTGCAATAAGAAAGATGTGACAAAATTAAAGAATCCGTCAATTTAAGCTTAATACAAGTATCTAAAATATTTTTATGTATGTAAAGAATCCTTAGAATACAGTAAGTTTTTTTACAGAAGATAGGAAACATGAATCTCAAACCTTGAATTATTATTTATAAAAACTCCTAAATTTTTACAATTACCTGTAGGGTTGTTCATTTAGAACAAGCTGGTGATTTTTGGAGTATGTACTAAGTAAGTGCAGATCTGCATTAATATTGTCAATGGCTGTATCTAAATCAATTACTCTAAAATATATGTAAAGTTGAGTATCATCAGCATATTGATGTGAAGAACAATTTTGAACTATTTTATTTAAATCAGACGTATATATAGAGAACATAAATGGTTCCAGTTACCTTGTGGAACACCTCTGGAGACATTTTCAAATTCCGAGAAAATATGATTATATATTACTCGTTGCCGCCTGTTATCAAAGCAACTTATGAAAAGCATTAGAGCTTTCTCTCCAATACCAAATTTTTTAATTTTACATTCATGAGGGCATAATTCAATGTGTCGAAGGCCTTGCTAAAGTCCAATAAAACTAAAAATGTGTTTTCGCTTGTCACATAACCTGAAAATATCGTCTGTTGTGTTAAGAAGAGCTGTTGAGGTACTGTGTCTAGCCCTGGATCTTGATTGCGTAGGGGGGAGAATCTTATTAGTGTCTGGGAAGTTATGTCCATCAATCAATCAACCAGACATTTATTGCCTTATTTGGGTGATTGACTACGTATTTTTAGAACTGACAGAGTCTGAGCCTATGGTAACGTTGACTACTTTTTGTTCTTCGCACAATTTGAGGGTTTTTCATTTATCCGCAGCTTAATTAGAAAATATACTTCAATGTCAATGTAATATAAACATTTCATTATATTTTATAGATGGTATATAAAAAGCACGGAGTTGAGTTGTTTTCGATCCGTCAGTGTAAACAAGTGTAGATTTTCTAGATAGCTTATGGATTGTATTATACAAATATTGACTATTGCTTATTCCAGTATATTTTCGGAATTGGGGAATAAGGGTGTTTTTTTAACTGTAGGTATAACTGAGATCGTACATATTAAATGGGATTATATATTCGGTTGGTAAATTTATTTGTTTGTAGATCAAAAGGGCATTTCCCAAAGAAGGTAAATTCTTTCTTGACAAGTACTTTTTTTTTTTTGGATTATTCGTATACAGAATTGTTAATGGTATACTTGCTGTTGAAAGATTTAATAATATATTTGTAAGATAAAAATTTTCTTCTTATCCAAAGTGGCGATTTTAGCCTTTCTGCTAGCACTGCTTCATTAGGGGTAGATTTTGTTAGAATTCTATCAAACTTTCCAAATTGGAATTGCCGGATGAACCGTGGAAGATACAGCCATAATCTAAGATGGATCGTACATGTACAGGGTGGTCCACTTAAGATGCTCCTATACTTTATCTCAATAAATAAGACACTGAGAAAAAAAGTTAAATACAAAAAGTGTTTGACCTTAAGTATATTTTTTATTTATAATATTTTTATGTATACAGGGTGTTCCATTGTGCCAGGACAGTAACCAACTTTTTTCTTTTTAATGAAATGGTATGAATATTTTTAGAAATTCTAATTCTACACTTGATTTTAGTATTTTTTGTCATCAGAGCATACGAAATTTTGAGTAGTTTTTGAGAAAAATTAACTTCTATTTTTTTTCGGAAAAACAGGTTTTTGGAAAATTGTGATTTTTTCACACCTGAAGACTAAAATTGTGAATTTTGGTTATGGATCCATGGGAGTGGTTAATAGTTAATACTCTGACCTATCAAGAGCGAAAATCCATTATACAGGGTGGTCACAAATGACCATAAAAAAAAAGTGTTTTTGTAACTAAAAAAACTTGATTTTTTTAAATGGAACACCCTGTATTTAGCACTTTTATTGTGTCTAGTATTTAATTCTGCATAATTCCATATATATATATATATATATATATATATATATATATATATATATATATATATATAGTTTATATTCCAAAAATTAGTAGTTTAGAAGTTATGACCAATTTTCTATAATAATTCAGGTATTTTTGTTAAAAATCTAACTAAACCTAAATAATATCCTATTCTAAGTTCCAGTCTTTGGCAATACAAGTAGTATACATGGTTTCAATTCTCGCAATAGCATTTCTAACCGCGTCTGTTGCATTAAGTCTTTCTACCTCTTGCCTAATTCTCCTTTTTAAATCTTGAACAGTATTACATCTATTTTTATACACCTCCTTTTTTAGGTTGCCCCATAAAAAAAATCCAGGGGTGTTAAGTCGGGGCTCCTCGCTGGTCACTCTATGGTCCCGTACCGACCAATCCAAAATGGAAACCGTTGATTCAAACAATTTCTAACAGGCACTACAGTGTGATATGGAGCACTATCTTGTGGATAAACAAGCCCTTCTTTAATATCGTTCGGCAGATTGTCAGTCAGGAAATATTTCGTTCTCCAACAAATTTAAATACCTCTCACCATTCAGAACAAAGTCATAAAATACTGGACCTATTATTCGATCACGGATAATACCACACCACACATAAACACTTCTCCGACCCTGTTTTCCTTTGGACTACTGATTCCCCTACTATCAATAAAATCACAAAATAAAAATCTTTGTAAGCCACTGCTTTTGGAAAAAAATTGCGCTGTATTGTTTACCACCTCGTATTCATGAATTAGGATCGCTAAACCAAAATCGAATACAAAACGCTTATAAACCATTAAATAGTCTCTTACTTGTCGACAGTTGTTTTTAAATATTTTTTCATTTTATGGAGATATTCTAGTTAAAAAATAGCCCAAATATTTCAATTATGCGTTTCAAAGTTCCAGCACTTTAGATAAAAGTTATTTAACACGATGCGACAGTGTTAAACATCACACTTATTTATATTATTATAACTGGCAAGAATATTTACGAAGAAAATTACTATTTATTTGTAATATAAGTAAAAGTCGTTAACACCTTAGAGATGTTGTCATGCCGATTACATTTTAGATCATTCTTACGAGCTGTTTTATAGTAGGTGACAAATTAATATCACTTTACTTTTTTATTATTTTTGCGAAAAAAATACTTTTTAAGCTAAATATTTTGATAACTATTAACGACTATTTAGAACATTATAATTATTAGTACATAATAAATAACCTTAATGGAAGAGCAATGACATGAAAAATTCCTGAAAATATTCAGAACAAAGTCATAAAATACTGGACCTATTATTCGATCACGGATAATACCACACCACACAAACACTTCTCCGACCCTGTTTTTTCATTTTTTTTACACGATGTTCATTTGAGTTACACCAGTAATGAGTATTTTTTCGGTTAAACATGCCGACCGTATCGAAAATTGCCTCATCGGTAAATAAAATATTTTTAAAAATATCAGTTTCAAAATGGTGGTCCATCATGAGAGAACAGTAAAAAATCCTTGTTTAAAAGTCCTGTTGGGATAATTCCTGAACTGGTAAAAATTTGAACGGATGGTAGTTATTATCAGTTAAAGTCCTTTGAACACTAGTCTTACTAATTCCCGGTAGATTTCGGGATGCATTTCTTTGCGAATTTTCGTTGTTTTCTTCAAAATACAGGAGAATTTCTAATTGCTTTTCTTCTGTTAGGACAATTTTTGGGCGCCGTTTTTGTTTATTGATTACCACTTTACGTTCAAGATCACGAACAGTTCGTGAAAAATATGTTTCATGGGTACCCGTTTTGCAGGATACAACAACCGATACTCCCGCAGGGTTAATGCTGTACTCTTATTATTTCTTATATAACATTCTTGAAGATTTAAACGCTCTTGGACACTGTATAAAGCCATTTTTCCTTTAAAAAGAGTTAGAGGCAACTAAATGTCAAATAAAAACTGTGTATTTATTGGTGTCCAAGCAACAATTTTACTAGTTTTGTTTTTCCATGGATATCTTGTAAAATTAAGACGCGTTTAGAAATGCTATTTCTGCGAAAATTAAAACCGTAACCGTTATATTATACTACTTGTATTGCCAAAGACGGGGGTTATGTCGAAAATGTTTTGTAATAAGTAATTAATTTTTTCTTTCTTGCATTACTTGTTGATTTAATGTTAAATTTAATTAAAATGTTAAAAAAAACTTAGAATAGGATATTATTTAGGTTTAGTTAGATTTTTAACAAAAATACCTGAATTATTATAGAAAATTGGTCGTAACTTCTAAACTACTAATTTTTGGAATATAAACTATATATATGGAATTATGCAGAATTAAATATTGGACACAATAAAGGTGCTAAATACAGGGTGTTCCATTTGAGAAAATTAAGTTTTTTTAGTTACAAAAACATTTTTTTTTAAGGTCATTTGTGACCACCCTGTATAATGGATTTTCGCTCTTGATAGGTCAACCACTCCCATAGATCCATAACCAAAATTCACAATTTTAGTCTTCAAGCGTGAAAAAATCACATTTTTCCAAAAACCTGAAAAAAATTAGAAAAGTTAATTTTTCTCAAAAACTACTCAAAGTTTCGTATGCTATGATGGCAAAAAATACTCAAAATCAAGCGTAGAATTAGAATTTCTAAAAATATTCATACCATTTCATTAAAAAGAAAAAAGTTGTATACATATATATATATATATATATATATATATATATATATATATATATATATATATATATATATATATATATATATATATATATATATATATATATATATATATATATATATATATATATATATATATATATATATATATAAATAAGTAATTAGAGTATGTTCAGTATTCTAATATAAATGTAATCATTCTTTCGATAAAGTTTTAGTTCAACAAGACATTACTGAAAGAGCCGATATGAATCTGGAATTTTTTCCTTTCCTGGCTTCAGAAAAAAAAATCGTAATATGTTTTTTAAAACTTTGAGGAATGTAGATAGTACTCCTGATAAGACTGTATATTTGCTGCAAAAATAATTTACCTGGATGGTCCACATTGCTTATCATGGGATAACATATGTCATCATGACCGAGTAAAGTAATGTTAGGCTTTTTGACACCTAAGTTGAATTCTGACATATTGAACTGATTCTCTAACGAGTAATTTCTGTTGACACATTAAAGTCAAAACTTTTTGATAAGAGATGTTGGTGATAGTATGATTAGGAATTGTTTGGTTATGTCTTTGATAACAATTTTAATTTTTGTGGCATTTTTTATTTTTTGACTGATTCCAAGTTCCAAAGGTGATGTATAGTTTATTTTGTTATAATAATTATTGAACTGAATATTACTTTGAGTTTTATTCACGTTTTAAAGCGGTTTTCCGCTTAGATATTGACATCTTACCACCATATAGGTTTTTGACTTCTTTTGACTCTTAGGTACAAATGGCTGCGTTATTAATGGCTTTAGTCAAAATATGTATTCGGTCGTCTATATTTTCAGTAGAAGATGCACTGATAAATGAGCTTGTCAAGGTATCTGTAAAGGTTATCCCGAGGTTTGTCCAGTTGGCAGTATTTAGTCTGCATTTTTTCGTTGAAAAAACTATGTTTTTGAATTTAATATATTAAGGTCACAAATAATTGAGAAATGATTGGACTAAGGAATATCCTTGTTGCTAGATCGGTATTTAAAACAAGAAGATTGCAGCTTTTAATTGCACCTTTAAGTAGAGTGCCATGCTTATTATTGATTTCAGATATCCACAGAAATTTCCACAAAAAATTGCCTTTTGTGTAAAAAGTGATTCACAGCCTCCACTTGAGACTTGAACATAGGAAGGTTTATAAATAGATAAAAAATTAACTATTTATTACTAATTAATAACGCGATTCTTATTATTGCGGGTATATTTGAGTTATACGATTGATTACAACGAAGATGTTAATAAGTAATATTGGCAGATATTAGAATGACAATACCACCCTTCCCACCAGAACTGTCTAATCGAATAACGTCGTAATTTTGTAGAAAAAAATGGAAACTTGGTTTTAGCCATGTTTCTGACAACAGGGCAATGTCAAAGTTCCACGGCATACATTTATTTTTTTTGTTTGTTATTCATTGGAGTTATGTTTATTTTGTAAACTATCTAAACAAACAAACAAACAAAAGTATGCTTTATTGCCGCAGAAAAATTTTACAATTTTATGGACAAAGCAAAATATACCTAAAAATAAGACATATCAAAACATTAATCAAAAATAATTTCGACAGGTCAGTGCTTTTTTTTTTAAAATGTAAATTATCAATTTACCAAATCGTAAAACACACGTTAGAATATAACATAACATTGCAAACAGTAAATGAATCATGATAACCTTATAAAAGTAAACAAACACACATGTACGAGGTGAATAATTTCGATGACATTGAAATCAAAATTGCAACTATGCGACCTTAAACTCTATGTTATTATAGTTATACAAATAATTGTGATGTTAAACAGAAGGTATATTGAACTAGTGTAGAATGTAGTATACAAAAAGAATTAAATTGTTTTTAATCCAATACCTAACAAAAATAATTAAGTTTTAAGTGAATGTTCGACAGTTCTTTTCCCTATATAATGATTTACAAAATTCTATGCTACGAGTTAGGACATGACTCACAAAAGATTTAAGTAAACAAGCGAGTTTAGTGACAATTTAAAGAGACTTACTCACTGAAAAAAAAAATCATTAACGCTGTAAAATGGTCTCTCAATGAGGTATGCTTTGGTGTTTTTTCGAAATTGTGCAAGCATAGGGATAGATTTTAAATGTACTGGCAGATTGTTGTAAAGTTTTATGGCGTTGTAAATAATTGATTTTTTTATTAATTCTGTGGAAGGAATGGGAAGATAAATATCATGCCTAGAGTTTCTGGTAGGGTATACATGTTGTGGCCTTTCTGGGAGGGTGTTTATATGTTTTCTCAGCAAACATACCGTTTCCAAAATAAATAATGCAGGAAGTGTTAATATTTCATGTTTTTTGAAATAGTATTGGCAGTGGGCTCTATTATTTAGACCAAACAAATAACGAATGGCTCTCTTTTGAAGCATAAAAATACTACGAAATTGCTCGGTGGTACAGCAGCCCCAAAAGGGAAGGCCATAGCGGAGGTGGGATTCAAATAAAGAGAAATAAGTAAGTCTGGCAGAAGGAACGTCTAGTTCTTTTGAAACTGATCGAATGGCGAAGCAGGCGGTAGAAAGTTTTTTAGTTAAAGTGTCAATATGATTAGACCATTTTAGGTTGCTATTTATATTTAAACCCAGGAATTTAACCGACTCTACGTATTCAATATTGCTGTTATGTACCTGAAGTGGTTGTAAAGTTCCCTTATAAGATAACGCCACCGTTTTATCGACGTTAAAACAAAGCATATTGGAATCGGACCAAGCCTTAATTATAACCAAGTCTTTGGAGATACTAGAGTGTAAAGACGTTGTATCAAAATCACTCCATGTTATGCTTGTGTCATCAGCAAAAAGGGAGATTCTTCCATTAATTTTAAGGTTCGTGATATCATTAATGTATAACAAAAAAAGAATAGGTTCCAAGACTGAACCTTGAGGGACTCCGCTTGTAATCAACTTACAATCAGAATCGGAACCATTAGCCCTTACAAGTTGTTGCCTTTTTCCAAGATAAGATTTGAACCAATTTAAAGAAGTACCACGAATTCCATAAAAATTTAGTTTGTTTATCAGAATTTCATGACTAACACAATCAAAGGCTTTCGCATAGTCACAAAAAACTGAGGCAGTTGGGTGGTTGTTATTGAGAGATAAGTAGACGCCTCTAAGCAACGTGAACATGGCGTCATTGGTGCACTTGTTGGGTAGAAATCCGAACTGCTCCGGGGATATTATCTGATGTTTCAGGAGAAATGGCATAAGACGGTTCTTCAGTAGCCTTTCGATGATTTTTGATAGCACTGGTAGTAGTGCAATTGGGCGATAATTGCAAGAGTTAGTTTTTTCGCCGCCTTTATGAAGTGGAATAATTATAGCTGTTTTAAGGCAATCAGGGAATACACCTTTTATAAAGGACTCATTTATTAATGTTGTAAGGGCCTCTATGACTGGGAGTGGCAAGTTCAGGAATATTCTAATTGATAGGCCATCAGTGCTACACGAAGATTTACTTTTGATATTATGTATTACCTTCAATAGTTCAGTGTTGCTAACGGGACTTAAGAAAAAGCTATCAGCTAAATTTTTTGAAGGACGGAGAAACGAAAGAGGGTCCAAACTTGGCGAGATACTAGAGGTAACATTTTTGCTTACATTAATAAAATAATCATTTAGATCATTAGCCCCTGGCAAGATCTGAGTCACAGGGTTTGATTTGTTTCTGAGGTTATTGATGATGGACCAGGTTTCTTTTGAAACGTTATTAGAGTTTGTTAGACGTTTTCGGTAGTGTAATTTTTTTGCTGACTTAATAAGAGTAGTGTAGATCCTCCTATAATTAGAGATATAGTCGAGAATAAGAAAGGAGTCGGTGAATTTTTTTATATATGAGAGCGAGCGCATATTTTTAGCAGAAATTCGTATTCCTTTCGTGGTCCACGGTTTATGCCGCTTAGGTTTGATATTCTTAAGCGGGAAGGCCTTGTTAAAAGCACTTAAAGTTTTATTTAAAAAAGTTCTGAAGTTTGTGTTGACATTATCAGATTCAAAATTCCAATTGGTGTTAAAGCAAATATTATGAAATACTGAGAAATTTGCGGCCGAGAAAATTCTGCCCCGATGGCGAGATCTTGGTAAGGGCCTAATAGGTAAACTAAACCTGGAAATTACCGCCTCGTGATCGGAAAGACCTGAGTTATAGACCTGTGATTGCACCTCTGATGGAGAAAAATCAGACGCCATGTAATCGATGATAGAAGAAGAGTTTTTTGAAATTCTAGTTGGCGAGGATACATGCATTGAATGCATCTAATATTTTGGTAAAATGTATCTTAACTACATTATACATTTCAATAATGCTAATAAGGTCTTCATAATGCTAAGAAAGGTTTCATGCAAACAAGGTGTTCATGTCTTCATCGGTTACGATATTCAATAAACTCATTTCTGTAAGAATTAGGTAAAATCGAGCCACTACGCGGTTGGCGTCTGCCCGTTTCGGTGTCAGCTTTAAATTTTTTTAATATCCTGGCTCGAATTTTGTGTAAGGACCTCTATTTGGGTATTACGATATTTGTTTGGGCTATTTTTATGGGTATTATAATTTTTTGTTGATACATATTTCGGTTTTGTTAATTATGGTGTTATTGGTGTCGCAAGGCAATTTTGGAAATTCTTAAATATGTCAAATCTATTTGCTACCGTAACATGGGCATAATATGGGTTACGGTATATTTTTTGGGGCCAAAAATGACACATTTTCTTCCGCCATGCATAATATCTTTTATACTTTTTGTTTTTTAAATTCGTCGTTTATGACATTCATTGTTTGTTCACAGACCGGTGTTTGAGTACAAAACATAAATTTAAAATTCTCGTCTGACATAAAACTCGATTTAAACATATTTCATAACTTACATTGTTGATCCGCATTAAATCGTTCCCCTGGAAGAGCTCCTTCAGCTCCATGGTCCAACTGACCAGCCGAGCTACCATGGTCTAAAAGACATCTTGACTGAGAAGTACTGAAATTAAATTGAAGTGTGTGGATTTGGGTAACATGTGGACAACTTTTTTATCTGTGATTTAGGCGAAAAAGTAATTATTCATAAAAGGTTTTGCTTACCTGAAAAATAAAAATTGATTTACAAAAGAAAGTCATTGTATATATAGGGTACGAAAAAAATGCAAAATAGTTTGCAAAACAAAAAAATGTCGAAATTCCGAAAATTAGTGGTGAATGTGTAAAAAAATATATTCACCATTAATTTTCTCAAATACTGAGTCACTGTTAAAGAACTTCTAAAAGCTTTTTGATGTGTTTTTAATTTAGATTTCTCAAAAGTTGGAATTTCAATTTTTTTTTGTATTGCAAACTTTTTATATTTATTTCGTACCATTTGTATAAAATGACTTAAATTAATTTTATTTAGTAGACAAGAAATACTTTTTATAAAAAATACCTTTTTTGCCTAAAATCACAAATAAGTTTTATATATATTAACTTTTTTAAATTAACTAAAAACTACACCTCGTACCAAAAACTGTAAATTACCTTTTATCTCGTCTTATAATACTCTCTAATTTGGCTATCTTATAAAAATTGGTTTCCCAATTTTTGTTTTAATTTTTACAATTACAAAAATAAAAATAAAAAAAATGGGAAAAATTGTTTGAGAAAACTTTTTTCTACAAAAATGTTTTGTTCCTTAAAATACAAGTTGCTGATAGCTAAAAAAATTATTAATTATTGTGTTAATCTGTCTGATACTACAATTATTCAAAAACCTAAATCAGTTTTTTCTTTGGACTACTGATTTCCCCACTATCTATAAAATCACAAAATAAAAATCTTTTTTTCAAAAATTGTAAGCCACTGCCATTGGAAAAAAAATTGCACTGTTTTGTTTACATACTAATTAAATTAAAATCGAAATACAAAACGCTTATAAATCATTAAACAGTCTTTTACTTGTCGACAGTTGTTTTTAAATATACTCTAGTTAAAAAATAGCCCAAAAATTTCAATTATGCGTTTCAAAGTTCCAGCACTTTAGATAAAAGTTATTTAACATGATGCGACAGTGTTAAATATCACACTTATTTATATTATTATAACTGGCAAGAATATTTACGAAGAAAATTACTATTTATTTGTAATATAAGTAAAAGTCGTTAACACCTTAGAGATTTTGTCATGCCTATTAAATTTTAGATCATTCTTACGAGCTGTTTTATAGTAGGTGACAAATTAATATCACTTTACTTTTTCATTATTTCTGTAAAAAAAATACTTTTTAAAGCTAAATATTTTGATAACTATTAACGACTATTTAGAACATTATAATTATTAGTACTTAATAAATAACATTAATGGAAGAGCAATGACATGAAAAATTCCTGAAAATATAGAACCATGTTAACGTTCCTATTTAAAATATAAAGTTTTATTAATGGAAATTGGGAGACCGTTTTGAAAATTTGATGAGCTGAAAGAAATCTGAAAAAAATCATAATGGAAAATTTGCATAAAAATTTGGTTAAAACACTATGTAATGAGCCGCTAAAGCAGCAAGTTTTTATTTATCATAATATCTAATACAGTTTGCATTTGACATAAAGTAGACCTATGGAAAATGTATTTTTTTTAGTTTAAAAAGAAACATACGAAATTTTTAATTAATAACAAAGAGCGATGATTAACAAACTTAAATGATTAAAATTTTTTAGAGTATATCATGGGGTACATAAGAATGTATTAAACATATACATAATGGACAAATTACAAGCATACTAAATACAAAACTTACAGTTCTGTAACTATATAGTTCTGTAGTTTCCATAGTAATGCTAATTTTATATGAGTATAAAAACAGTTCTGAAGTTGCAATAATAAGCAATTCAAAGCCAAAAGTTCTTTATTATTATTTATTAATTTCATGTTGTTTCTGAATCAGAAAATGTTTATCGTTAAAATATGTCAACGATACCTTATATGCAATCGTGACCAAAATTTTGAAAAAATATAACAGACTTTTGTCTAGCAACTGCAGCCACGAGTGTAACTGTGGGTAACTAAAAAAAAATGTTAAGTATCACATCACGGAAGTCTAGTTTTCATTAATCTCGGTTCTCGCAAAATCCCAGATAAAATATATCTATTTCACTTTAATAATTTTTGATGAATAGTCAGATTCTGTTCTTCGATGCCTACTAAAGGGGAGTTCCCCATATTTTTTTTCTACCTCTTTATTTTTCTTCTTTCTGATAGTGTGAAGGATGAAGCAAGATTTCTTTTAGGATGCATCGTTCCTTTCATCCACAATTCTCAATACGTCTTTGAAACAGCATTTTCTTGAGAACGCCTTTTGTAGACAGGTAACTTACACATTACTCTTCCTAAAATTATTGGCGTATAACCAATAGCCAATATGTACAATACATTGATGCTGATGTTCATTGAATCCCTTAAGAGTTACCCATTACTAAAAACTACTTTTAGTGGGTGCTCTCGAAGAAATCATTCTTTTCATTCTGAGATTTTCTGTATTAAAATCAGAGACAAAATGGCCACGTCCTCTGAATTCTCCTAAAACATAAAGCTGAAAACTATCACGACGCTCCGGACGTGAGCTTTGAAGTATTACAAAATGAAAAATGTTTTGTTATTGCAACGTTTCTTTAGGCTTAGAAGATGAAGTGGTCATTTGCTCAGACAGCCAAGCAATGTTGAAAACGTTGAATTCGCCCAAGGCCAGTACGGTCTTGAGCCAGGACTGCCGTGACGCACTGGAAGGACTGGCAATGATAAAAAGAGTAGAACTCATTTGGGTCCCTAGTCACTGTGAAATACCAGGCAACGAGTAGGTGGATGAGCTAGCTTGGAGCCAACATACCGCCCATAGGACCGAGACCTGCACTAGGATTGTCAAGCCAGCAAGTTTAAGTGGCCCTAAATCATTGGGTTCTTCAGACTCTCAGTAAGGGAGTGACACACCTACAGCAAAGGAAGGCAGATAAAAGATTTCGTCGTTAGACCTGATAAGGCTCAAACGGCCTAGTTGCTTACTAGTAGGCGGATCATAACGTCCTCATGCTAACAGGTAACTGCCGTTTGAAGAGACACCTAGCACGGCTAGGTATAGAGGATGACTCGAAATGTAACGCATCTGGTGAGGGGAAGGAAACGAATGTGGCAAGACATATTCGGAGCCGCGAGCCGCGGTGCTGTAAAGAAACTTTGTCAAGGATTTTTCTTGGAAGAACATCTTGGCCTATATAAACAGATTTGCTCGGTTCAATGAAGCAACGGAGGAGGCGTAAATGGTTGGGGTGAAATCTTGGTATAAACCGCAGAGCATGGTTCGGCCTCCCCTCAACTTCTATTACTACTACTACGGCCACTTTCAACAAATTTATGAGGCAGTCGAGTAATAAGAATTTAAAGGATTTATTTATTACTTAAGTATTTTAAAAACTAACGCTCTTGTAAACAAAACAGTTTAAAAATATACTTACTCCAAAAACTTCTGCAGATATCTTTTACTACATGATGACCAAGTAATTTTTCCGCTGCCCAAAGTTGGAGACATAATGTAACTACTTGGGTCACAATCATTGTCAGCTAAAGGACCATCATGCCTCATTCCCAAACTAAGAATAGAATAATAGATTAATGTTCCACGAGCTAAGCAGAAATTACAAGTAGTCTCATTATAAGAGTTACGACCAAATTATTTAATAACAATGTCTCAACATAGCGAGTTATGTATAACAAGTAGCTATTCCGATTATTTTTTGCGTTCAGAATGAAAATTAAATTTTTTATTTCTCATAAAAAGAATCTAACTGTAAGGCAAAACACCAAATGATTAACAAATTTTCTGCTATTGAGAAAAATAAAAAACAGTGGTTCTTAGAGCTAATGTCAAATGTCAGTCAATGGTGTGTCAAAAAGTATATCAATGGTCAAAAGTAATGTTTCTTCTTTTTGGAATTCTATGTATGAGGCACCTTGTTTTAACATTTCAAATAATAGATAAACGCCCTCTCTTACTTTTCCCGACAAGTTTTATAAATAAGATAAAGGAGAGTTACTATCCTCTCATGCATTCTTGTCAGATACTCGAAAACTTTAGACTCCCCTTCCTGAATTATTTATAAATTGAAAATAAAAATTATGTATTTCATATGCAATTTTTACAAGAAATTATCCATAGCATTTGAAATAACACAATGAGTTTTTTTATGTTTCGTGTAACCAACTCATGGAATGTAAATGTGGATCATTTCTGTATAACTTTACACTTTATCTAGTGATGTTATGAGCGAATATTACCAAAAAAATTTACGCTAATATTACGTTAAGTATTCCAATGATATTACCTCTTTTTGGAGAAATAGGGATTATTTTTATTATACCTATTATTTAACACGATTTATGGTAGTTTATGTGCTTTATCTTTTTCTTAGGGCAATTGAAAAAGCAAAAAACAAACATATTTAGATAACATATATATTAAACTAGTTAACTAAGGAAAATTACATGTAAATGTATATAATTATTAAAAAATATATCTTTGTGATTATATTGTCCAAAAAAATATACATTCTCTCGAAGAAAAGGTGTAGTAGTAGTAGGTATATAGGTAACCTATATTACCATTATTACCGGCAATTTCCCTCGCTAACTTTACCAATTTAAACAAAACTCTTCCCCTCTGTTTCACTTCTATTGAATAGTATTAAATATGAAAGCTTTGAACAGAAATGCTGCAACTAAACTTCTCATTTAACTTAACAGTGCAGACGAGAGATACTATACTAGTCGAAATCTTGGGAAGAAATTAACAATGTAGATAATGGAAATCCGACAAGTAAGACTGATTAACTCACCACACATTATGGATGCCCCTATACCCCCTAAGCTCCTGTTCGTCGTTAAGGGAACGAGACGCCATGTTGCCAAGCACTAAATTTTAGAAGAGATCTTCTAGTTAAACGAGGAATATTGAATTTGGCTGTTAATCTTTGGGGTTCAAATTTGAAACAGTTTAGCTTGAAATAAAATTTCTAGGAGTAAGCATACGTTTTAATAGGAAACAAACTTATTGCTACAAAAATCTGGATATCTAAATCAAAGAAATAACGCTTAATATTATTATAATAAGTCACCCTGATGTACATTTTTAAAACAAGTCAAAAGGTAATTGTCACTTTTTTAAATTAGGTAATCAAAAAGAAGCTAAATAATTTCTTCTAAACACATCGTAAATAAGACAAGCGGGTTTTTCATAATCAACAAAATTTGGCGGAAACAATATAAATAGCAAAATGGTACTTTGTAACGCCGTTTTTAGAGGAGGCGGCAGTCGAGTTTGAAATAGCAGTTGCGTCCCAAAAAGACTTCATTTGGGTACACGTTACAAAAAAGGATCCCATGAGTCCATTAAATTGCCTTTTTTGTTAGCGAATACTAAAAACTACTTGTTTTAGTTCTTTGTGCAAAACTTTAAGATATTAGTAGTAAGCAAATGATTTATTCAAACATTATGAGGGTAACATGGATCTTTCCTAAAGTCCGATTAATGAGTAAGAGTACAGTGACGTCATCATTATTATTATTGTTTCTCTCACTCAGGCGTCGTTAAATAATTTTATTCTAGCTTCAGTAGCTTCTGAATACAGACACAAAAACTAGCTATATATTCCTTATAAACTGCAAAAAATTATCCAGGCCTGAGTGCAAGAAACAATCATTATCTTAATCATATGGGACATAAAAATATTCCCTGTGTTCATACCAAAAACTGTTATTTTTTTTGCCTAACCATAAAACATTTATAGACATTATTTGACTTTTTAATTTGTTCATAACATGTTCTTGAGACCGTAAATAGCAAAATATTTTTTGAACCCAAGCATTGATTTTTATCATCTTCTTCTAGTTCTTTCGCCGGCGCTTTTAAAAATAATTTTGTACCACAGCCATAGTTTTTATACAACAGAAATAATTGGTTTTCATCAGATAAAGGCTCATCTGTTCCCAATTGTTTTTCACAAGTGAGGTAATGAAATTTCTGTTTAAGTTTATAATGACATAATGGCCGCTTCTTATCTGCAGGTGTTTTCTGGGTCATAACCATCAGCGATTTAGCTGATGAACCGTTATTTTATCTCTTGGAAGATTCAGAGTATTTCAGTGGAACTGCGTCTTTTTTTAAGAAATATTTTTTTTTGTTCGGTAATTACAGTACAAGAAATGTTTCTCACACAGATATTTATTCTTTATCAAATCTGAGGGTAAAGCAGCAAGAGAAGCATTTGCTGGAACAAAAATGAATGAGGGTATAATTCTAGAATGTCAAAGAGGAAGGAAATCAATAAGACTTCTAAAACCATCAATTTTCATAATAGTTGTGTGGAGAATTGTATAAATATAGATTTTTTTAATAGGAACCTACTTTTTTGATATGGTTACAAATTTCAAATAAGCCGCAACGAGAAATTTAACCGTGTTAACTTAGGTACTCATTACGTTAAATTAACAAGACGTTCGCCCCCACTATATAAATGTTAAGTCCTAACTATTTAGTTTATATCATCTGCTGATGATGCTAACTTGGTTAGCGAAACGCGCGTCCAGAACGTAACAAGTTGTGGTGTAGTGTGGTTAGAACTCTTGTATTTTGAACTATATAAATGAACAATTTGGCTTTCTTGACCTTACTGGTTTAAAATAATAAATAAATTCGTAAAGGATATTTTAGGAAACTTTATCATTCTCGAACCATTTTCTATTTAATAGACTTAAAAAAAATCCTTTTGGGGCACCCTGAGTACTAGCGTCAAGTGTTTTTTTACAATCCGAACCATTAACAACCCATACCAAAAGAATTATTTAGTTTTATAGACTTTTAGGAAAGCACCTACTTTTTGGAACACCCTTACATGGAACACATATTGTATATATATATATATTGTATATACATATATATTGTTTCTTTTTCTCTATTTCTCTAAAATTTACAATCCTTAACTGTTTTCAGTCTATACAAGAGAAAAAATTTAGTTTTATAAACTTTTGGAGAAAGAGAAATACTTTTTCAGACCCTGCAGAACAGGCTCGCCTCAAACCTAAACATACGAAAACAAAATAGCCAGCTTAAGAAACAGACTTTTAAAAAAATAGTTTTTTGGAAGACCCTGTATACTCGCCCCTATTAATTTTTTCACATAATTAAAAATCACAACCATTTATTTTTAGCCAATACCTAAAAAAATTCAGCCAGCTTCGTAAGCCCTAAAAAATTTCTTTGGGACACACTCTATCTTCCTTCCCCTAAAGTTAAAGAATTTCAACCTCAACCTATCGCAAACATTACAAAAGGAATCTCTAATGTTTTATAAGCCCTCTAATTTAATAATTTCATTTTTTTACTTATTTTTGCATACCGTATAAAATTTCGTTCAACTATAATTATTCTTACAATCGGCTGAGGTGTTAATAAATGGTTTAATAATATAAGCAGCCATATTGATTCTAAACTAGGGTCCGACTCTAGTTTTCATGAGAAACATAAACAACTCGACTTACACAATTATCACAATTTATGCAATCGAAAGCAAAAAATAAAGACGCGCCAATGCATACAAAAGGTTATAATATAGCCGCCATAGAAAAATATATACACGGGGGGATAGCCGCAAATTATCTTTGCCAAAAGTCTGCGGTCGCTACTCTCGTCTGCCGTCCTCAACACGGCAACATTGCGCGTTAATGTATTAGATGGATGCACATTTAGGGGGGCCTGAACGTTGTATTGTTCGATCTACTGAAGAGCTATATTGATCTATTTTACTACTTACTTGTGTCCAATCTCATGGGCTACAACATATACGCTCTCAAAATGACGACCCTCGTTTACCGTACAGCTGCTTGTCGGAGTGCACATTCCTGCAACAGGTGCTAAACCTAAAAAGTAAACAATATAAGAATTTAGCTTGGCATAGGCAGAGTTGGGCAAACCACTTGAATAAAGTAGTTGAGTTTAACTTATTTTTCTCATTAAAAAGAAGATTTTATTCCAAGAAATGGAATTGTACCGACTTTTTAAATATTTTATATTTCCACCATTTTTTTACCACTTCATGTTTATATGACTCTTGATTTTTGTGAAAAATTCGAATTTAATCGGGATACTAGTTTTTTGATAATGTTATTTCAAGCATTTTATTAGGCTGGATTTTGTTGTAAAGATAAACTGGTAAAATTGCGATACGAATTCAAGATGGCGAAACAAAATGGCGGTCAAATAAAATGTTTAAAGAATGCATGTTCCTGGAAAATTTGTTTATGTGTTAATTATATATATAATAATATTAGTAATATTAAGTGCTATTACAAAGAATATTTTCAATAGCGCTTATTTTCTTGTTTGTGCATTCCTAAAATCCTATTTTTATACAGTGAGATTTTTCAAGTCACCCTCATTTTACTCTTGGGATAAGTTAAAATACAAATTTAAAATTTCAAGCACTTCAATAACGGACTTAATCTCTTTTCCTAGTGAATCTTTTATAAAAAAATTACCTTGGCGCTCTTTTGACTAAAGAATAATTAAATGGAGAGATTGGCAAGTATAGTAGGTACATGTTTTTCCAAAAACGGATTTAAATTTATTTCATACCCAAAACAAGTTACCCATTCAAAACAGCGGCTAATTCTATATGTGACACAACTTAGGTATAGAAAGTACCATGAAATGGGGGTAATTGATGATATTTTTGTTTTAGTTCTACATAACTCCGAATAAAATACATTTTTAGTAGATATAACAAATTATACAAATAGTATGATATATACTTGCTAGTAAAAATATAATAGATACAATTAGAGAGATAATAATAGACAACAATAAATCAGCTGATCAACGTTATACACGTTTTGGGTTGACTTTGATCAGTCTCCTTTAGTTACCGTAGCTCGCAAAGAAAACAAAGAACATTGTTATCGGTCTAACCCGGATCAAAGATCACTCATTCTTTAAAAAGTTATGCCAAAATATATATTTTGGGGGAGATTGATCACCTAAGTTTCATGTAAGAATGTATGTTGTATTTAAAAATAGAGTTCTTTTATGATTTTTTATTAAATTGGGATACAAATATAAGGAAAAACATAGGTTAAATAGTTTAAGCAAACACAAAGCTAAAAGCAATCTTTGAACAAACACAAAGTTCAAAGTAATCTTTGAACAGACACAAATTTAAAAGTAAACTTTAAACAAACCCAAAGTTAAAAAGTAAAATATGAAAAGTCGAAAAATTAAGAATATTATTAACTAATATTAACTTATTTATTAAATGCAATGATGTCAACTACATAACTATATTTCTTTAATATCTATTGTCTTCTTGAAAATTTAAGATTCTGTGGCACCGCAAGTGTGGGTTCAATTTCTTCATCATCTCTAGCGTTCTGTTCAATGACCACGTTACGATAGCTAACAGTTATCTTCTGAGTTTTTTACATCTACTGAACTACTGGAATCTGTATTTTGTGCAGTAACACTTTTGCCCGGGTCGACAACAAGCTTGGTTTGCTTCCTGTTACGCCGACTTGGTGTATTAGAAAACTTTTGTTGCTATAATCTAATAACCTACTACGATGTTTTGCATTTGACCTTCTTCATAATCCTCCCTGGGTAGCCTCTCAAGCACACGGTTCGCGTTGACAGGTACTATGCCAGTTGCCTCGAATGAAGATATCAAGGTTCTTTTAATAGCATTTTGTTCTTTATCTTTTGAGAATTTGAGATACATCTGGATTAATGTTTTTTGAAGCAACTGGGGGAAATCTTTCTCGTCAATGGAGGAATGCTTTTTTTTCCAATCAAGAAGTTCCAGCCAAGCCATTTTAACAGTTCTAAAGAAACCAATATCTAGAAGCTGACAAAGGTGCGTAGCATTTTTTTGGTGAACATACGAATCCGATATAGTTTTCTTCACATATTTTGATTATTTCTTCAGTGAAATGGGAGGCCAAATTGTCCCCGATTAAAATTTTACGCCCTTCCTGTTTTATTGCGTGTGGTAGGAAAGTATATTTAAACCAATCATTGAATGTTTTTGCATCCATTCATCCATGACTAGTTCTATTATAGCGAGAACCAGCCACACAACATCTATCAGTGCAATAAGAGCCTAAATTTGGTCCCCCTTTGGTGAAGTTACACACTCTCTCTGGATATTTGACACCACGATGATAGATAAGTTTTTTGCGTACAGGTTCATCTAGCAAATTGATCTCATCGTGATTATATATATTAGCTGCAGGTATGCTGTATGATAAAGTTGTTTGCAGGTTGTTAAAATAAGCATTTAAAATATCTTTGGAAACATCAGCACGTGCTCTTTTAATGTTTACAGCGAGTCTTTGTGTTACATCGGTATTATTCATTTTTAAAAGTGAATGGGCTCACTCAATACCGGGCAAGTTGTCCTTGAGCTTTTTTAGTGGACGACCCTGAGGATCCAGCATATTTTTTGCCATGTGCATCAAATTGGTTAAGCTAAGTGGAAATCCCCATTCACCACACACTTCTGCATATTTAGGAATTTATTCTCACATTTGAATTAAATAGCGTTTGCCCACCGCTATTCCTTATTTGACGCCTATGATATATGTTGTCTAAGGTACCATAAGGAATTTTAAACCTTTTTTTCAATGGATTATTTATTATAATCTTTATATCTGAGTGCCCATAACTTTCTTTTGTAAGATTTTGGCATTCTGTGTACTATCTGAAACAAACCAGTATTTAAATGAACCAGAAGGCTTACGATTTTAATGCTACATTCTACGTTGGGGTGAAATTGATCAAAAACTGTGATCAATCTCACGCGAATATAGTGAACAATTTCACCCCACCGTAGTGATCAATTTGACCCCACGTAAAGAAATTCAAACAACGATTGAAGTGGCAACGATGGAAGTGGCATATTGAGGTTAGAATATAAAAGTATACCAACAAATACGATTTTGTATTGCAAACAGGCTTATTTTCAACAGTTTTTGAGAAAACACAAATTTTTGAAAGTCTGTATTTGATAGACAAATTACCTACCTATACAAAAGCTGATATCACCAATAAAACGAATTTGAGCAAACACTAAAACACACAAGATCACTGTGAATTATAAACAGTTGTAGCGCGCGGGAATTTTGAATATTTATAGTTTGGAAGGAGTGATCAAAGTCACCCTCCGAGATCAATTTAAGCCCATTTTAAGGTACTTGGAAATTTTTGAAAACTCACGAAAGTCAAATCTTTTATTCCTCACGTGGTCCTTCAATGAAATGTTTTTATGAGCGTGGGGTTAAATACTATACTATATAAACAAATGTTGGTTTTGCTCCTGTTGGTGACTCTGGTGTTGTTTTGTGTATTCATGTTGGCGCTAGTTGTACTCGTCTTTCAACTAGTTGACTGTACTGATGAAGATCTTAAGTCAGAAACACGTGTCTATAGTTAGCCAAATTCCATTGCTTTAGCATCCCAAAAAAAAAATCCATTTTCTACTATATACTAGTTCTTGTCGCGTTAATATTTTCCCACTTTTGATTTACTACTCTTATGTTATTAGTTTCGCCACAGGTGTCTATATGCTGCTCCGTGGTAAATAGAGTATCAAGACCGGCGAAGATTTTAGATGTTCTCTTGGTAATCACAAATGTCGGTTTGGCTCCTGTTCGTGACTCTGGTGTTATTTTGTGTATTCATTTTGGCGCTAGTTGTACTCATCTTTCAACTAGTTGACTGTACTGATAAAAACCTTAAGTCAGAAACACGTGTCTATAGTTAGCCAAATACCATTGCTTTAGCGGTCATCCCAACAAAAAGATCTATTTTCTACTACACTTTTTGTTTACAGGGTGATCTAATTTTAAATAGAATTAATTTTTTTTTATTTATAAAACATCCTGTAAATGGAAAGTTACTATGCTTAGCTCGCATAGCTACAATAGCTACAGAATACCATTGCTTTAGCGGTCATCCCAAAAAAAATATCTATTTTCTACTATACTTTTTGTTTACAGGGCTTTTTGTTTACAGGGTGATCTAATTTTAAATAGAATTAATTTTTTTTTTATTTATAAAACATCGTGTAAACGGAAAGTTACTATGCTTAGCTCGCATAGCTACAATAGACCACAGAGTCGCAGTAGAGAGTCGGTTTGATATGCTTACTTTTAATCTAGCCCATATACTCTTGGGAGATGTTTTAATTAAGAACCACATGATATATATAAATACTGAAGTTTTGGAAATATTAAAAAAAAATTTTGATGTTAACTAATTAGGTTCTATCACGTTTACGAGTTGCCAAAATTTTGATATGGTTAACTTTATGGTTCCCATATTTTCTGAATAATAAAAAAAACAAAGGAGTATTTATTCTGCTATTAGCATGCCAAATTTCAAATTTTTATCTAGACTAATAGTGCAAAATTAACTGGAAAATGGTATTACAGAGGCATATTGCACGCTACCAAATGACGTGATATTTCTTATCTAATTAAATTTAAGATTTGCCAGTTTAACTGTTATTTATTTTAGTTTTGATGTATGATGTAGTAGAATAAGTGACAAGAGTAATTTTACAAATAAAATTATTTATGAGTTCCATTTTTTTGGTCAGAAATAAATAGATATAGATTCCCGGGATAAACTGACTCAGTCCGATACTGGGTTTCAAGAGTAAAGGTGTTATAGGAGATATTTACCGTTCAAAACCTTGTGAAACCGAATAAAAAACAATGCAACTTCGCAGAAAGTGTTTAATGGCCATCATTCATTTTCCACCACCTTTAAACGAACAGAGAATATTAATCTTATGTCGAATTTGACCGGCGCGCGCGGCGTGTATTAAATTGATAATGGAGAATTATTTAGAGTTGCGGTTAAAGTTGCAAGAGATGACAAGAAATTATTTTTAACTTCGTAGAATAAAAAAAAAATAGAGTTGAGAATGACATAGAAAACATATGTTGATATTAATTTATACCGATACACGGGTAGTAACCCTATGTACTCGAGTTTACAAAATATTACTTTAATATGTCAATATGTATGAAAAATGTTTTGGTTTTTTCTAATTAATATAGACATCATAAATTGTTGATTAAATATCTTGCAGAAGCAGATACCACCCGGAGAATGTTTTATTTGGAGAAGGCATTGAAAAAAGATTAGTATACATAAATATACATATTAAATTTATCACGATACCAATATCATCAATAATATAAAACTGGTTGATAAAATAGCTGAAGGGAGCAAATACTGTCCGAAAAATGTTTCAGTTGGCAAAGTGGTAAACAAATTTAATCTAAATTTTATACGCCTTCCCTGACCTAAATTTATTGCAACACCAATATCATTGTATAATTTTTAATAAAGTTGAATTGAAAAGTTTTGCTCACCGACAACTTGATTTGATATTTTTCCATGTTTTCCTCTGACATATAGATCCAGTCCTGTTAATATCAACGCATGATCCCAATGCAGCGGCTCCCTGTCTCCTGCTGGATTTTTTGTTCTTTGCCAGTTGCAGAAATTTGAGAGGAACCTGTCAATATCTGGAGGTCTTGTGAGACCTGCGACTTCATCCTTCATAATTTCCAAGCGTTTCAGCACAAAATTTACGGGACGCCCCAAAGATGAGTCATGATAAAGCAGTTGAACCTAAAATACGTATGGGTCACACATAGTTTTGCTAGACAGTCATTTACAGGTGTTTGTTTTACCAATACAATTTGCGGTGAAAATTACCGATAATTTTCGACAAAACTTTGCGAATACAAAAAATAAGTTGAAAACATGAGTGATTTCTTATTTTTAACTTGCATGACTGATGTTTCGCCAAATATTGCACGTAATTTTCATGGGACCAATTATGTATAATAAAAAAAAAACATCCATTCATTTTATGTTCAATTTGTAAGGGTTCAAAAGGGTCATTTTTACCCTTAGGAGAACATTTTTTAATCTGATAATCATGCACTAGATAATTTGTACTAATACATAATTATCCCCTAATTACGGTGGCTAAACGCATGAAAGACTTTTGACAGATACATGGAAATATTTATTTATTTGGTATTTATTGCACAAAACGTAGACGGAACATCAGCTCACTCATAGGCATAGAGGAACAAAGCTCAACCTGCACTGCACATGGTGAGGGGAAGAAACTCCGCTACACTACTTGTACAGATGCGAAGACCTTTTGGTTAGGGCGAGCTCTGGTGGCAGGTCGGAAGGGCTAATTTGTTCTGCCGGCTCGTTTTCAGCCGCAACCTTAAACATAATTATCTCCTAATTACGGTGGCTAAACGCATGAAAGACTTTTGACAGATACATGGAAATATTTATTTATTTGGTATTTATTGCACAAAACGTAGACGGAACATCAGCTCACTCATAGGCATAGAGGAACAAAGCTCAACCTGCACTGCACATGGTGAGGGGAAGAAACTCCGCTACACTACTTGTACAGATGCGAAGACCTTTTGGTTAGGGCGAGCTCTGGTGGCAGGTCGGAAGGGCTAATTTGTTCTGCCGGCTCGTTTTCAGCCGCAACCTTCTCTGCACTACAAGTACTATACGACTAATACTAGTATTCAATGTGTTAAGGCTGTTATGTCTTAAAAGCGACAATTGTTGATAAATCTACTTTTGCTGTGAACGAATTTTATATGATCAAGGACATAATTCAATCCCATATCCCTAAAAGAACGGTATTTTCGTCTTTCTAAATTTAAATATTGACCACTTTGTAAACAAATAAGCATCGCAGATATTCACATTTTGAAAAATGTTTATGATATCTAATAACCAATAAGAAGTAGCGTTAGATAACGAGATCTCAGAAAGTTTTATAAGGAAAAAATTTAGATATTGATTTTACATGTTAGCTCAAATTTTTAAGAACTTATTGAAAAATATGAATATATTTTTTTTATGAAAAAAAATGTCTAAAGGAAGTACTTCTGCCGCTAATCTAATATGTCAAATGCTAAATTTATCAGGCCTTCAAATAAAAAACTGGTAAGCATTCAACATGTTTTAACATTTAATTGTATTATAATTCATATTTTTATGAGGTTTGTCATAACAGTTACAAAATTAAAATATACTGCCACGCGTGACATTTCAAGCTTTCCAGTAATAGGTACTATAATCTAAATATGAAGCGATACCATAATTTCTGAGATTTTCAATACAATTCTATGATTCCAAATCCTCGAAGGAACATCATATATTACCATATGGAGAAAATGAATAAATAATTATTTATAGAAAATCGTAAAAAGTCTGTAAACCGTAAAAACAATTTTTTTCCATATTTCGGAAAGTTTACAAGTAAAAACCAATTATTACACATTATAGGTACAGATTTCAAGTTTATGGGAATTAATGGAAAACAATAGTCTAATTTGACTGGGCTTCCTGGGTTTCCCAAGAAGCAGTTGTTGATTCTCGATAGCAGCGATGACAAGAATTGATACAAAACTGAGAAATATTTTCAATTTAAGGTATATAGATTTCTTTAACAAAATAATTGAAGATTTTTAGGATTAACAATCCGTTTCTTAAATGGGTTTTTCTTTTCTTTAGTTTCTAGATTTTAGGTATGTTTTTAATGTTTAAATTGTATCGTCTTAACAAATTACGAATACATTTTCTAATTTGTATATAATGAGAGAAACGAGACCAAGCGAGGCGAGTCGAGAGAGTATCTGTCTCAAGTGGGAATGGGGTATCCTTGGTGTGACGGGAGGGCTCATTTCTCTTGTGTTTCGTGGAACAATTATAAAGTGTATGAAAAGAATCTAGACTTGTATGTGAAATTCAAAGGAATAATAAAAAGTAAGGTAGTACATTTAACATAAAAACATTTTCAGGTTTCTTATCACATCTCTAAGTGATCAATTGTTTGCCTCGTAATATAAACCCTAAAAAGTTTTGGCTGGAGCACCATTCTGGAAGTGTTTCTAATATCTTCCCACGATTACAGATTACAGAAGTCCGGGGCTAATTAATTCGGAGTTAAATGCGACAAATTTTCATATACTACTCTACTGAAAAATTATTTTTTTAAGGTAAATGCACAGCTTACTATTTTATAATAAGCTGTGGTAAATGGTCCATATTACGAACTATTAAAGAAGTTTCTCCTCTTTTAATAAAATGTGTCAATTCTAAATAAACTAAATATCAGATTTTTTAGCGTTTATTTTCCTAAAATTGTAAATGTGGCTAAATTTATAACAAAACAATTAAACTACAGAATAATTGTTACTTAAAATTAAAATCATAAATTGAATTCACTCCTTTCTTGTTTGTTGAAATAGTTTGGTTTATTACCTTAAAAACGCGAAACACATGAAATTTCTTTTACTTTTTGTATATAAAATCTTATTTTTTTATTATAAAAGATAGCTCTAAAGGAATGAAACCGCCCTCTAAAAACTATTTCTTTTATTTTAGAAGCGATTAACTCTTTTCAAAAATGGTGAAATACGTCAAATTCCTTTTTATTTTTGTATAAAAATTATTTTTTTTCACTATAGAAGTTATCAGCCTCTTAAAAACGAAAATATTTTTAATATCATAAATTGCGAAACAATAATGTTTTTACTATATGTAGAATAGCTACAGAGGGATTAAGAGATTAAGAGATCCTTTTTTTGTAAGACATAATAACGCACTACAGTTTTTAGACATGTGCGGAAATACATCAATAAAACAGAGAGGTGTCCTAGATGTCTTTTAAGAACGGAATTACAAAATCTCTGTAAATCATAGGCATAAGCCCGTTCTATCTATGGTAAAGGCGGCAATTATGTTTAAAATTTTACCAAACATAGAATTATATTGAACCAAGAAAACTAAAAACACTGCAGTTGTACATTAAAAAAGCTTCTAATTTTGATACGATATTCTGCACAAATTTGTTAAAAGGCTGATTTTGGCCTCCGTTTTTGGTAGTTTGGCGCTTGGTGTTATTCTACCGGGCCAATATCGTGCTGCGACAGGTTTAAAATGTATTTCAGTCACATATTACGGGCGTCATTTTGCACTTAATGTGCACTAGGTGTGAACCCTCAGAGGCCTGAAGAGGCGAAATTTAAAGACTACTGAACACCTGAAATAGCTTCTCTGGAACAGCATCGAAAAAACCATGACTCGCACATATGAGATTAGGGAATTTTTGATATATTGTTCAGCAGCACTCATACAGCGCCTGTACCTATTTTTAACCCAACGGTATTTTTCGCCGGGTTTTTCCGATATTTTGTCTAAATCAGCTGGACTAACTATATATAATATATACTTTTACCTTAATTTTGTAAATAATAATATTTCCTTATATTATATTATAGTTACACTTGAAACCTCAGATAAAGACCTTCACCTGCTACCCGTATTTCTAATCATTGTTATCATTTACTAAAGATAACAAGAATATGCCAAATCAGATCTCCTCATTGAAAATACAATTTTCTAATAATTGTTTGTTTTAACCAAAAATTATTTTTGTAAAAACGATATTAAGCACTTTAAGTTCTCAGAAGAAAATTACACTGTAATTTATCGAAAGATATTTTGATTTGCTTGGTACCTGCTTTTATGATTTAATCTTTAGCTTTGCACATTTTCAAGATACGCTCGCTGAATTTAAAATGCTAAAATTTTATGACAGTTGCATTTTAAAAGCGAGTTTGCATTTATCGATCCAAATCACATTTGTAAAATGCAAAGCACGACTTTGGGAATATAAGCGTTGAGATAAGTAATATTATTGTTAAGGACTTCTCCAAAAATGTGTATTCAGGCTTTCCCAGTTTAAAAATTTCGGACGTGAAAGCAGGGGCGGATGGGACCACCGGGCAACCCGTCAAATGCTTGTCTGGTTTATATAAAATAAACCATTTTTTTTTATTTTGTGCGGCGTGTTTGCATGCATACCACGTAAGCATGCATACCAAGTGTAAGAGTATATGGTCTACGAAAAACTTATCAACTATTCAAATATACAATGGAAAAGAATAAGGGGAAAGGTGGTGCGGAGAAGGAGAGTGAATGCAAGAGAAAGAAGATGCTGGAGGAACCAGCAAAATGCCGCTCATTAGATACGTTCTTGAAAATTAACACAAGTAGTCAAGCTTCTACTTCAAATGAATCACAATTAGTGCCTCAGACTCAGCAAACAACTAACGTTGTATCGAGAATAACGAGTGGAAATAGCTCAGGAGAAAATGATTATGACAATAAGGCTATTACAGATCCTGGCCAGAACATTAAAGAAAATTAAGAATATTTATTTGTCCCTCAATCTGACCGATTTAAAAAGCCAATATTTATGCTTCAGAAGTTTTAGGAAAACGGCATTCAAAAGTATTTCAAAATAGACAAGTCCTTCATAGAGTGATTAACACTTTTAAGTTGATTGGAAAAAAGAGGTTTGACGTATCGGTAAGCTGCAGTTAAATATAGTTTACCCAGGTTTGTAATTTGATAGGTATTTCGCTAACCTATATGTGGATATTCATAATTTTGGTTTGATATTGCCGGTGAATTTTTTGGTACATGTGATAAATGTAAGTGCTCGGCATCAAAGGAACAAAGTTCAGTGCTTTCTATGCCTGATGTTGAACGAACATTTTCATTTGGAAGTGAAGTCGTGTTTCGGTTCTTCCACCTGTTTAGTGCCGCCGGTTCAAAGTTTTCATCTGGGATAATATTACTGCTAAGTGGCACGACTCCCCTTGTTCTAAAACCATTTTTTATTAACATGGGATCAATGTTTAACCAAATCTCACCCATGGTTTGAGCACAAACCTTTCGAGGTAATTTTTGACCGGGATGTTGTCTTTGCCATTTGCGTAAAAATTGATTCCATGTTGTTTTCAAACTTTTGAATACGCTTAAGTCTAGCGGCTGCAAGAGATGACTGGAATGTGTGGGAAGTTTCAAGATAGTTACATGATTTTCTTTAGCTAATTCTATTACTTTTAGCCCCACATGTGTAGAATGTCCATCATAGATGAGCAAAACAGGTTTTTCTGCGGAAGGTGACAGAAATTTTAAAAAGCACTTCTCAAAATAGTTTTCAAAAATTGAAGCCTCCATCCACCCATTTACGCTGGCAGCATACACGGTGCCCTGAAATCCTGAACCATTTGGTGCATACCAGCCAGACCATATATTTTTGCATTTATATATTATGAGTGGAGATGCCTTTTCTCTTCCTGAAGAGCTTGTGGTTCTGGTTGTTGGTAGGCCTTTTCGACCAACAGTTTTGGTTTTTGAAGGGTCATTAGAAAATCCTGATTCATCCAAGTTCCGGATTCGGTCTGGCTTATCTTCTAGTCCTAATTCTCTTATGGTATTTGACAGGAGTTCAAAATATTCTCCAATAATAAAAGGATTGCAGCTTTTACGCCTTAAAAATTCTACAGACTGTGGTTTTCGTTTAAACTGCAAAAACCGATCTTCTGAATGCCATCTTTAAATGGGGTCTTTATACTATTAGCATTAACATATTCCCCTACTAAGTGAAGCACTTCCTTCCTGCTTAAACCAAATCCATACTTTCGCATTGTTTTTAAATGCCCGCTAATTTTCTCTCGATTTCTAAAGAAAGTGCTGTCGCCCTACCGAACGAAGTTGACTTTTGTCCCCTCCTTCCTTTAATATGATCAACAATTGTGGTTTTTGGAACTTTATAATTCTTACTGGCTTGGTAAACATTAAGACGATTTGATAAAACATTATCGACGGTATTTTTTAAGTCTTCTTTACTCTATGACGATCCTCTTTCTGTTTTCCTTACATAATTTCTGACCATGTTGAATTTAAATTCTGAAAATAAATTGCATTAAATAGAAATAATATATTTTATTAATATTTAATAGCAATTGTCTTAGAATTAAAATAAGGAATTGTTACACTGGGGTAAGTGCGTATGAATCGCACTTTCCCCGAGCGCGAAAGGCGCACTTGCCTCATCAACAAATTTATTTGGGGTAACTGCGTACTATTAGTTTTATTAAAAATACTACAAGTATTTTTAATTAAAACTAAATTATGCCCAAAATATGTTGTTTTTTAAGTAGTTATAAGGCTTAATGCTATTACTCACCAATAATAATAAAATAAATTCTTGTGACTACAAAGATGATTGCGGATTTAAAATTCACTCGCACACTTTAACAGGTATCAGAATTGCACATTATAAAATAGAACGGACTTTTTCGCTTCACCTGGGTCAACAATGATGCCCTCTATACTTTTCCGGCTAAGCCAGGAGCTGCTTAAAAGCCATATTAATTGCATTCGTCAATATCTCAAGAAAATTAGTTATTATGTTGCGTATTCGCACTTGCCCCAAAAACGCTCTTACCCAACTTGACCTTATAGAGAATGGCAAATTCGACAGATCTGAAAATTTTAAACATTGAATAACTTCGATAAATATATCCCTCTAAAATATTTTCATAAATGCCTTTGCATAAAATCGGCAACGTATGTGTTATTTTAATCGGAACACCCTATATATTTTTAAACAATAATTTCCCTGACGTAAAAAACAATGGTGTACCCGAAAATAGCTTAAAAAATATTTGAAGTAAACTTAGACAATTCGATGAAGAAATCCAACCATCAAAAATAAAAGGAGAATTAAATAATTTTATAAGAAAATGACCCATTTATAAAATGAGTTTACAGGAATCTTTTCAAAAAATGCCACTGACTGATGACATAGTTTCGGATTCGGAAATTTCAACTGATGAGGATAGTTTAAATGAAATCAATTTAGAAAATAAATAAATAATAACCCTATTATAAATACAAACCAACAGTTGTGCTGGAAAATGAAACATACGAGCTCTACTATAACAGTCCCATACTTACTGGTAAAACCGTCCATGCCGATTACCCAGATATTACACTTCTAAATAAAATAAACAAAACTGCTTACTTTGTCGAAATATCAATACCGAACAGCCACAAACCACAAACACAAAAACACCAAGAAAAAATCTCACATTAGCAGCAGAAATAAAAAGGATATGAAAACTTGACAAGGTAGAAATCATTCCTGTCATTCTTTCAGCGACCAGCTTTATTCCAAAGAACTTTAATCAAAACCTGCAAAGACTCAATATTCGGGAATATGTACTACACCACATCCCAAAAGGCCACCATTCTCAAGACATGCATCATAGTACGAAGCTTCCTAAATATGCAATAACAGCAATAACCTGTTCAACTTGGCTTAGCCGGTCGAATAGGAAAAAATACCAGCAGACCTTGAGTGAAACTGAATAATAAAAAATAATTGAAGTTTTAAAAACTTTACTATCAAATAATTATATGGATATATATATTGTTTATTGTAGGGAAGTTGGGGGTAAAGGTGAATTTACCGATTTTTCTCTATGGTTATATCGTCCTTTCTAAAAATAAATATAATATTTTTAATAAATTATTGAATTAACCAAATAAAGCCTAAATTATAAAATCGCATAAAACAATTGAATACATTCTTCATCCAACGATTTTATTAATAATGGTGCAGTGATAGTTTATTTCAGGCTTATTTACATTCGGTTACTTAGGTGAAAAAGTATTAACTTAAAAAACATTCTTCCAAATGTTTGAAAAAAAAATGTCAATTTTGATAGGTAAGATAAATCAGATGACTAACTTTTTTATTGCTATATTTTTATTATTTTTTCAAGCAAAAACATTTTCATAAACTGAAATTTTACTAAGTTCAGTTTATTAAAAAAAGTCTTGTATGATGCAAACTTTACTGGTCACACTGTATATATTTGTCGGTGTGTGTAAGATGTAAGATGCTGTTTCTATGTTTATGTTACTGCTACCATATGACCAAAGATTTTGATTATTAGATATTTTAATATATCTTAATAAATTTAACGTTTAGAGGCCTTTTAATTCTTTCTATATTCTTTTTTTTTAATTTTGGTCTGTTAGGTGAAGGATTATAAAGAATAAGTTATTTGTGACTCCGGTGCCAAAGTAGCCTAGTCCCATAAACTCGGGCTTTTTTGTATTTAAGTTATAAAGTTTTTTTCGCATCTTTTACAGTTTAGGTCCGATCAGAGGAGAACAACTTGATGATGCTCCTTGCAGGTACGAACCAAAGTGAAATTATTGGAGGGAGGGATTCTTACAATTTTTTCAATAGATTTTAACATTGCCAATTGCAATTCATCGACAAAATATAAAATGTTTCAAATTAAATAATTTAAATGAATTAAAGAGACTGAATTTACTGTATAAGTTAAATTTTTTGTCATTTTTCAAGAATATTATCAATTTTGTACAACATTGTCCAAAACTTGTTTAAATTTCATCTTTTAGAATTTTGATTTTATTATTTTAAACTTCGGTCTATGCTTGTATAATTTTTGCCATGTCAATATTACCTATTATTATTTTTTTTGTGCATTTTAACAACACTACTGAGCTTAAATGAGTTTTAATGGGACATTTAAGATCGCAAAATATTTTTCATAATCGAGAGAATTTTCTGTTTTGAGCGTTACATCTGTAGATAGGAACATAATATATGTTTCAGTTCGCATTTTGTATTAATCTACATTTTTTTCTATCTATGAGTAGACCACGAAGGCCGAAGACCTAAGTACTACATACCGTGGTTGCTTTAAATAAAGAGAGGGAAAGTTAATCGATGAGGTATTTAATACATAAAAAACCCAATTTCTCCTCGGCTGCTGTGGGAATTGAGGTGATGTGACCATGCTAGCAAAGATCTCTCTGAAAAGTGATACCGACCAGGCTAAATGAATCTTTGGCTTCAAGTATTTGAATATTCATTTGAATGGTGTGGGTACTGGGAGATAATATGTGAGATAGTAAACAAGATTGCGCCTTAATGACGTTAAACTTGACATGGTTCTTTGCTCCCCATTTTACGATTTTAATGAGGTCCTCAGTTAAGGATAGTGGTTACTTTACGTCTTGCGTCAATTTCGGTCTTGGAGACATGTTTGGGAAATTGTATATTGGACTGGAGTGTACTATCGTCAGCATATCTGTGAATAGATTGCTGGTAGAAGAAAGTAGATCACTACAGAAATTCTTTTGTTGAAAAGAAAGATGGCAAACCAAGTACACAGTTTTGGAGGAAGACCAAAGACAGGAACTTTGTTAAAAAGTGCGTCATGATCAAATTCTGTTGATATATCAAGGGCAATAACTTGGGCTTCTGCGTGGAATTTTGTGAACTTTTCAAGTTGTGGATTACGAAAGTAAGAAGATCTGTTGTGGATCTTTGGTGGCGGAAGCCGTATTACCCGTTGTGGATAAGTTTAAACGTTTCAAGGTAATTTAAAAGATCATAATTGATATACTTCTCCATTGCCTTACTCATATTTGGGAGGTGGGATATGGGTCACGAAAGATAAAATTTGGACTACAGGGAAAAAGAGGGTTTGTCACATTTAGTTAGTTAGTAAAATGTACTAATTATTTTGTTATAAATAATTATAACATTAAAATGCTTGTACTAATTACTTATATCAAAGGTAAAATAATTCCACAAATGCAATAAAAAACTTTTATTCTTTTTAGAATAATTAAAAAAAATATAAAACACAAACGAAAAAGAGGGAATGTCATCTCTTCAAAAGAGGGAACATAACTTGAAAAGGAGGAATGTCACTTATATAAAAATTGCTGATGTGGCGGTCTTCTAGGTAAGTCATACTATTACGATTATGCAATTTACTATAGACTAGGACATTACTTTCAACACCAGCGAATTCGGACATTTCCTGTATTTTTTCCGCTTTACTAGTTACATTCCCCCTTTGTACCTTGCGAATACTATTTAAAATGTTTGTATTTTAAGAGTATTTAGCCCTTGGCTATAAATCGTTTCTATAACAAAATATAGCCTTTTCTTTACCAAATATCGGCGCTAATAAGTGATGCCGCGAGACGAGACAAAATGTCTCGTCTCGCCCTGATCTCGTCTCGTCTCGACGCCATTCGTCGAGACGATAATGAAGGGCTTAGGTAAAAAAGAGCCTTACCTTATAGATGTTAACAAAACGTCTTTCTTAATATTCTTTTAATCATTTTAAATTTAGATTCGGATTTTGTGCATTTAAATATATTTTAATAATAATAAGCATAATAATACCAATATTTTACTACATGATGTACAAGCGCACAATAAATAATTATCACGTAGTTTATTGTTTCTGTATGTAGGATGTCTCTTTCAGTCTCTTCAGATTTCAGCTAATAATTTTAATAAACATTCATATAAACTATGTTAACTCGAGGAAATAAAACGCAAAAACCTCCAGCTACAAATGCAAAGTCTACCTTTTAATAGAGGCAAACCGTAAAATATTGACCTGCCAATGAACTACATAGTATTTTTAGTTCATTGTGACCCGCCTAAAACATTTTATTTAATGATTTTAAATTTTCTCACACGTTTTATAAAAGGTGTTTTATGCATGGATATGAACAAAAGCTTGTATAATTTATATAACGGATGTAGGACAAATTAATTATAATTTTTGCTTTATTTTTCAAACATCCTTGGAGGGGGAATAATCACAATTTAATCGAAGAACCTTTTAAAACAAAAATCTATGGCTATGTATTGTTTTCACAACTTTTAAATGCATACAAAAATCTAATAAAATGAAAGAAAAACCAACTAATAAATCGTTTGTGGTCTTCGCTGTAAAAGGGCCGTTTATTGCTTTATTGTATTTGTCACGTAATTAAAGGTATCGGCCAAAAATAGATGAATTACTTTTGTGGTATCAGTCTATAACCCACACTTCGGTATCAGCCAATTTTATTCAAGATTATCTATACCCCGGGAGAAAAATTGAGGTCAATTTATATATATTTTTTTAAATATTACAATATGTATTATTTAGCATAAAAATGGAGTTCTTAGTATAGCAAACACCACACTGTTAGAACAGGTAGCCCCGGAGGTTGAAGCAAAAATAATTTTATCAAAGCTGACATTTTGTAGATTAGCAATTTTTTAAATAATAACTCAAACAGAAAGTCTACAGTCTATAAATTACGTGTGACCAATTAAATTTATCAAACAAAAGGTTAGAAAGCGTTTTCAAGGTAATAACCAGGCATGTGCGATAAAATATCAATTTGCAAACACGCGCAGTTCACTAGTACACTGTTACTATTAATAGCTAAAACTTCATCTTCATTAAAGATATTTATTTAACCTTTAACCTTATAAGTTAATATACTTAAAGTCAAGACGAGATTTTTTGAGACGAGACGAGATAAGGCCTTGTTGATCCCGTCTCGTCTCGCTGCATCACTAGCACTAACTCAGCTCACAAATTTGACATTTGTTTTCCATGTACTCTTTAAATATTGGGGTGTGGTGTCCCTCATCCCTCTATATTTCTGTCCCAGGCACCTTATATAATATGAAAATAAACTTTCATCTCTAACGATTGCGATTATCGAAATAGAGTCCTTTTAACTGCCGTATCAGGCTATTCAAATCTGCATAATTTCTCGTTGTGGGAATTTGGCTACCGCCCAATAGATCCGCCACGATTAGCATAAAGGAATCATTGTTAAAGCCATAATACAAAACTACGTACGTATATATAAAAATACTGTCTCTCTAAGCTCCGTATTGTATTGGCTCTAAAGTTTTCTTTAGTTTTACCGTATGCCCTAGTAAACTATATATAAAGCGTTTTGTAAGAATTAAACAAAAATTAACCGCTAAACACAATTTCTAAGTGTAAAAGAGTCAATGATTTAATTACAATGTATAATAAAAACCTTTAGGCACATTTTTATGTGTGTTCATTATAATAATGAATTTGGAGCCTAAACATCTAAAAAAAAGTAAACATTTTTATTTACTTTTCTCAAAAACCCTAATTGCTAATTTTTATGTTGGTATCTATCTCAAAAAGTCTCAATTTGTATATAATAATTTGATACTTACAGCGTTTATCATAGCCAGAACAAAACGTATTATTTCTCGTTCTGTATCCAGAGGGAAATTGCTTTTCATGTGTTCAAATAAATCCCGATCAACGAAAACAGCTGTCTCGACAAAAACAGTCGCGCCTGCTGGAAAAACTTCGCGCCTTACTCTCTTCAATTGTCTGTTTATTTTTTTCTCTATAAATTTAACTTTGGCTTTTGATTCTTTGGTTTTATTCAATTGTGGTCGTTCAGAATAGTCTTCTTCGTTAGTACCGGATGTTAAATTACTACCGATGTTTCTTAAATTATTTGCATTGCTGTATATAGTATCTTCTGAATTATGATCAACAAATCCGGAACCTGGCTCACTTGTTAGCGTATTTGTTCTCTGGATGTTACTCAAGTCTTTGTTTATACTTCGTACATTACCTATTGGATTTACTGGCTCTACATATTTTAGTTTATTTTTAATATTAGCTAGTTTGTCTAACTTATCTTTTAAGTTATAGTAGTCTTTATTTTTCTGAGCGTCATTAGATTTTCGTATTAATAGATGCGGAATATAGGTCGCATTATGAAATCTTTTTGGCAGTGGCTGTATAAGGTAGTAGTGGTCATGATTAGAGTGTACTATTCCATTCTGGAAAGAAGAAATATTAATTTTAAAAGCAGTTAAAAAAATATTTTGTCATGAATGGTTTGGTAATAAAAACAAAAACAAATAGAGGGCAAAGTATATATATATACATATATATATATATATATATATATATATATATACATATATATATATATATATATTATATATGTATATATATATATATATATATATATATATATATATATATATATATTATATATATATATATATATATATATATATATATATATATATATATATATATATATATATATATATATATATATATATATATATATATATATATATATATATATATATATATATATATATATATATATATATATATATATATATATATATATATATATATATATATATATATATATATATATATATATATATATATATATATATATATATATATATATATATATATATATATATATATATATATATATATATATATATATATATATATATATATATATATATATATATATATATATATATATATAGCAGAGTACAAATATTAGGAAACGATCTGTATGAGAGCTGGTTAAATGAAGACTCTTTTCTGCTATGCCGAGCTTTCAGAAATCTTCATTTCCTTCTTCAAAGCTACAATATAGAGTTGATGCAAAATAAAAAAAAACTATGAGCTATTGTTACTTGTAAAGTGAGTGCAGTTAAAATTGGTACATATTTTAAAACTTTCTGAACCATAGTAATTTGCATAAATTATTTAAAATACATATTTATGCTAAATTGATTATAATTAGGAAATAACACCAAACGTCTTGTTATTGACAGTTAAATGAGGTGATAGAACAGAAGACAATAAGAATCGTAACTTTCAGGAGGCACATGCTCAAGTTATATAATATGATGGCAAAATTCCGTTGATATATTTATAACAATATTTGTTGATTAGAATCTATTAAAGTAATTTTTTTAATTTTTCTAAATGCTACCGCTCTATATTATGCCACCATTTACCTAAACAAGTATGTAATAAAACCTTTAATGAAGCTTTTGCATTAAAATATCTAGCAATCAGAACTACAACCGCTAGAACGTTAGTGCGTCCATGTATTGTTTCAATATTAAGTCTTAAAAAATCCTGAAACTAATACAGAAGCACAAATTAACTATACTCAGTGGGTTCCATAAAAAATGTTGCTAAATGTTTTCCGCTCTGGATAATCTAAGCCCCTACAATTCAGAGGCCGTTGTATTTAGGGGGGGGGGGGGCAAAGGGGGAAAATGCCACGCTTAGAGCTGATAACCCAAGCGAAATAATGCTTGAAAGTAAAAGTTATTTTAAAAGGCATTACCACGATTATATAAGTGTGATCCTTTTCTTTGCTTGCCCCCCCCCCACCAGGACGGATTCTAAATATGCTACTGTAATGATATTCAATATTATATATTGGGCTATTATAAAATCGCGATTATCAACGACGAATGACCCATTTGTGATTGATAATTTTTTAAATTAAAAAAGGTCAAAGATTTGCTTTCATAGGAAGCAGTAAAAAAGTATATTAAAGTATATGGTAAATAATAAACATTATTATCATTATTATTTTCATAAGACTTTTTCTTTTTGCCCTTAATTACCTTGTATGAAGTCGGTTTCTTACGCTCTCTTTCTTAATTGAGTAGATTTTCTCATCAAGTAAGCTTTGAAACTCCAGATAACTTTAAAATTGTAAAATCATCTAGAGATATGGTTTATGGTAATTCAGTGCCACATATATCATATAAAATTTCTCTATGCCACAGCCGCGAGTTAAATTTATTCTTCTTATACACATTTTTTTCTTTTATATAAAGTTTCTAATATTTAAAGTTTCATAATACAGTTTCAAGTGTTCTTCGACGTCTGTAGGCTGGAGACAAATATTTTAGATTTGCATAACATGATAGGAATGTACAATACATTTTTTCCATTAGGTTAAACTCTTATCGATTCTAATGCTGCTCGTACATCACTTGCTATCTAGGTCAACAACCGAAGCATTATTAATTTAGCGAACGAGCTGGTCAGCCAAATGCAATATATGGCGGTTGACCTTAAAATCGCGTGTTTGTTTGATAAAAAACCCTTGAGTTTTTTGAAAAAAAATGTTTATCCAAATATCGGAAAGTTGTCAGTTTTTCAATAAACAAAAAGATAAACTTTTTGAAGGAGAACAAAATAAATTATAATTAAATACTAATTTTCCGATAATCTGAACGAAAATAGAGCATACTTTTACCTGACCTTATTTCATTCAGTAATTAAGTCTCGAAACTTCTTTGTAAGGAGTAGTAAAGTATGACCCCATTTATATATATATATATATATATATATATATATATATATATATATATATATATATATATATATATATATATATATATATATATATATATATATATATATATATATATATATATATATATATATATATATATATATATATATATATATATATATATATATATATATATATATATATATATATATATATATATATATATACTAGCGGGTACCCGCCACTTCATTCGTGTAAGTGACTATAATGAAAGAGATGTAAAGAGGTACTTAAATAGCCTCATTTGAGTACCTCTTTATGAACCACGTTTGTTGTAGCATTCACTGGCTGTAAAATAGCCAAGCTACTACGCGAACTTACTCTAGAACATGCGACATAGAGTTGACCAAGGGAAAAACAATCGTAGCGCAAGTCTACTCCAGCTTTACTTTAAAATTGCCCTTGAGCTTTGTTAATGGTCATGGCGAAACAAAGCTTTAAAGGAAACTGTACACGTTCAAACTGAAAAGGACAGTCTGACGGAATTAAAGGGATACGTGGTATAAAAACTGTTTCTCCAAGACCAGGACCAGAAATAATGTTTTAACCTGTAGCCGAGATCCATTACACAATTTTGGTGGATTTGAATTCCGAATAAGTATCACTGGTGCCCCCTCTTTTAAAGTTAACTCATGAGGAGGGATTCCTGAAAGGATAATTAAGCGCATTTTCTTGGTTTATAACTACATCTATTGAGCAGTATTTTTTTCCAATAAAGCTAAATTTAATTCATCTGCTGTGCTATTTTTTGGAGTTAATGTATCTCGTTCTTTAAACCAAGAAACACTTTCGAGTCCACTATCAACATTTAAAGGGTAGTTTCACCCCCTTGGAAACTGAGTTTTGAAAAATCCCTTCTTATCAAACCCCTGCACTCTAAAATCAAGCTGTTTGAACACGCTCAGCTTTCTATGGCAAACGGTTTGAGAAAGATCGAAAAAATTAATCAATGACCCGATTTTTTCAAAAATCCTGTTTAAATTTACAAAAAATCTTAAACTATGTAATAAAATAAAATAAAAAGCACGTGTTCAAGAGTTTTTCCGAATAACTAATTGATTTTTAATTAAAAAATATAATATTAAAGCGGCGGTTTTAGCCCCTTGGACGCCCTGTCTCGGTTTTAAAAAAAAAACTTAAAATATGTAAAAAAATAAAATATAAAACATATTTAGTTCAAGCGTTTGCTCAGTAACTAATGGTTTTTTAAATAAAAGATATTATAATATTTAAGGCATGGTTTTACTTCTTTGGACACATTGTATGAATTTTTTAACAATCCTATAAAAATAAATTAAAAAACACGTGTTCAAGGGTTTTTTCAAAAAACTAACCGTTTTTTAAATGAAAAATATTGTAATAATTAAGAGGTGGCTTCACCCCCCGGAATTTGAGTTTTGAAAAATCCCTTCTTATCGAACCTTTACATCCTAAAATCAACCTGTGTGCCAAAATTCAGCATTTTACCTTAATGAGTCAGTCAACAAAGTATTTTATATATTAGTATATATATATGTAGATATATACATTTGTCACATTTTCTTACGGTTTATTTATATCAGTATAGTGGTAGAAAATGTCACATTTTTAATCTAAGGTGTTTCTTATTTAAATTAAGGGAGATAACTTATGTCACATTTGGTTTTATATTTAATGACACATTAAAAATATTTAATTTATAAGGAAAGGTAGAAGCACAGTCACTATAGTAAGTAAAAAGTTCACATTTATCTATCCTATTTATAGATCCTATGCCAATAACGTTGTCCGCAAATTAGGTGTTGTTAAAATGTCAGTATAGCTTTTGACAATTAGTGGTAATATGAATTAATCAACATTGAAGTTAAGTGCAAAGGGGAAAACGTTTTTAGTTTAGTATTATTTTTCCCTTCTACGTAAAAAATGGTGCACCCAGCAATGTTGCAATGCTATGATTTTAAACTTGATTTAGATCATTTCACCGATTTCTGTTATTCTTCTCATTCACCTGATCTAACCCCTTCAGATGCATGTATTTGAGATATGACCAAAGACGAAATCTTTAAACATGCACCACAAACCATAGTTGGATTAAATGATTACATTTGAATATTTTTCGTAGGACTGACGCAACCCTAGTTCAGTGACATGGCGGCCAACTTGGAACTTCACTATATAGTCTGTTGTGGACGTGGAGGTGCTAGTTTATAATATATTCTAATAAAGAATAAATAATATATACGTACAAATATTTATTTAATACATAATTAATAACTTCACTATACTGTTTATTTCCGACCATACTGAATATATTGTACAAAATTAACTATGATATATTTAAGGTTTCAACATGAGATGATAGTTTAATAACGACTTTAAGTTGTCAAAGGGACAAACTTTTTTTTTATAGTTCTGCTTCTTTCTTAAAACGTATTTTCTAAAATGTTCAGATATCATGTCACAAAGGCAAATCGACTGTTTTTCATATATATGTTATTTCAGTGTTAGTACGTCCCATCTTCTTTGTACCTATAGTAAACTACAGACCATATATCTGTTTTATTTTCATATATATGAAGCAATTACTTAGACTAAAAAAAAATGTACATTTTTCATCTTCACAACTTTTTTTTGACATTTACTTAGGTCGCCATTTTGTTTCACCATAAAGGCTCCCCACCAAATTTTTTAGCAATTTGTCTCTATGCCACACTTGAATTTTATCCAAATATTGAGGTAATTTAGATTAACAGTTTTATAGTAATAATTTTTTAACAATTTATTATGCCAGCATTGTGTTTCGTCACAACAGATTTTTACCAAGATATTACCATGTTATGCCCATACGTCCCTTAATTTTTACCAAAATTTGAAGTCAATAGGATAAGTAATTTTTTGGCTATGCTGCGAAGAAACAGCCAGGTCGGCCGACAAACAGACCGACGGAACTAGGAATATTTTTCAACATCTACGGATCCTGAAACGTGACGATTTTTTCACGAATACAGTACTCCTCTTACGAGGCAAGTAAAATGGGTGGTTTATTTGAAACAATGACCCAAAGTTTGCTTTTCTAGGATATTATACATTATGAATAATATTTGTAAAATATCGAAAAAGCGGTAATTAAATCGGCTCTTATAAGAAAATTTAATAATAGTTAATGATTTAACTAACTTCTTTAGTTCACGTAAATATAATAATAATAATAATGTTAATAATAATAAAACATTCTTAATATCCACCATATTAACCTACAATTACATTCAGTTCCAATTTAAACTAAAATGGAAATTACTTAACAGGTGTTTGGTTGTTTATTTACATTGAAATGATTTCGATAAATTTAAATTGGTTATGTTATTTTCTACTTATAAAAACTAATTATTCTTATTTTTGGCTTTATTTGTTAAAAAATGTAAGAATGCATTTGTCCTATCTAATAGTAGTAGCATCAGTATAAACAAATAATAAGGAATAGACTGTAATAGACGTAAAGCACAAAACACGAACCCAAAGCTCCTTTGTTAACTTAATCACAGAAAGATTATTACAGATAAACACGTTATTGTCCTTCACATTTGTAAGAATTTTTTTTTAATTATAATTGTTCATGCTATACTAAGTAGACTAACATAAAATTTTTAGATGCCAAATTGCTTGTATCAATTTAAACCAGGTTTTAACGTAACCTTAAAAATAATTTGTTGCTTAAGGTCCGTTTAAATTCTATTCTAATTTGATTGGGAAGCAAAATTTAGGAAAGGAAAGTATTGTAATCGTGAGAAAATCACCCTCCGAGATTTTTTCAGTGTCCCCAGATCCCGAAAAACATGTTTTCTCAATTCCGTCGGTCTGCCTGTTCGCGGCAACTACTTACCCGATTGTCTTCAAATTTTGGTCAAAAGTTAAGGATTATATGGGGATGACCTGTTAATATTTTGGTGAAAATCCAATTTGGCGAAAGAAAATGGCCGCCTAGTAAAATGTTAAATGTTATTACTAAAAAACTGCTTATCCAATTTATCACAAATTTTGCACAAAACTCAAGTTACGTAGGAATAAATTGGAAAAATTTTGGTACGAATACAAGATGGCGAAACAAAATGGCGGCTGAATAAAATATTTAAAAATTCAGCCTGAAAAGCTACTTAATGGAGTGATTTCAAATTTTGTGCCGTAACTAACTGTAGTAAAGAAATGAACTGGTAAAATTGTGGTACGAATTGAAGATGGCCCAACCAAATCACGGCCAAATAAAATGTTCGCGGCACAGCTTAAAAACTATTTAACAGATTGACTTCAAATTTTGGTTAAAAATTAAATATCACATGGGAATGACCTGGTAATATTTTGGTAAAAATTAAATATAGCCAAACAAAACGGTGGCTCAGTTCAACATTAAAAAATTATATTACCAAAAAAAACCAAATATCCAATTTTTCTCAAATTTTGCATAGAAATCAAGTATTACATTGGAATGAACTGGTAACATGGTATGAATCCAAGATAGCAAATCAAAATTGTGTATTTTCTAAATAATAAATTATTTAAAAAATCAGCCTGAAAAACTACTTATTTGTTTAATTTAAAATGTTGTGCAAGCATTAAGTTTGACATAGAGATAAACTGGTAAAGTTGTGATACCAATTTAAGATGGCAAAACAAAATGGCGGCCAAATATAATGTTTGTAATCGTGAAAAAATCATCCTCTTAAGTTTTACATATCTTTACGTTTTAGCATCCCTAGGTACCGAAAAATGTGTTTTATCAATTCCATCGGTTTTTCTGTCGGTCTGTCTGTTTGCGGCATAGCTTAAAAACTACTTTACGAGATTGAAATTTTGCACAAAAATCAAGTGTTATATTGGAATGAACTAGTAACATTTTAATATGAATTCAAGATAGCAAAACAAATCCCTCACCTAATAAAATATTTAGATAGACAGCCTGAAAAACTACTGATTCGGTTAATTTCAAACTTTGTGCAAGCATTAAATGTGATATAGAGATAATCTGTCAAAACAAAATTTAAGTGATAAATCGTCATAAAGGGATAAACCGGTATACGGATTCAACATGACGTAACAAAATGGCAAAGGGTATCAATATAAAAACTACTTATTCAGTTTATTTCAAATTATTCTCAAAAATCAAGTGTCGCGCAGATAGAAACTGGTAAAATATTGGTAGAATCCAGTATTATGGAACAAAATGTTTGAATACAGTATATATCTGTTACTAAATGATTATGTACCGAACTAAATTGGGTCTCAGTTCACTATTCCTAATAAAAGGAAAAATTTATAACGAGAGAAGTTCCGGGAAAAGAAAATTTACCGATTTTTTAAATATAATTTACGGGTTACTCGACGCATTTATTTCACTGTTGTTCGTAGTATAAAATAGTTATTACTCACCACTCCTTGACACAAACTGAGGGCAGTGTTAGATCCTCGAAAATAACATCCAAGATCTTCTTCTTCAAGCGTAAGAGGAACTGATCCATTGGCATCTGTCATCAGGAGAACAAAATCTGTGGATATTAATTTGGGAGAAGTGGATAATTCGAGATTGAATGTTTGTCCAAAACCAGGGGCTTCAATTTGTAGTTTGCGAGTAAGAGAGGCTTTATCCATCTGATCAGGTTCGATTAGTAGACTGGGGGACAAATATGTAATGATGAAATCTCCATCTAAAAAATAAAGTAATAATCAGAAAAAAAGCAATTAAATTATGCTGTGTATCGTTTGACGTTTAACACCGATTGCAATCACTTTAAAACTAAATTACTTTATGGCTTTTGTAATGAACTCATTTAAACCGCTTTTTATATTTTTATCGTGGAATGGAAACTCTTTTTCTTTGCTCTAATTGTGCTCGTTGGACCAATGCACCTTAATCAGTACCTAACCAGTATTTTTTACGGTCTAATCTATTCATTGTATGCAAATAAAGGGAGCTAAAAAGAAAACAACTCTCTTTTATGACAAGACGGCACAACACTCGTGAAAGATTGCCCAGATCAACTAACAAGAAAGTTTATTGTCTGTAAAGACAAAATGCAAAAATATTTAATGGGAAACATTAAATGCAATGGGTCGTGTTACATTTCCTTTAAAGGAAGGCGTGAATTAATTCTTTTGAATATTATATATTAATTTTGCCCGTCAACGAGTGTGCAGCACATAGAAAAAACTTATAGATTTCTCAGAAAATGTATATACAAAATTTCATGTACATAGATACATTTTTTTTAAGTAATTCGATTTCATTTATTAAATGTAGAATAGAATTTAACAAAATTAATGGAAACACGTGTCTAAAATGTGAACAAAAACCAAATAAAACATTTGGTTAATATCGGTAAGAGTTTCGGAAAATTATAAAAAATCCATAAAATAAATATAAAAATAAAATAAATTTATTTGAAACTCCCTAAGAAATAAACTTATAAAAATAAAGAGTAAGCAAAATCCTGTTTTATGCAAGGAAAATATTTTTTTGCTCACATGAGGTATTTTTATGAGTCATTAGTCATATTGATATATATATATATATATATATATATATATATATATATATATATATATATATATATATATATATATATATATATATATATATATATATATATATATATATATATATATATATATATATATATATATATATATATATATATATACGACATTTGCAGAAGCTGCAGAAAAGGACTGGACTGACGATCAGGATTATGGTCATTATTGTAAACCAATGGATATACTTATTGACGAATGTCTGATATATTAGTTTGAGCTATGTTCAAATTTTCAGTGTTGATTTTGTTCTGCTTTAATGATTTTAGCTCTGGTAGGTAAGTTTTATCAGGAACATTATTACAACAGTTGTAGGGAATAATTACTGGATGACTGTTGTAAGTGACATTGTCATAGACAACAATTTTATGTATGATGCCAGTAAAAGCGTTTCATTTAGGTTGAACCTTTAATATGGTGTTATTGACTATTTCTGTAAGAACATCTCTGGATTCACAGTTGGTCGTTACAGATAGTGGGTCGGAGACGGCAATTAACCATAGATTTTGAAAGAGAGTTCTTGAACATTGTAATCGTTCGCTAAAACTTTCCATGATTTCAAGTTCCGGAGATGATGTATAATAATCATCGTGTCAATATATTTATATTAGTTATTAGAACATGATGAAGACGTGTTGGTAATTAATATAAATGGTAAATAGTAAATATTAAATGATATATTAAGAACAGATATTATTCTTGAATCCAACTGATAAGCCTGCTGTTCAATAATATCTTATTACCGAGCTACACTAGAAGTGTATATTGGTAATGGATATTGGTATTTTGTAATGATTTTGCTATATATATAAATATATATATATATATATATATATATATATATATATATATATATATATGTTATATCACTCGACTTAAAATTCACTTTTTAAAAAATATTTTTATTTACAAAATCAAAATTAAACTAACAGTATAGAAGCTTAAAAACGAATCATGATTTTATTTACAATTTACACTATTTATATGAAAGACGAATGCTGCGTCAGTGGGAACTTGCTTGCTGGGCAGATTCTGCTGACGAGGCGTCTCGGTACTCGCCGTCTCCTTGAGATAACCGACATCCGATACGGTGGGAACCAAGGGCATCGTACTTGAAGGTGACATTGCTCGTGAGAAAGGATATAACAACTCCCCCATTAAGATGAAAGTTGACGCGTGGTGACAACTTTCAGGTCCTCTGCTTATTGAGGTTGAGTTCAATCTCTTCACTTTCTTCAATCGGGTCGCCAAGGCGGATGCTCGGTCTCCTTCTGGGAATTATTCTTCTCCATTGTATAACGTTAGATCCTCTTTTAGGTGGAGAGGGTGGATTGTCATCGTTGCTAGTGGCTACTCCAATCTTGATGTTACGTGTTCGTCTTCGACATTTGCAAAAGATGTATAAGGCAATCAGTGTGATAATGAGTGTTATTGTAAGAATCGTGAACCAACTTATGTGTTTTTTCACGAACGGCTGATTTACCAATTGATCCAGCTGATCGGCATACTGATTTAGCTTGTGCTGGGCTATGTTCAGGGTAGATGATCAAGTCTCTTCAGAAGCTGAGCCTCGCAGACTGCATCAGTATCAATTGGGTATGGCAGGATGTTGGAACAGATGAACATACGGTTGCCTAGTGGTTTGCAGGACTTCATATTGCGGATGGTTGTATAAAGTAAAGAATCATCATTTCGCGCAATTAGTTTATTAGTTATTGACAAAATGTGATGAAGGCCTGTTCGATTATCCAGAATCGGTATAGGATATAAGTGATAGAGAGTGTATTTTTCAGGTTCGACTAAAGGTATTTCTTGTACAAAAATTATTCTAGTATCTAATTGATATGCCTTTAATTCTATTATGTCGAGGTATTGAGCTACGCTTGAATAATATATCGGCAAGGGAAGATTATTCTTCTGTAATGACTGCGATATATGCTTTAATGAGTCTACTAAATCGTATGGAGTGATGATTGAACTGTGCAAAATTTTTAAACGTGCAAATGTAACAGCGTTTATAGCATCGTCCAAAGTATTTTCGATAAATGAATAGCTTTCTGTTAGTGATTCGCACAAGTCTAGGATATCGAGTTGTGATTGATAAAATTTGAGATGATCGGAAATATCCATAATTGATTCGCGAATTTCTTTAATATCATTATTAAAGGTTTCCTCGTCAATTTGAAGTTTTTGAATGGTTTCGTTAAAGCTTTTGATAACAGAGGTAGTTACAGATATTTGATTTTTCAAAAGATTTTCTATTTGGTATTCATCGTGGGTTAACTTTTCGATGCACTCGCTGAAATATTCACCATCGGAGGCGTCAAGATTACCAGTTATTGATTTCCAAATGGTTCCAATACCATTAAGAATACCACGTTTTTCTCTAAAAATGTACTTTTTAGTGTCGGCCATTATTTCAGTGTACTTTTGGTTAACGGCGTTTGATATTTGTTTAAGGAGACTAACATGAGTTTGAACTTGCGGCTTAAAGGCTTTCATTCGCGGTACGTCTTCGTCTATAGTGTTTAATAAGCTTTCTAATATTTTGTCATTATTACTAATTGTTTCTTTGATTGGTCCGAGGTCTTTGTAAACAAGGAGGGTCCATTTATCATTTGAGATTTTTACGGTCGCTTCTTCATGAAAGAAAATTCCTAAGGTGTTGTTTATTGGTGTTAGAGTGTATTGGGACTGAGTGGCTGTTGAAAGTGCCAAGAACCTAGAAGAGAAAAACTACTCATAGTATGGTTTCAGTCTGTCAAAATGTATTTTAGATTTTTGTTTAGATTCGGGGTTTATCAGAATTGCTGAATTTTGTAAAATTTCGATTATTTCGAATGGACCGTTAAATTTATTTTGGCTTTTGTCCTTGATTTGCGATTCTTTAATGTATACCTTATCTCCTACATTATATTCATAGGGGTGAGCAGAAACATTTTGGTCGAAGCGCTCTTTGGCTTTTTCTTTTTGTTGACATGTTCTGGCTCGGGCTGTTTTATAAAGGTATTGCATGCGATTGTTTAGATCTTGCATATATTTGGAAACAAGACGTTTTTCATTATATAGGATTTCGGGTGGTCTAGATGAGGTGTGTCCAAAAATAAGTTCGTAAAGCGTGAAACCTTGCGTTTTGTTTTTGGTATTGTTATAACATATAGTTGCATAAGGAAGAACATTAGACGGGTGTTCGTCAGGGTTTTCGGTTTGATTAGCTCGTATCATTTCACTAAGTGTCGCGTGAAATCTCTCAACAGAGCCGTTTGATTGAGAGTGTCCTACGCTAGAGAAAGTTAGCTTGATATCGTAAAGCTCACAGAGGTCATTCATTAAGGTGTTTTTGAATTCTCGGCCATAATCACAATGTATACGTAACGGAGTTCCATAATGTTGAAAAAATACAAGAAGTGTATTAACAACAGATTTTGCTGTCTTATCCTCTATAGGGTAAGCTTGTGTAAATTTTGTTAGTTCGTCACGTACTGTTAGGGCGTAATTTCGAGTTGGGTATTCAAATATGTCTATGTTTATTCTTTCAAAAGGGTGTTTTGGGCGTTTCTGTTACGACTAGGGGACTGCTTAGATTTTTACGACAGATTTTTACTTTTTGGCAAGTTTCGCAACTTTTAATAAAGTTTTCTACGGCTTTTATTATGCCTGGCCAATTGTATTTTTCTTTTATGCGTCTTAACGTCTCGTTAATTCCGCGATGTAAGTTGGTTTTTCCGCGATGGTAATGATGGGGTTGTTGTGATGTTTTGGCAGATACTTAATTTTATATTTTTGTCTGCAAAAATATACGAAAATATTTCAAGGATAGGAAGTTCGAGTGTGTTTTCAACGAAATAGGTACAAGAGATGTCAAGTTCGTCTTGACCGGTATAGAGAATGTAAAAGAGGAGTTGTGTGACAGTTTCTGGGTTAAACGGGAGAGGAATAATGAAATATTTACGATTTTTTGTTGATTTACTGGAGAAAATATTTATTTGTTTTGGATTAAATTCCATGTTTTCCTCGAAAATATCGTCAAGAATCTTATGATGTAGTTCTTCTAATTTATTTTGTCGAAAGAATGTTATAATATTTTTGTGTGACTTATCCAACAGCTGGTCGTTGGTTGTTTCGATTTTAGAATAATCGATCAGGGATCTGGTTTCGTAAAGGCTTACGAATTTATTGTATTCTTCGGCTATTACATCGTCGTCATAGGTTTTAGGTTCTTCGATAGGTTCTTCGGATTCTGTCTCATTCGATGCAAAAACAGATATTTTTGTTTGAAGCTTTGCGCATTCTTGGAAATGATTTACTTTTATTCGAGATAAAGCATCAGCGTTTTTATTAATTTTTCCCGGTTTATAAATTATTTCGTACTGATATTCTCCTAGTTTTAGCCGCCATCGTGCTAATCTACTACCTGGGTCTTTAATAGAAAGTAACCAAGTAAGGGGACGATGATCTGTGACTAGAATGAACTTCCTGAATGTTCTTGAGGCATAACCAATGGGTAAGTCTTTGCCAATGGGACCTTGGGAAAGTACAGCGCCTATCGCAAATGCGCTTGCATCCGTTGTTAGTAGGAAAGGCTCATCGAAATTTGGATAGATGAGAATTGGGTCAGAAGTCAATAATTGTTTTAGTTCGTCGAAAGCTTGACGACAATCTGAGTCGAAATCAAATTTGATATCTTTTTTCAACAATCTGGTAAGGGGCTTTGATATTTTCGCAAAGTTTGGAATAAACCTACGATAATAACCAGCTAAACCCAGAAAGGATTTTATGTCTTTTGAATTTTTTGGTTCTGGAAATTTCTGTATACAATTGATTTTAGTGGGATTAGGTTTAACTCCGTCCTGAGTGATTAGGTGACCAAGGTATGCTACCTCTTTTCTCAGGAACTCACATTTGTCAGGTTGTATTTTGAGGTTTGCTTTTCGAAGACGTTTAAAAACTTCGCGTAAGCGTGTGATGTGGTCATGGATTGTGGGTGAATACACAATGATGTCGTCCATATAGACGAGACAACGTTCATTGAGAATGCCTAGAAGGATGTTGTCCATTACTCTCTGGAAAGTGGACGGGGCGTTTTTAAGACCAAAGGGCATTCTTATAAATTCGTAGTGTCCGTTCTCGACAGAGAAAGCAGTTTTTGGAATATCTTTAGGGTCTATCTCGATCTGGTGAAATCCTGAAGCCAGATCCAGGGTTGTAAAATACTGGCACTTGCCTAGCTGATCCAAAAGATCGGAAATATTGGGAAGCGGGTACTTATCATCTACCGTGGATTCATTCAATTTACGATAATCTATGACTACTCTCCATTTTTGTTTGCCTGAGGAATCAAGTTTCTTGGGGACGACCCAAACTGGAGATGACCAAGGTGAAATAGAGGGTTTTATGATTCCTTGTTCTAACATTTTATTAACCTGAGTTTTTACCTCTTCTTTGTGAATATGGGGATACCTGTATGATTTGGTGAAAACAGGCTTTGCACCATTGGTGTCAATTTGGTGTTTAATTTCATTGGTAAAGGTAAGATTGTCACCTTCGAGGTAAAATATGTCCTCAAAATCTACGCAAAGATTGGTGATTATTTCTTTTTCTTCTTCGTTAAGATGCTCTAAACGAAGTTGGGACTTAATGTTGGGAATGCGGTTAGGAGATAGTTGTTTATCAGATAAATTGTAATTGAGTAGCGAATGAGAAGAAAAAGGTTCGATTTCGATATTTGAAAAATTAATGGTTTTTGGGATGGCGTTTGCATTAACCACAGAAGTTAGAAATTCGCCTTTTTCATTGACATGGACAATTGCGTTTGGGATATGAACTTTTTCGATTTCTTGCCTAGATAGGATAGCATCGGTGTTGACTAAATCACAAGGTAATTTAAAAATTTGTTCGGTCCTACCTTCAATCTTAATTTCGTTAGAATTGTTTACGTTAGTTATTTTATTATTTTGTTCGAGGTTTTCTTCTGCCTTAAACAGTGGTAAAGTTTTAAAATTTGTAACAAGTTGTTTATTTTTTAAGTGGATGGTGCATTCATAGTGTTCCAAAAAGTCGAGTCCTAGAATACCATCGAAATCAATATCTAAATCGTATATGTACACTTTATGTGGGTTTCCGGCTTGAAAAGGAACTAGGGTTGATTCGGTGATAAGAAGTTTTTGGTCTGTGATGCCTTGAATCGTAACGTTTTCGGGAAAACGTTGGGGAAATTGTTTTACTGTGTTTTCTTTAAATATCGTAATTCCTGCTCCGGAATCTATAAGTAGTTTAAAAGTGTTAGATGTGTCTTTTATGTAATATAGATTTTTCGGGTTAACAGCAAGAAGGGGATTTAAAGAAAATGTTGTTCTGGGAAATTCAATGACGGGTTCATGTCGTCCAAATTCAGGGTTTGTATTTGATTTTGGATTTCCGTCACGGCATTGGTATTTGAAATTGTTCGAATAGGAGGATGGTTTTGATTCGAAGTGGGAAGAAAATCCTGATATTCATCGTAATTCGTTTTATCTTGTTGATCAATATTTTCAACATTTTGATATTCGTAATCGGGGTTATCTTCATACATTCCTGCGTATTGGTTACAATACTCGTCATATTGGTGTTCGGAATAGTTATTGTTGGAATATTGGTCATTGTCGAAATTGACAACATGAGCACGATGCTGGGGATTATTTTGTATTACTGAAGGACGTTGAAAATTGTTAAATAATGTTTGACGTTGGAAATTGTTTTGGTTTGATTGGTTATGGGGTGTGTACTGCGGTCTTTTTCATAACCGTTGTTTGGTCTATTCGACTGAAAGGAGGTGCTTGATTGAAAAGAATTTGATTGTTGATTGGTATTAGGCCTTTGGAAATTGCCAAAATTCTGGGAAGTATAACCATTAGGACGTTGTTGCGATCTACATTCATTTGCTAAGTGACCATTGCGACCACAGCTATGACATTTAAGGGATTGTACATTAGGTCTTTTATTAGTTTGAAAAATAGGTCTAGCAGGCGGATTGGGTCTAGAAGATTTTTGGGATTCGAAATATGATAGTTGGAGCTCGCGTCTGATGCGAATTTGTGCTTCCAAAAGATTAGGTGGATTTCCTGCACGTATTATATGAGCAATTCGGGGTTCCAGGCCAGTAAGTAGGCTATTTAGAGACATGGATTCGATTAATGTTATTTGGGCTAGCTTTTGACTGGGTGCGAGTATGGATTTTTGTATGTTGGCATGCATTTTGGCATTTAGGACTTGAAGTCTGTTAAGGAAAGTCAAAGGAGATTCGTTTGACAGTTGTCTCATTCTTTGTAAGTCCTGAATAAGAGAAGATAGATCTCGCGTATCTCCGAAGTGAGAATTAAGTAATTGCTTTATCTCTAGAAAAGAAAGTGGATTTCGGGAGCTTATCAGCTGCGCTGCTCTCCCTCGCAACCTATTTTTTATGTGAATCACTAAAAGATCTTTTTGGTTACCCGTAGACATATCATATGCACATTCGCAGGCATTTAGGAAGGTTTGTAAAAATATTTGATCACCTTCGAATTCGGGGATAATAGAAAAAATCTCGGAAAGTTTATAAGGTTCGATTACTGCTACCGCTGCTCCTGCAGTTATTCTTTCATTTTCCGTCATATTTGCTCAATATATCAACACAATAAACACTAGCACAATATAATATAAAAAGGATATAAAACACAAAATATTTTACGAAATTTTATGTTGATAGACAGTACGTAAAGTAGTATGCCAACCAACGTAAAATAAACAGTTCTTATTAACTAGTTAGTGTGATTAAATTAAAACTGTGTAATATTTCTTGTTGTAATAAAAATACAAATGTAATCTGGAGATCAGTTAGCAGAATAACTGGTCAAAATAATTCCAAAAAATATTTTAAAATTAATCAATTAGAACAGAATAACTGATTATACACAAATTATACGTTGTTACACTTAGAAATACAGAAATCAATTAGCAGAATAATTGATTAGCTTATCGAAAAATCAATTAACAGAATAATTGATTATTTTACTAATTAATAAAATGTAAGATCGATTTTGAAAAGTCGAGCAGGTATTTAATTAAATATTATTTTTAAAATAAACGTGATGATTCGTTACTTACAAACAGAGTAGAAACATCGCTCGTCGTGTTCTTAGCAGTTAGTTCTACCAGGGGCTTCACTATGCGTAGATGCGCGTTCTGCCAAGTTGATGACGTCACAATGCACAAAATGGGGCTTCTTTGTTCTTCTGGATGAAGGATTGGGATCCACCGTTGCCAGTTAGAGTTCTCTTGTTCTGCCAACGTTGCCAGATCCTACCACGACTGCGCCAATTTGTTATATCACTCGACTTAAAATTCACTTTTTAAAAAATATTTTTATTTACAAAATCAAAATTAAACTAACAGTATAGAAGCTTAAAAACGAATCATGATTTTATTTACAATTTACACTATTTATATGAAAGACGAATGCTGCGTCAGTGGGAACTTGCTTGCTGGGCAGATTCTGCTGACGAGGCGTCTCGGTACTCGCCGTCTCCTTGAGATAACCGACATCCGATACGGTGGGAACCAAGGGCATCGTACTTGAAGGTGACATTGCTCGTGAGAAAGGATATAACATATATATATATATATATATATATATATATATATATATATATATATATATTTTATCAACAGAAAAAGTTATGGTACAAGCAACCAATTGCTACCACTGATAAGTAATTCGCTAGAAATTGTACATATTCAAACCCACCAGTATCAAAACCATTGTTGACCCTGCCAAGTTATTGTTCGATCCCCGCTCGTACCATAAGTTTTACTGTTGGTGAAATATATCTAAAAAAATATTTCACAATTTAAAAATGAACTGATAAAATATTTCTATTCAAAATTTGGCTTCTACGGGCATAACGTAAAAATTATGAATTTATTAATGAACGGTACCTAATAGCGACGTCCAGTTAGGAATGCCGCTCCATAAGGTTAGAATATTTGGCAGGATCAACAATGGTTATGAACTGGTGGGTTTGAATATGTACAAGTTCTAACTAATTGCTTATCAGTGGTATGATAGCACAGTTGGTTAGAGCAATGGGCTAAAGCAATTGGCTAGAGAAATGGACTAGAGATCCAAAGGTTCGGGTTCGATCCCCTCTCGTACAATAACTTTTACTGTTGATAATATAGTTCTAAAAAAAAATTTTACAGTTTAAAAATAAGCTAATAAAATACTTCTAATCAAATTAAAAAGTGTAATACCCGAGCTATGGTGTATTTTTAAGCGTGCAAAGGTATTAGCATTTATTATTTCATTTAAAGAGTTTTCAATATTATGTATAGTTTCCATTAGTGATTCGTGAATCTAGATAGGTTAAATGAGAAATGTCCACTATTGATTTTCGGATTTCTATATCTTTCTTAAATATTTTTTCATCGATTGTAATTTAGCATTAAAGTTTTTAATTACAGAAGTTGTTACTGACATTTGATTATCTAATAGGTCTCCGATTTTATATCCATCATGAGATATTTATTAATACATTCGTTAAAATATTCACCATCAGATACTTTTAGTTTAGTTAGAGACGTCTAAATTGCCCGTAATTGATTTCCAAATGGTATCTGTTCTGTTGAAAATTCCACGTTTTTCTCTATAGACGTATTTTTTTGTTTCGGCTATTATTTCTTCACATTTTTGGTTAACATAAACCCGATATTTGTTTAAAAGGCTTACGAGGTATAGCTTCATTTGCAGGGGCGTGCAGTCCATGGAAGCAAGGGAAGCAGTGCTTCCCCAAAAAAAATTACAAAACATCTAAAATGTAATTTTTGAAATAGGAAACCATTAATTTAGTTTATATTAAAAATGCTAAAATATTATCTAAATTATCATGCCCATAATAAATGCAGCCTTGACTCCGACCGAGCGACAATAGAAAATGGAATAGAACCTATGCGGGCCGCTAGCTTCTCTGCAGCCAAGTACTGTATGCTTGATTTCCTGTGAATCGAGCCAGACGTTATTGAACTTTCCACCTGTTGGTTGCAATTTTTGCATTTCAGTCGCGTGCTTTGAGTGGGGGCGGAAGCTATCGTTGGAGTTCTTTGTTTGAACGGCTATCTATGTGTTGTGTGATACGTACGTCACGTCGTGCATCGTGGATATGCAAATACCGTCAACTTCAGCTGTCGGTAATAACGTTGAAAATGTTGGAAAATTTAGTAAGAAGAGTGTGTGTGAATGTGTGAATGTGTGGTGTGTGTCTTAATAATAAAGAGATTTTCAACATTAAACTTCGCTGATAAGCTGCAAATAATTTCCAAAGGAAGGGCAAAACCGCCTATGAAAAATTTAATCACAAAAATGAAAAACTGTATTAGACATTTTTATCCGGAAAAACAATACGAACAATTTAAATGGCTAACAGGGTGTGAAAATATAAGTAAATTAATTTGTTGGCCATGTTTACTTTTTGAAAATAAAAAAGGTCTCTGGAATAAAACTGGTTTTTCCGATTTAAACAATTTCCATAAAGCTGTAAAAAGACACATTATGTCCAAAGCGCATTTGCAGGCCGCCATAAAAGAAAGTCTTCGGCAAAATCAGAATTAAACACACTTTTAATAAACAGTTGGAAATTAGTCACCGCCAATACAATGAACTAGTCGATAAAAATAGGCAAATGTTAAGAAGACTTATCGATGTTGTTTGTTTTCTCGGGCAGCACGAATTGGGATTTAGAGGTCATGACGAAACAAGGGTTTCTTCAAATAGAGGAAATTTTCAAGATTTACTTAGTTTAATGGCTAAATATGATGATTGCTTAAAAAATCATTTAGAGCAGTCTAGCGTTTTTCGCGGAACGTCGAATCGAATCCAGAATGATTTAATTTCCGCTGTTGCAACCAACCACCAAGCGATTTTTAAGTTTTAAGAATGTGTCCGAAACTCGTACTGCAGATATACCGTAGATTATAACGTTACTAAAGAAATTAATGGAGAGAAAAAATGTGTTGCTCAAAGCTATGATGGGAGCTGCAGTGATGGCAGGATAATTAGGGGGTCTGCAAGCTAAAGTTCGAGAAACTTTCCCAAGTACTGTGTTTGTCCATTGTTTTGTTCATAAATTAAATTTAGTTTTATCCCAGTCCATCAATCACATTAAAGAGTGTAAAGTATTTTTCGTTACTTTAAGTGTCATGGCTGCTTTTTTTCCAAGTCAACAAAACGTACACAAGCTTTGGACTCCATTGTCCACAAGCCATTGCCCAAAGTAGCTCCTACTAGGTGGAACTATAATGGAAGACTTGTGTTAACAGTATCTGGAAATCGTGAGTCACTGATTGAACTATTTGAGAATATAATAGAAAATAATGAAACGTGGGACTCAGAAGCAATATAGTTCGGGGGGGTTTTGAACTGTTTGAAACGAGATTTTAATTTTAATTATTTGTTGAGCATATTTTAAAAACTAAAACATATGATATTGCGTTTTGCCTAAAAAAAGTGGATGATTTTAAGTCCATGTTAACCCAGGTGGGATATGTTCAAACATCATACAGACGCCTCTTTTATGAAATAATCGATCAAATTCAGCGACAAATAAACTACAGATTTAAAGGTTTAAATGATTTTAAATTTCTCGAGCTCTGCAATTTTGATGCATTTAAAGGAAAAACTTTTCCAGAAGATGCGTTTAAATCTCTTCTTCTTCATTATGGCCAGTTCTTCGACCGAGTGTTGCTGCGATCTGAACTAAAAGTGATTTACGAAACTGATGACATTAGCGCAAAAAATAACGCTAAGAAACTAATGCAATTTTCAAAAGACAAGGAGCTGGAAGATGCCTACACCGAAGTGTCGAAATTGTGAGCATTATTATTGACAATACCTGCCACAAGTTCATCAGTAGAACGCAATTTTTCAACACTTAAACGTATAAAAAATTTCGTGAGAAATTCAACGGGCAGGAGAGACTTTCGCATACATCGCTGTTGTCCATTAAAAATAAACTTCTCCAAAATATGTCGGAGCATCGACGTTTTTATGATGACGTCGTTGACGAATTTGCAAAAAATGATTGAAGAATCGAATTACATTACACATAGGTAAGTTTCTAAAAAATGCTCCCTTTTATTAAAATTTCTCCGCACGCCCCTGCTCATTTACAATATTATTGTGTCTAAAATTCTATCGTTATTAAGTTAAGTTTCTTTTCATGGTTTTAAGTATGTATATGCAAGAAGTATCCATTTGTCATTAGAGGTTTTATTTGTTGTTGTTAGAGAATACTGGTGCTTAACCAGCGGTGATAATTCTAAGAGCCTGGAATCAGGTTCAGAAGTGTATATAGGAAAATTAAATCGCAGGAAAAGATTTCCACCTGGGAAGTACACCCCGGTTTTCCAGGCAGAAATATATGCCATTATGATGGCGGGGAGGATGAAGGAAGTTAAAGGTGGCTTAGAAGATGAAGTGGCCATTTGCTCAGAACGCCAGGCAGCGTTGAGTTAACCCAAGACCAATACGGTCTTAGTCTAGGACTGCTGTACTGGAAAGACATATTTGGAGCCGTGATGCTGCAAAGGGAAGTTATTAAGAACCTTTTTTGGAAGGAATTCTGACTTATATAAATATGTCTGGTAGGTTCAAGGAAGCAATGAAGATGGTGTGAAAGGTTGGGGTGAGATCTTGAGGTAAACTGTCAACTTCTACTACTACTACTACTACTAATCGATATACATTACTACTTGTGGTATTTGACCATATTATGTTGTTTCCCCCCTCCCCTGAGCGGGATCTATAGGTCCACTCTATATGTGTAAAGTTATGTATTTTACTTCTTCGTGATCCTTAATTGAAAATTTTTGTAGCATGCGGAATATCGTATTTTTCTAGTTACAGGATTTTTACCAAGCCAAAAATTTTAATTCTATTTAAAATTACCTAGCTAGTCGCATCCGACTAATCAATAAATATTTAAAGTTAAAATTACATCGATCTACAAACTGGTTGAAACTTTTTTCACCAATTTGGTATTGGAACATTTTATTTAAAAATATGTCGACAAGTATCTTATGTCCAATAAGTTAAAATGGGATAAAATAAATATATTCCTGTTTTACGTTTAAAACGGGTAAATTAGAGGTAACGCCTTCCACATGTCCTATTTATTTCCTGTAAAACGCTTACTAAAGATTCAAGACGAAGAAAGACATATTATGTAATGTTATGGTATTAAATAGAAGCATATCAAATGAGAACTTATAACTAAAGTTAGGTTCCGACCACGCGTGAAAATTTTAACTTCGGAAGAAACTTTTCTGTAAAACATTGTAACGATACTTTGTCAAAACCTTTGAGCTTCCAATATACATATTTTTAGATAAATTATTCTGATATTTTAAATGTTTTCCAAACATAACCTATTTTTTTTAACTGAAAACTTCGAAATAACTTTAAAATACTAAAAGAATACATAGCCTTATATAGTTTTCATTTGATATTGTATTTTGGGCATGATTTTTAGGAAAATCAATAAAATATTGCATTTCTTTTGGCACACGAAAATAAAATCAGAGAGATAATTTACTCAAATGGCCTTTAACTTTAAAGTTAAACTTCATATCATATTAAACCTTAAGGACAAATTTTAACTTGAACAATGGGCAGGGGTTTGAATTCCTAACACTCCCTTATCTGCAACCCTAGCTCTTGGTTTGTTGAAGTATGACTGTACGGGCTTATTAATTTTCGGACGCTAAATGCGAAAATGATGGTAAAAGCTTCCCAACACGTAAGATTTTTGAATTAAGTTGTTTTTCAGCGTAAATTAATAAGTATTTTAATCACTTTACACTTTATTTTAAACAATAATGTTTGTCGGAAATAAAAAAAATAAATTCGGGTTCCAATGTCCCCGGCAATTTGGCAAGAAGATTTAGAAATGTATAAATATGATAAGGTAGAACCCGATAATATATCAGAAAAGGTCGGTTCTTATTTTCCCGAAAGTGAAGAGAAAGCACCTCATTTAATCGAAAAAGTGAACTAAATGATCTAGTATAAAAAATATTTTAGTCACTATTACCTTATATTTGTTTTTTTCTATTTGGTAAACCTATTATGCCTTATTTATACATGCGCCAAGAAGCATATAAGCTACAGGTTTATTAAGTTTAGCAAAATGGTAGTTACTTTCTTCATTGTACATTCGAACTAGGTAAGTGGGGTCCAGTATGGTATTTCTCTTAAACGCCTTAGATCAAGAGCCCATATTTTTTGAAGGGAAGTTGTTTTTCGGATCGAGTAAATTATGTCTGCTATAGTTCTAAATAGGTGTTGAATAAAGTTTTTCTCCCATACTAAAGCTTTGTAAAGTAGTGCAATTGTTAGTGTTAAACGAGTTAACAGTTAAAATTTTATTATACTGTTGTTTCTTTACTGCCTGTTAATGGCAACACAACTGATAATTTAATTTAAATGGTTTTTAAAAAGATACCTTAAGATGCTGGAAAATCAAACTGAATCAAGAAAACTTTAAATAAATAACATGAGTAAAGGGACACCAAAATGGTACCGATTTAATATTTGATTAAACCGGTACCATTTTGGCATCAAATTGAACAATAAGTTTAAGTTGAATGGTTATATATTTTGAATTATAGTTATTATTATTATATGAGTTCTCCTATTTTCGTGATTAAAATATTCTCCTGAGCATATAGGCGAGACATCTTGACATAAATAAATACATAACTACTTTACACCTTCCAGTAGCATGATATAATATTTTATAACATGTTTCAGCAGGATCGTGCAACGGCAAACCCTACTCCAAAAACCTTAATACCTCCAAGAGTAACGTCCAAAATTGAGCCGTCAGAAAATTGATCTTTTAGCCCCGATCTCAATCCAATGATTTCCAGTTTATCCTAAGCGATGAGAGCAAATCTTACGGAAACATGTTTCTTTAAGTAATTATTTCCTACAAATTAGCACTGAAGTAATATGTTATATGTAAAAACTTTTAATAATAGTCTAAAAAATATGTATTAAAAAATACCCTCGCTACTAATTTGTTGACAAATATAATACAACAAACTCTCTTTCAAAAAAAATTATTTTTCTCGCTTACGAGGTGTTGATCGGGGGAGGGGGGTTAGCTCGATAAGTTACAACCTATTGGAAAATATAATGAATTTTAATTAATCCTCCACAAAACTCAATAAATAAAAAATGTAAGTACCAGTTTTTTCAAGAGGTTTTTGTAGGAGCAATTATAAACTGGAATTGAAGACTGCAATTAGTAATTTAATTTGTATACAATTTTTTTTTAGAAATGGATAAATCATTTTTAAAAATACATTGTTGTTTGTTTGTTTTTCATGACTTTCTGATAAAGTGTAAATAATATTAATATTTTTTATCATTACCATTTATTTTTTTACAATATTTTTTTAATGTTTATATTTTTAATTTGAAAATTGTTGCCTTCAAAATATAATGTTGCGAGAATGTTCGAGTCCAATACTTATTTCAAAAATTATTTCTATATAATTAGCAAGCAGTTGAGAAACATTTGTTAGTTAAATAAATATTATACTAAAAACATTGAAAATCACGTTTTTATAATGTGCACTAAAAAAAATGTAATACAGATAAATACATTTGCGACAATACATTTTTAGCCACATATAGTTACATGAAGTAAAGCGAGAGATACCAACGAAATAAAGGATACAGCATTATCACATTTTTCGCAGTACTTTTCTTAAAGATCATCAGAGTCATAACATTTTTTTCGACAATTTGGTTCTATTAGCGTATTGTTTGAGTTCTTAATATAAGGATGAAGCAGTATGTCCCTTCTCCACTCCGCATGGTTTCTTTATCGCTCTATCCAGTTTCCTTCTCGAACAATGTTTTAATTTTATAATATAATAAATTAACTTGACCTATCCTTCTTGTTGATTCACTTAGTGCTTTTCTTGTAGTTTAAGTTTCCTAGAGTCTAGGCGTCTTTCACTTTTGGACACTCTCCGTTTTATTAAGCTTATTGTCTTTCCTTTGTGAGAAGCTTTGTTTTCATTTCAGTTTACAATTCGGTTTGGAAAGTGCTTCGGCTTTTGACTTTATTTATACTTCGAATTATACCTATACTTATTAGTTCTAACTGGCTATAACTAATTCGATTTAATTTTTGTCTTTTTCGTCCGAATGGGTTTAAGTTAATGTAAAAACTTTTAATAATAGTCTGATGTATAAACACCATGCCAATATTTTTGTTAGCCTCATAGCGGCGCAGAATTTATATTGCTATTATATTACCATGTGTTAACTACTTTTGTTTCCTTCATTAACTAAACAGCTATGTCGTTATTTTCCAAAAATGAAAAATAAAAGTATTTCCTATGAATACTGGCATCCTAAATCTTCGTTACTGAAATACAGTATGTTCTCATTTTAGTTAACTTAATATTTTCAATTCTTTTTATAAAGTCTAAAAAACGACTACACTGGTTAATTTGAAAATTTTATAGTGTTAATTATAAGGTTTAACTTTAGCTATAAAAAGAATACGGTACGTGTGTGCAGAAGTGCAAAATCGCGTCTCATTCTATGAATAAATCATAACATATAATTTTTAACTTGATTTTATTGGCTAATCGAAATGAACAATAAGTCATCATTGTACATATTTAAATGAAAAAAATAAGGGTGTGAATTAAGCGCGTATTATAAATAAACTTAGGTATTTGAAATGATTAAAATTTAGTCTTATATTTTAATATAAAGATAGGCAAAATTTTAGAATAATATAAGAACACTATTTTTTTAAGAATATATTTTATATATTACTAGGAAATACTAATGTATTTGTGTTGTTGAGTCACGACTGACAAAAAAAGTATCACAATGTAGATTTTTTGAAAATGTATTATGCGTATTTCGCAGATATTACTCCCCCTATATTGTGCGCCAAATTGAAATAATTTATCTCTAGAAATGTACAGGGTTGATAAAAAGTAAATAAGAAATATTAAAACTTTAACACCCTTTATCTTGGACACGCAGCTCTTTTGACACATCCTTATAAGAACTTTTTATTTTAAAAACACTTGTGGAATTGTCCTTTAAAATATGGGACACTTATTCCATGTGTACGTACAGATTCCCAGTCCTGGTCTTGTTCCCGATCCCGTTCCCATGCATGGGTGCACACAACTATCCTAACCTAACCTAATAAAGTCGACGGCAGTCAAATAAGTCGGGTGTATTGTTTTATCAGAGATAAACTTTTCTAGTGTTCTTCTCAAGTTTAGCTTATTTTGTTCTACTTTGTTATAATACATTAATTATCTATCGAATAATTTTTGAGATAATTTTATTAATTAATTTTAATAATTTAATGAATGTCACCTCGGTAGTCTCATTTTCTTGGAGTATTGTGTGCCAAAAAACTTTACGGTAAAATTTGAAGTAAAGTGGACAACAAAAACCGTTTTGCGGGTTTTTAAATCCTCAAAGAACGAAAATGGTGCTAACATTAGTAAGCTATTTTGAAGAGGAGCAAAAAAATCCACAATCTGTCCAGAAAAAAGCATCAGAAGCGCTAAAGTTGAACATAAGAACCGTACAAAGGATTGTTAGAGAAAAACGCGATAATATTCCAGCGAAAAAAGAATACGAAAAACAGCAAAACTCCAGATTTAAACGGGTGCATGAAGATGGAAGTAAGAAATGTAATATTTGACTTATACAATCAAAGTTCACATAACACTTCCAAATTTAAAGTACACTTTAAGGGACCGTGGGATTTTAGAAAAACTAGAACTTAGGTGTAGAAAAGACTGCAATGGAAGATATTTGTGTGAGCTACCAAATGTAGCGAGTCTGCGAGTCACCTCTTTAAGAAAATATGTTGAAAATTTGAATTCAAAATTAAGGAAAGTTATTTTTTTCGACGAAACATGTTTTTTTTCCAACGGGAGTTGGTCGAAATCCTGGCATGATATTTCGGCTAAATCAGTTAAAAGAAAACAAGGTTGTGGTTTGGGAAAAAAATTTATTGTTTTGCATGCTGGTTCATCTAGTGGATTTGTTTCTGAGGCCAACCTAATATTTTCTTCCACATCGAAAAGTGCTGATTACCCCGACAGATGAATAGTGAATCTTTTGAAAAGTGGCTAAAGGAAATGCTTATTCATTTATGATACGACATGACGTTTTGCGCTTGCCTCCTTACCACTGCCAATTTAATGTCACGGAGCTAATATTGGCCGGCTCAAAATCTCATTATGATAAACATGTTGGTACAGGACTTACATCAGAAGAAGTTCTAAAGGTATCACAAGACTCTTTAGATCATATATCACAGGACAATTTCAAAAGTTGGTAGAACATAGCACTAATATTTATGGAGTGGTGGGATCGAGAAAAACTGTTAGATGTCCAAATAAATCCAGTAATTTTTTCAGTTTCTGAATATGATAGTGATACATCTGAAGACGGCTCAGATAGCGACATTTAAATTTTATAATGTTATTTTTTAGCTATTATTTTGTAGTGTATATATGTACTTATCATTTATATTGTGGTACTGAGTCTGTTTAATGTTTCACGAATATTAGATAAAGCCTTTTGTGCTTCTAATATTTATTTTGGTTAAATCCTGTGTTTTGTATTTTTCTTTTTTAAGTTTCGCATATTTAGAATTTAGTGTTGCACATTTTCCTTTAACAGAAAATTGCATAGCTACTAGGTTTATTGCGATTAATAAATGTTTATTTCAATCAAATAAACGATGTATTTGTTTATATCTTGTTTTATTACAATTAAGTAATTATTTATTTAGGCCAAACAAATATTCTAAAATAAATACAAATAATTATTGCTCAATTTTAAAAAGAATTAACTCATTTTTTATTTCAGTTAAAATAATCTCTTTTATCAGTGTGGACACTTTTGCTCCTGTTCAAACTAACTTATTAAAATGAAACCCCATTTTAACACAAGTTGACTGGAGACAGCAAATTTGCAAATTTTATAACAAAATTTTGGCTATAAGTTTTTTAATGTTGGACTCAAGTTTGGATTCAAATCAAAAGAATACGTCGCATCCCCCATATTTAGAAAGCTTTTAAAAGCTTTTGATACCAAAAATTTATTTATTTGACTATATTTTAGAGCTTAGAGGGTTCTCTTATTATCAGAGATATATTATTATAGCACGAATACAGCCATTGAAATTAAAGTTTTTTTTTAATAAGACGCATAAAATATATTTTTTTTTTAAATTCTGAACGTACCCAAATCGAAGTTGACAAATAAAACTTAACCTTGTTACCATCTGACTTGAAAGGTAAAACTTTTAAATCAGCTGTTAATAATCGACCATTTTTTATTTTTCTCAGGTATACATTTCGAGGAACACTGCTTTTTCGACTTAATTTAAATTTTTTACATGACATCAGACCCGACTTATTAGACTGCCGTTTACTATTTCTATGAGAATTAAAAGCGCGCGAAAACGCTAGAAAGGATCGGATAGAGCTTATTTTAACATTTTTAATGCGCGTATATTAATTTCAGGGATAAAATATTTTAACAATTGTTGAGAAATTTTAGTAGAGAGCAAACTGTATATATTTAGAGAAGTTTAATTAAATTGTTGGATACTAATCCATACTTAATTTTATTTAAATATATGACATTTTTTATTTTTACTGATGCGCATTATTTAAATGTAGCCTCAAAATATAATGTCACTTTAATTGTTACAGACTAATTATATTAACATAAACACAAGAGCGTTTATTTTAATTCAACAGCACAATGATGGCACAGTAAGCAATTTCTCATTTATTTAATTTATTGCCGCTTCTTCTTTTGAAATGTTTGATTTTTTTATTAACTGAATTTATATTTAGCATAAGGCAAGCAGCAAACGCCAGTTATATTTAAAATAATGATAATTTAAATTGAAGTGAAAAAATAATACTATGTAACTACGCCCTGTACGGCCCTGGTCAAAATATCAACCTATATTTACGGCTAAAATTAAACGTTTTAATAAGTCATTATGATATACATTAAAATTATTTAGATACATTTTAAAATCTTGCTAAAAAAATATTAAAATTTAATCACCGTAATATATTATTATTATTGTCCCCTCTTATTTTAGCGTATGTTTTTTTAAACACTCTGTATATTACGTCCGTATTTTGGTTCGTTAATAAAAAGGCCGGGTTTTTATGATACATGAAAAAATTTTAAGCCAGAGTAAAATGAAGTGTGTTCGAAAGATACTATAGATGTCTACAAATAATGTTCAAAAGTCTAAAAATGATGGTATCTATGTTGGGTTATGGGATAAAATAAATAAAATGAATTCAAGTTTTCAAATATAAAAGTTTATTCTTAGTGAGAAGAACACACTCGGAAGGTATCTTTATGTATAACTGTCTTTATTATAAAAACATTCAGGCTACATAGCCGTATATTCTTACACAGCAGTGTCTTTCATAAGCTAATCACGAGTTGCCTTCGTGCTTTAAACCTAAACATAAACATACTGTCTTGACATTAGTCTCAGAATTATATTTGTATAAAATCATTAAGATTAATTGTTGTAAATATTCCAACACGCACTCCTCAAAAATTAATCAAAAAAACGTATTATAGAATAAACTACATAATTTTAAAAAAATTCCTTACATGCTATCGTTTAACTAAGATACCTTCCTTGTGCCCCTGGGAGATAATAACAAGTAGGTCCAACATTTGTTGCTAGGATTAGGAAAACCCAGGAAAACCTAATCAAACCAATCTACTTACTCTAAGTCTATTTTAGTTCTTAACGTTAGAAATTTTGGTGACGGTAGAGGCTTCGTTAAGATGTCAGCTACTTGGCTACCTGCTGAAATATAATCAATTTTAATTACATTTTTCTCTATCTGTTCTCTACTCTAGAAAAATGGTATTTAATGTCTATGTTTTGACCTTTTGTGACTTGTTGGATTTTTAGCGATACTAGTACAGCCAATATTATCTTCATAAATCAGAATTGGTTTTAAAATATTTATATGTATGCTAGTTGCCAAAGATTTTAACCATAACCCTTCTTTAACAGCTTCGAATTAAGCCATATATTCAGCTTCTGTCGATGAGACAGTGCACTTTTCAAATAATTGCAACAAATAAACTATTGTGCTTTTTCTATCCGTATTATCACTACCACCCCAATCTGAATCAACAAAAACTATTAAAAATTCATTATAATTCTCTCGAGTAGATGTTAACCTAATCTTTATTGAGCCCTTTAAATCCCTTAAGACTCTTTTACTGCAGTTCCAAAGTTCTTTGTTACATTTATTCATGTACCTACTTAAGATGTTTATAGCTACACTTAAGTCGGGTCTCGTACATATCATTAAATACGTTAGACATCCGATAGCGTTTCGGCAAGGGGCATCACATGTTTCGCCTGAACTTAATGCTACATAGTCGAATTTACTTTCAAGGGAAGTATTGACAGGTTTACAATCGTTCATGTTAAACTTATTTAAAACTCTTTTTATATATGCACTTTGGTCTAAACATATTTTGTTGTTATTTCGAGAGATTTTTATTCCTAGAAATGATTTAATATCTTTTAAATCTACCATTAAAAATTTATTTGTTAAGTAATTTTTTAAACTGTTCATTGTTTCAATATTTGCCGTAACAGTTACAACATCATCAACATATAATTCAAAATATCCCCTCTCTCGAAAATATAAATACATCGGTCTACTGGTGAGTTTATGAACCCTTTTTCTGTAAGAGCTTTTTCACTCTCTTCAAACCAACATCTAGCTGCCTGTTTCAATCCGTGCAAGGCTTTATTTAACTTACAGACCTGATTACTATCACTTTTAATTCCTTCCGGAACTTTCATGTACATTTCTTCCCTTAATTTACCGTTTAGGAAAAGCGGTTTTTACATCCATATGATGAACTAATAAACAATGTTGGTTTGCAAAAGCAATTATGAACCTAAACTTGATATTCGAGCTACAGGGGCAAATGTTTCATTATAATCTCTGTGATATTTTTGGCTAAAACCTTTAGATACAAGGCGAGCTTTGTATTTTATTGGGTTACCATATTAATTATTTTTAAGTGAAAATACCCATTTGCAATCAACTATATTAATATTTTTAGGTTTTTCTACCAAAGTCCAAGTATTATTTATCATTAGAGAATTAATTTCATCTTTTATAGCACGATCCCGTTCTAATCTATCATCCCTATTTCTGATTTCCCGATATGAAAATGGTATTTTACAGATAATTGATTAAGCACAGAAAATATAATCAGGTACTATATCTTCGGTATAAGAATAGAAGATAATTGCCTAATTCTCTCACTTTTTCTTACATCTGAGGCTGTACGCTTTAAATTTTGTTTGTCTTGAGATGAACACTCATTTGTATTGGAGTCCTTTGTAATTACTACTAATTTTGACCTTAAGTCAGAAACATCAGTTTGGGCCCCAGACTTATATCTGGTATTACACTGTCAGAGTTATAAGACTGTATCACTGATTTTGACACGTCAGAAAGATCAGTTTTAACCTGAGGTTTTTGCAAATTAACCCCTTCACATCTAGGCCTTGATACCAGGTAACTAGTCTCATCCAGAATTACATCTCTGACTACAACAAACTTCTGTAATTCCACGTCCCACACTTATACCCATTTGGTTCAAATCCCATTAATATACCCTTCCATGATTTTTCAATCAAATTTTAATTTATAAGCTTTATTGTGTACGTAAACAGTAGAACCAAAAACCTCAAGATATTTTATCTGCGGCCTTTTATTGTGCCACATTTCATATGGTGTTTTATTTTGCTTAATAACCCTGGTTGGTGTAATGTTAATTAAATATGTAGCAGTCAACACTGCTTCACCCCAAAATACTTTATCTAAATTTGCACCGATTATCATCGCCCGTGCTTTTTCTGTAATAGTTCTTACCATACGCTCTGACACACCATTTAACTGTGGGGTTCGCGGAACCATTAAATGATAACTAATGCCCTTCTCCATACAATAGTGTTTCATCTCAGAAGACAAATATTCTCCTCCATTATCACAGTATAAATTAACTAGCTTTAAATTAAAATGAGCCTCACTTTTTGCAACATAATCTTTAAAACACGAGAAGGTTTTAGATTTATTTTTAATTAAATATGTTACACAATAGTGAGTTAACTGATCAACAAATAAAACAAAGTAATTTTTCTCATTAACTGTTGATGGAGCTATCGGTCCACAAACATCGGAATGTGCTATAAATAATGGCCTCTTCACATAATTTTTACCTTTATGTTTATTAAAGGGTAATCGTGTTTGTTCACCTTTTACACACGCCCCACATATAATGTCAGAAATTCTAACATGATCTATAAGACTTATGTCCTCAATCAATTGTTTATTTTTCAATTCTTTAAATTTATTTTTACCTAAATGCCTTAAGCCTTGATGCCAAATTTCATAGTTTGTTTTTACTGTGCTAAACATATGTGAATTATTTTTTATTGGCTTAATATTTACATTAAATTCCAAAGAAATTAGATTATTTGATGGCTTACCTTTCATTACCATGTTACCATCTTTGCTTATTTGAATCCCTCTCTCATTGAAGAGTATTGTCATACCAGCTTCCTGCATCTTCATGACAGATAGCAGATTGTACGGCACGTCAGGACAGTAAAGGACATCTGTTAGGGTTCCTTGGACTCCCAAATTGGTGGCAATTTCCAGTAAGCCCTTCTTTCTTGCATTCACAAATTGCCCATTTTTCGCCACAGAAATCTTCACTGGTGGTGACAGAGCAGAAAAATGGGCACTGAGGTCCGATCTGTTAATTGTATGATCTGAGGCACCCGAATCCAAAATAAATGTTATTTTACTGCTTGCGTCTCTTTTGTAATTTTGTGTTCCAATCATGAATGCAAAGCATTGATTTTGTTGTTCGTTGGAATTTATTTGTACTGTTTTCATAGTTCTTTGCCTTTGTGGTAGTTTATGTTCCTTCTTGTTATAAAAGCAGTCTCTTTTAAAGTGCCCCTTTCTTCCACAATAATGACATTTGCTACCTGTATTTCTCGTATTTTTAAATTTGATATTTGTATTGAATTTTGAATATTTAAAGTTACGTTTCGGCATGCTTGAAATTCTGTAGTATTTTTTTTCGAGTGAGTCACTTTTTTTATCTATATACAGAACTTTACTGCTTGTGTCACGGTTTTCATTAGACAGTTTGCCCTCATAATCAAGCAGTCGAGTTTTTACAAATGCTAAACTCAAACTGTTTTCTGATAATGTTTCAATGGCTGTAATTACACCATCGTAAGAATTTGGAAGTGTTAATAGCAAATCTGATACTTTATCAGTTTCTTCCAGCTTTGCTCCAGCTCCCAATAACTTACTAACTAAATCATCAAACACTGTAAAATGTTGGATTAGTGATGTGTCACCTTGTAATTTTAAACATAATAATTTCTTTCTAAGAGCTAATTGAGTAGCTAAACTTTTGCGCTCGTAAATACCGTCTAAATTTTGCAATATCTCTTTTGCAGTATTTTCTTCTTTCGCAAATCCTAGAAATGAGTCCGCCAAGTGCTCAATTAATATACTTTTTGCGATTCTTTGTGCTTTAATCCAATCTTCGGATAGAGGTTCGGGTATGTCACTGTCTATAACTTTTATAACGTCAAGTTCCGATAATATGGCCCTTATTCTAAACTTCCACACACTATATTTTTCATCATCAAACGGTCTAATGTTTCTTTTCGCACTTTTGGAATCCATTTTTATTATTTAAAGTGTGAGTTACGTTGTGGTCGAAGAAAACACCCTTTTTAAAAAATGTCAAATTTTTATTAAAAGGTAAAATACAAGATTCAAGATCAAGAGCAGACTAACAAGTGATTCAATCACCGTCCTTTGCTTATATTTATAAGATTTCCTTATCTGTAATTGAATTTGTCACATTCAGCAATATGGGGAACGTAACTCCTCCATCCCTTAATGGGCATATAAACTGGAAGTTTTTATGACCTAATTATTTTAAAATAATTAATTAAATTATTATATCATTTATTTGGTCAGTATTTCTTAGTTTATTAAGTTTTAACTTAGGCCATAAATACTTGTACAAAATATACAATATTATAATTATTAAAATTACATATAGTAAAATTGTCCATAAACTTGTCTTATGATAATATACAGTGTCGGTTAAAAGTTTAGAGGTTTCAATTTTTTGTTTATTTATTTCGTTTTGTAGATCATCAAATTTTTCCAAGTTTATAGAATTTGTTTTCAAAAATCTTATATTATTATAAATAGTTCGGTTTGTAAAATTGAGTTTAATATTAGGCAATGGCACATTTAAATATTCGTTTTTTGAGTTTTTATAACTTTTAAGTATTATATTATTTATCTTAAGACTACATATAGGACTTAATTCAATTAAATAAGTTCCGTTTAGTAAAATAGTATTTTGGGTGTTTTTACAAGTTTCCATTGCTGTAATATCTTTATTTGTTATTACAACCCATTTTCCTTCGTCTATATTTTGAATTTCTAGGCTGTCTATTTTTACAGGAATTTGCTTACAATTCGTGATATTATGATAATATTTTAATAGCTGCATTTCGCAGGGTAATATTTGAAATATATTTTCAGAATGTATATGACTGCATAAAAATTCATTTTCTGTGACTTTTTTGCATGGATCATTCGAGTATCCAAAATTCTTATCATTAATTATAAGATAATTAAAGTTGGGTATTATTATTTTGTAATATTCGCCATTAGGTGTGGGTATAGGAAACAAATGGAATAAGGTATACTCTTTCTTTTCGACTAAAGGAATTTCTATAATAAAAGTAACTTCGCTATTTATTACGTAACCTTTTATATCTAGGATTGTCTCATATTTTAGGACATTTTCTAAGTTTGGTTCAAATTGCAATTTTTCTGAATTTAAGTATTTTTTAATCATTTTTATTTCTGATAGCAGTTCTTTAGGTTGAATTATAGTATTATGAAAATTATTTAGTTTTGCAAATGATATAGCGATTTCTATATTCGCTAATGTGTCAAAAATATTTTGATATAGCATATATATTTGTGTTAAGATCATTTGAGTTCGGTAATAGTCGAAATCAGATATTTCTTGTAGTTCGATTTTGGTTAGTGTTTGTATAGTCTGATTTACTCGAAATTCTAGAATATTTTGGTTATGGGATATATTTTGTGATATTTCTTGAAAACCTTTTATAGAATTACTGAGTAAGGTCATTTGTTTGTCCATTGACAACTTGATGTTATTTTGATTTTGTTTTAGAATATTTATTTCATTATTTATTAAAATTGCATCGTTGTCGTCTAGATTGCCTGTTATACTTTTAATTATACTTCCTAGTCCGTCAATTAGCCCATGTTTCTGCCTACTTTGTTTAGGGGGTAGTATTTCATTTATTTGGCGTAATATTTTTTGTTTTTGGTTATCAATAATTATATAGGAATTATAGTATTCCGTATTATAGTCAGTTTTATTTTTCAAATGTAATTTTAACATATTATATTTTAAACTCAAGGATTTATATTCCTCAATTATACCTTTTATATTAAACACTTGAACAAATGTCCAGTGATTAATTGTCTTCTGGGCGTGTCCTAGTTTGTAGGGTAAGATGCCAGGGTTCAGATTTAAGTCGTGGTATTTTGGTCTGTCTCCTCGTGTGTAGGACCATCTGTAACAAGAGGTCTTTTTAGTTCTTTTATGTGTATAATTTCTGTCTTTTTTGGGTTTTTGATATTTTCAATTTTTACACGATTATGTTCAAGGATTTCTCTTATTATAAAGGGGCCACTAAATTTGGCTTGATTTTTATTTCTAGGGGACAGTTTTTTATACACTTTTTGATTAAGTTTAAATTCATAGGGTTTGTCACCTTTAGGGTTAGTTTTTTCTAGCAGTATTTCTTTCTGTGTTTCGCTTTTCTCTGTGACAGTATTGTAAATGGCGTCTACTTTTTCTTTATGGGATAGTACATAGTCTGAGTAGAATGTTGTTGATATTAAGTCTAAAAGATCACGTGAGTTTGTGTGTCCTAAAATTAATTCATGGGGTGTATATTTGGTTGTACTATGTATCGAGCTATTATATGCTATAATTGCATACGGTAATAGTTCGGGAATTGGTTTATTTTTGTCTTTATCTTTTAGGATTCTTAAATGTTCGATTAATGTAGAGTGATATCTTTCTATAGGGCCATTTGACTCATGGTGTCCTGGGGTTGTAAAGTGAATATTTATTTTTTGGGCTTTTAATAATTCCTTTACTAATTCGTTATTAAATTCAGAGCCATTATCACTAACAATTGTTTCTGGGCATCCAAAGAATGAAAAATAATTTATAAGTTTGTCACATACTGACTTAGCATTTTTATCGTATACATAGGCTTGTCCGTATTTTGAAAATTTGTCAAATATTGTAAGGCAATTATGTTTTTCAAAAATAAATGTGTCTAAATGAATTATTTGAAAAGGTTTAGAAGGTGTTTCGGTTTTTACTAAAGGCACATACGATTTTTGTCTGCTATATTTTAGGGTTTGACATGTAACACAGTCATTTATAAATTGAGTGATTTCTTGTTTCATTTTACCCCAATAGTAGTTTTGTTTTAGTCTATCATAGGTTTCTGAAATTCCCCTGTGATTAGTTTTACTTTGATGTTGATGGGTCATCAATAAAATTTTTCCATCCTGTTCTTTAATATTATTGACTAGTTTTGTGCATCGTATTATTTTTGGTTTCTTAAAATTTTGTATATATATATTTGTAAAAATTGGGATAAGTTCTTCATTATAAAAATATATATAACATGTTTTTTTATTATTCATGTAATCGCGAATAAATTCTTTAATGATACCAGGGTTTTCCGGTATTTTTACATTATTAATGTAATTCCTTTCGAATGTTTCGAAATCCACTTTTATTTTATGATGAGGCGATTTCTTTATTAAATATTGCAAAGGCTTATTGTTAATTATTTCGTCTAAGATATTTAATCCGGGGTTTTCTGTCTCATTTTGATTACTATGCACAGTATTGTCAGAAGTAATTAAAGCTGGTTGAATTTGAATGTCAGATAAAATGTTTATTCTTTGTTCATTGTTCGCTTGACCTACGGAAATTGAGGGTAATTCGTTATCTAAGTTTCGAACTTGATCTGAGTCAGGGTTATCTCTACTTGAGCTTGCAACTTGAGAGTCAAGGTTTTGTGTTACGGTTATATTTTCCGAAAGATTACGCAAGTATTCAACTATATCGTTGTCAGCGTCTCCGGGATTATTTAATACGGAATCATTTTCGTATAGATTTAACTGAATTCTCGATAAGGCGTCACAATTACTATTCAAAATGCCTTTCTTATAGATAATCTTAAAGTCATATTCATCTAGACGTAATCTCCATCTAGTTAATTTCGAATTTACATCTTTTTGATTAAATAACCATACTAAAGGTCTATGGTCAACATATACATAAAATTGTCGTCCGAATAAATAAGGGCGAAAATATTTACAGGCCCAGACTACGGCTAAAAGTTCCTTTTCTGTTGTTGAGTATCTAGTCTCGGTTTCATTTAATGTACGCGATGCGTAAGCTACCGGTTTATCATTAGGTAATGTTCCTTGAGATAGGATTGCTCCTAAAGCATAGTTACTCGCGTCTGTAGTTAATATAAATGGTTTTGTAAAGTCAGGGTACTGCAATATTGGCGAATTTATTAACAGGCTTTTACAATGTTCGAACGCATTTATAAATTCAGGCGTGTGCTCTACTTTAGAGTTCTTTTTTAGACATTTCGTCATTGGTTTTGTTATTTTAGCAAAGTCTTCTATAAAGCGTCTGTAGTACCCAATAAGGCCCAAGAAGGATTTTATTTCCTTTTGAGTTTTAGGTATAGGAAAATTTTTTACAGCTGATATTTTTTCAGGATTTGGTTTAATTCCGTTTGGTGTTACGATATGTCCTAAATATTGTACTTCTTTTTTCAAAAATTCAGATTTGTCTAGTTGTATTTTAAAGTTTGCTTCGCGTAGTCTTATAAATATTTTTCTTAGCTTTAAAATGTGTTCGTCTAGACTCGTACTGAAGACAATTATGTCGTCTAGATATACAAAGCATATTTCGTCCTGTAGACCTCTTAATATGTTGTTCATAACGCGTTGAAATGTTGCGGGGGCGTTCTTTAAACCGAAGGGCATTCTTAAAAATTCATAATGACCAAAGTCTGTACTAAATGCTGTTTTGGGAATGTCCTCTTTACATACTTCGATTTGATGAAAACCGTTAGCAAGGTCTAACGTAGAAAAATATTGTGCTTTCCCTAGTTTATCTAATATTTCGGTAATATTAGGCAACGGAAATTTGTCTGCAACACTTACATCATTGATACGACGTAGATCGCAAACCATGCGATATTTCGGCTTTCCTGAAGCGTCAAGCTTTTTTGGAACTATCCATATTGGTGATGAGTAAGGAGAATTTGATTCTCTTATTATATTTTGATCTAGAAGCTTCGAAATTTGATCTTTTACTTCTTTTTTATAAATTTCAGGGTATCTATAACTTTTAGTATAGATAGGAGTGTCTGTTGTTAATTTTATTTGATGTTTTATTGCGTTTGTAAAAGTTAAAGGTATCCCTTCACAATAAAAAACGTCTCTAAATTCAAAACAAAGTTTACGTATTTTTTGTTTTTCTTCATAATTACAATGGTCTAACCTTAAATTTTTTAAATTAGCTTTAAGTTGGTTATCTAGATCTCTATCAGATTTTTGTTCATTTGAATTATAATCGACGAAGTTAAGTTCATTCACATTTAATTTTTCTACTTCTAGAGGTTCAAGAAATTGGATTTTAATTGGGTTTTCTGTTGGATTTAGTATAGTTGTATAAGTAAGGTTATTTTTTATTTCTACTAAACATTCAGGAATTTCTACATTTCCGTATTTTTGGTAAGAAATTATGCCTGTTCCTTCTGTGATATTCACAGGTATTTCTATTTTTTGTATACATCTTGGTGAAATTATATAAGTAAATTTTTTTTTAATAATTTCAGGCGAAAGTTGTTTTTCATTTTTTCCTAAATAGCGTATTGGTATTTCTGTATGCGGCGATTGTAAAGTTCGTGTATTGAAATCTAAATTAGCGTTAAGTTGGATAATAAGATCTAGGCCTATTAATCCATCAAATTTGTTTGAAAAATTAAATAAATAAAATGTATGGTTGCCTTGCGTTTTAAACGTCTGAAATAATGGAATTATTGCTATTTCATTGTGGAAAGATGTAGCATGCGCTGTTTGAACTTGAAATATTTCTCTTTTTATATTTTCGGGAAAATATCTATAGGCAATTTCTGGTTTTATAAAACTTCGAGTACTTCCAGTATCTAGTAGAAAATTTGCGTCTAATTCGGGTATATGAATATATGGTAATTCGGCTGTGTAGTTATTCAAAAATACTACCTCGTATTGTTGTTCGGGCTCGTTCCCGTAAAATTTACATTATTAGTATTTTCTGGGAAATATTCTGGTTCGTGAGTTTGTTCTTGGTATATGTTTGTGTAACTTGGTTCATATGTATTCATATAACTTTGTTCATAAAATGGATTTTCGAAATTTGGTGTTTCTTGATTATCAGCATAATCAAAGTTTTCAAAAATTGGGAAATTAACATTTGTATTTTCATGATTAACAGTATAATCATATTGAGTATTATTTTGTGGGTTTTGTTCCGAAACTTCTTGATTGTAAAGTTGTTCGGTAATTACCTTTTTATTTTGTATATTATTATTTAAAATTGTGTTTCCAGAACTTGTGTCCATAGGTTCTATTTGTCTTGTTCTTATAGAATTTTGTGCAAAATTGGTGTTAGGTCTCATAAAGGGTCTTTGTTGGTAAAAATTGGGTCTTTGAAAATTTTGTTGAAAATTATTAGGTCTTATATTTGAATTTGAATTAAAGTTATTCGCGTTTCTTCCAAAATAATTTGGAGTATTATTTACAGCATTACCGTTTATGTTATTTTGGAATTTTGAAAAATTCGGATTTATTGCATTGGGAAAATTATGTGAATAATTAGGGTTAAAATTAGGTGTATAATTTGGACTAAAATTATATAAATAAGGTGGTTTATACATTGGTGGCGATTTTTGGTTTTTATTTTGCGAATTTGTTGTACTCATTGGCACAGGTCTATTTTGTGGTATTTGTGAATTTTTAAAGTAAATAAAATTTTCTTCCTCTCGCACAAATGCCATAGCTTCTTCTAAAGCTGTTGGATTTTTTAGTCGAATAACTAATTGCATATTATAAGGTAACCCTCGTATAAATGTTTTTAGAGCAAATTCATCGTAATGGTTAATTTTTATTAATTTGGTTGCGGGATCTTCATTTGTTCCATTTAATTTTGCAGATAATAGGCTTCTAGAATCTTGGATTCTCATGCCGAAATTAATAGGGTGTTCGTTTTTAAAAGGTTTTAGATTAATTAAATCTTGTATAAGACAATCGATTGATCTTTGATCAGCGAAGGTACTTATAAGGGCTTGTTTTACTAGAGCCCAAGTATTTAATTCTGTTCGAGATACAATAAGTTCGGCGGCCCTATGTGTAAGTTTACTTAATATGGTGTCAAATAAGCAAATATTTATTGGGTCATTTAAATTAGCCGTGTTTTGAAAAGCTTTTAAAAGGTTTTCGGAGGCTGTTACAAATCTCTGTAAAAGTTTTGGATTCCCGTCAAAATTTGGAATGTTATCAGCTTGGTAACGTAAAAGAGTATAATTAGTTGTCATTATTTTATTTTTATTGTCAGTTGAACCAGATTGAATTGATAAATCGTTTAGAGAATTAATTAGATCGTCTAGGTTTACTTCCTTAAAGAGCTCAATTTTGATAAAATATATATAGGTATACTTTTTAAAAATATAAAATGGTTAAAACAAACTATATTTCCAAAAATAAGTTTCAAATTTACGTTTTGAATTATTTATATCAAAAATTATTACTTATTTTTGCAAATAGAGAAAAAAAAATGCTAATATTAAAATGTTTGCAATGACTTACAATACTAGAAGAAAAATTAGCTTCATGGGCTTCTTTTTTCTTTTTTCTTAGCTTAGGTCCTTACTGCTAGGCTGGTTTGGCGATTTTTGTCCTCCCCAGTGTGGTTTGCCTCTGGATCGGCGATTTTTGTCCTCCCCAGTGGTGGTTAGGCTGCTGGTTTGGCGATGTTTGTCCTCCCCAGTAATGCCTTGTGTGACTTGCTAGCTGTCCTGTTCTTATTCCTCGCCGGTTCCCCAAAGTTGGTCCCGTGAAGTCGCCTTAGATCGGCACTGTCTACTTCTTATGAGCTCCAATTTTTCTCAGGGCTTCTTTGATTCGAGCACTCCCTCGAAGTCACCTTAGATCGGTACTATTTACTTTTTAGGACTCGAACCGTCGAAATACGTAGATTTTCTAGTGAATAAATTTTTTGAAAAAACCGTGTTTTTTGCACGTTTCACTATCCGTACGACTGCGCCAGTTACGTTGTGGTCGAAGAAAACACCCTTTTTAAAAAACGTCAAATTTTTATTAAAAGGTAAAATACAAGATTCAAGATCAAGAGCAGACTAACAAGTGATTCAATCACCGTCCTTTGCTTATATTTATAAGATTTCCTTATCTGTAATTGAATTTGTCACATTCAGCAATATGGGGAACGTAACTTGTGGTAAATCTAACACTTAAACCACTAGAAATGTTTTATTAAACTTAATGAGAACTCGCGCGTTTTATTTATATCTATGCAATGTCTGAGCCCATAACCGGTTGGGTTATGGGATAAAATAAGTAAAATGAATTTAACTTTTCAAATATAAAAGTTTATTCTTAGTGAGAAGAACGCACTCGGAAAGTATCTTTATCTATAACTGACTTTATTAGAAAAACTTTCAGGCTACACAGCCGTATATTCTTACACAGCAGTTTCTTTCATAAGCTAATCACGAGTTGCCTTTGTGCTTTAAACCTAAACATAAATATACTGTCTTGACATTAGTCTAAGAATTATATTTGTGTTTATAAAATCATTAAGATTAATTTTTGTAAATATTCCAACAATCTATCCCAGTTTTTTCTAGCAGCCAGTAGCATACAGCTAATAAAATCGGCTAAAATTTCCACAATTATTTATCAACTTTGTTAACAAAAATTAAATAGTATAAGTGCTTTCTTTTAATATAATTAGTATATTTATTATTGCAAAAATCAACTATTAGGTCAAATATAATATATGCGCCAAACTTTTTCTACGTAGAACTGCATTACTGTTAATTAGTTTTTTATTAAAATATTTAAAGAATGATAATCCGCATGTAACACGGTTTTAAACACTTATCGTTTTACTCGAAATGTTGTAATCTATGCGGAAGAGTCCAATTTCTTATATAACCACTAAAAAGAGGCGCGCTCTACCCCATCTAAATGTTGTAAAACTTTAATTTGTGTAATGAATTAGCAAATACGAAGCAAGCAATTTTATTGAAACTCTAACGAAATTGAATGTAATATATTCTAAAAGCATACGATCTATTCTGTTAGCTTTTCTTCCCACAATTATTCTAGTCGAAATCGAATAGAAATTCCATTATCTCAAGATTCATGGGCATTTCTCTAATTAAAGAAAATGTAATATTTTAATTCAATAAACCTTAATTAATACCATTATTAGCTTAAAGCTAATATTCTTCCAACACTTGATAATTAGGGATTTACCGGAGTTTCTTAATTTTTTAGTAACGATAAGTTTTAATTAAGCTTTAGTATTTTATTTTTGTAACTAAACTGCTGGACAATTGCTTTCGAGCAAAGAAAATTTCACCTAACTTTCAAGCTCGATATTTTTGGAACCATACCAAATATCGCCCTCTGGTTTTCACTGGCGGCCAGATTGACTTTTTGTGAAAAAAATTTATATTTTAAAATTTTGTTAACTGTCAATTTTTTTTAATACAAGGTGATAAAAAAGGCCATGATTTTTATCTCAATTTTGAATGTGTGTAACTTTCCCAGATTTTTCTTTAATTTCATTTCTATGCGCCGTTTTAATCAATGATCTTCTGCAAAAAACTGATTTCTCAAAATGTTTATACCTGCCTTAGTCTTAAAAATATCGATTTTTTTCACAACCACCAATTTTTTTCAACTTTTAAGCACCTAAACCATCCTGTACATTACATCTTGCATCTTTTGCTGCTGTTTGATATACTCTACGATATCCTGGTTTATTTTCAATAAAAAAAACACTAAAGTAATGTGATGTCCAGTGGCGTACTAATTATCGCCTATTCTCGGAATAATTTATTAATGGCTCACCGATCTTCACGTTCAAAGGTGCATAATTTTAAAAATAATCTTTTAAAGTGTGATTTGTTTACATCACTCTAATCATTAACATATTGTTAAGAAACCAATTTCTCAAAATTTTGAATATTTTAAAAATATCGTTTATTTTACATAACCATAATGATTTTTTCAACTTTTTTCGTTCTAAACCATCCTGAATTATTCTTACCGGTAAATTTTATTAGCAATTGTCATACCTTTCAGTAAGCGTATTTATTGTGATTAAAAATATCGAGTACCTTAATGATATGCTGTACAGTGGCGTGTTAATAATAATTGTTAATATCATTGAGAAACTTAAAATATTTATTCCGAGCCGATTCCGGTGTAGTCAGAGAAAAACCTAATTTTTTATCACCTGCTGACTTTATTTATAGCTTTAGCCCAAAAAGAGATTCAAAAGTTGTACTTGTAATAGCGCTAACCAGGTGGTCTCTATACTAAAATTGTCCTATCGGTGGAAACTAAGCTTAACCGCATTTCACCACAGAAAATAACAATTAGGTAACAAAGTAACTAGCGCACCTAGGTACTTTGTCACCGAATTCATCCTTTTTCGTTTTTGGCAAAAGTCGTAAACATTTCGCTCTTCTTCTCGTTCAAACAAAACAATCATTTTAATGCCAACAGATAACTAAACTTATTACACCTTAAATCGTTTTGTTTCAACGATCTTCTAACTGTTGGACGCCGATAAGTCAGTTTGTCTGTGTACATAAGCTACATGCTTTTTTATTTTGTTTTTCATTCTTATATGTATTTTACTTATTTCTCTTTTAATTTCACCTATCAATGTCTATTTATTTTGTTTCTTTGCATCCGTTAGAACTGATTCGAATGTGCTATGGAAAAAATAAGTTACTAACGCTTCCATAGCAAAGGATAAACAAACAAATAAACTTTGACAGGCGAAATTAAAAGGGTTAATTCATGACGTGTTCCTTTTGATTCCTTTAATTATTCTGAATTGTGATAATGCCTCGATTAACTGAAAATGAAAGGAATAATTGTATTCGACTTTTAAACGAAGGGTTGCCCGAAAGACATGTAGCGCGAATATATTCCGTAAGCTACAGCACTATAAATTACCTGAAACAGCGTTTTCGCCTGAACGGTTATGTCCGCTATGTGTACAGAGGTGAAGCTCCTAGAAAAATTGAGGCACGAGCAGCAAGAACTCTATTAAGAGAGGTTCACCATCACCAAACATCGTGCTTTAGAGTTCTAAATGATAGCCGAAACAATTTAAGGTAAATGCGTGCTGGATTTAATTATCTGCTGACATTAAAAAATCGTTCTTTTTTGGGTTTTAGGGCAAGAATAGGGGACACCATGTGGAATGGGCCACCGATAAATTGGCTTGGCAAGACGAGTGGCGAAATTGTTTATTTTGTGACCAAACGAGGTTTAATCTGATACACTTAGATGGTAGGGTGTTAGTATGGAGGCAACCTGGGGAGCGATTGGAAGAGGAGAACGTGGCTCCTTAGTAACCCTTTGGAAAAGGAGGGTTAAATGTTTGGGCCGAAGTGATGTATAACGGCAGATCTGAATTATACATTTCGCATTTCGCGAGGTACTGTTAACGCCGTCATATATCGGAACAACATAATAAATGATATTGTAATGCCATATGCAGAACATTTTGGGGAGCATTTCATTATGGTTGACGATAATGCGAGACCACACAGAGCGAGAATTGTTCAGAAGAACATAACATACAACAGTTACACCTACGCCCAAAATCTTCTGATCTTAATATAATTGAGTATATGTGATCTCGGCTTAAGTCACTGCTGCGATGATGCGACGAAAATGCTCTCCAAACGCTGGACGAGTTGGCCCTTGTCATAGAAGAAGAAACAAAATATCCCTCAGGCGTTCATTAACCTCTTGGTTAACACCATGCCACGGCGATGCCAAGAGGTTGTGAATGTGAGGGGAGCGCCTACCCGTTATTAATAAAATGACTTTAATTTTCAGTCGTTTTTTAATAATTTTTTTTTAGTTTTACTTACCTTTTAATTTACTTTGTTGTTGTTGTTGTTGTTTAATTTTAGTTTGAAGAGTTTTTTAGTTCACTTTGTTTAGTTAGTTCACTTATTTTTCGTTTTACTTAGGTATCTACCTAACTTTTGTTTGTTCATTTAATATGATAAAAAGTGAATATTTAGAAACACTTTTTGTGTTTTGTCGTGTGTTTAGTTTTAAGTTAACTTAAAATAGGATTTACTTTATCATATATTTTTTTGTTTGGCAGAGAATGTTATTTACCATCATTAACATATATCTTGATATTGCTGTCATACTGGAAGAATTTTTAATTGAAATACCTTTAAAAATAAAGCTACAAAGAAAATCAGCAGGTGATAAAAAATTCGGTTTTTCTCTGACCACACTGGAATTGGCTCGGAATATTTTAAGTTTCTCAGTGGCATTGATAATCATTAATTTCTATTGCTAATAAAATCTACCGGTAAGAACAATTTAGGACTGTTTAGAAGGAAAAAGTTGAAAAAATTATTACGGTTACGTAAAATAAACGATATTTGTAAAACAAAGGCAGATATGAAAATTTCGAGAAATTGGTTTCTTAACAATATGTTAATAATTAAAGTGAAGTAAACAAATGATTATTTTTAAAATGATGCACCTTTGAACGTATAGATCGGTGAGCCATTAATAAATTATTCCGAAAATAGGCTATAATTAGTACGCCATTGGACACCACATTACTTTAGTATTTTTATTATTGAAAATAAACCAGGATATCGTAGGGTATATCAAATAGCAGCAAAAGATGCAAAATGTAATGTACAGGATGGTTAGGTGCTTAAAAGTTGAAAAAAATTGAAGGTTATGGAAAAAATCGATATTTTTAAAACTAAGGCTGGTATAAAAAATTTGAGATATTACTTTTTTGCAGAAAACGGCGCATAAAAATGAAATTAAAAAAAAATTCTCGGAAAGTTACAAACATCCAAAATTGAGATAGAAATCATGGATTTTTTTAACACCCTGTATTAAAAAAAATGACAGTTAAAAAATTTTAAAATAGCATTTTTATTCACAAAAAGTCAATCTGTCAGCCCGTGAAAACCGGAGGGCGACATTTGGACTGGCCCCAAAAATATCGAGCTTGAAAGTTAGGCGAAGTTTTCCTTGCTCGAAAGCAATTGTCCAGCAGTTTAGATCCAATTAACCAACTAATTATATGTAATTAGAATAAAAATATAAGTGATAAAAATATAACTTACCATTATTTCCTATTAGTTCATTCCATTCTGTTTTGGTTAAAGACGTTTTTAGATCTTCTATTTGAGTCTGAAAAAGAATTGTAAAGGTAAATTAGATAATAATTAGGTATAATAAAGTCAATGGCATTGCGATACGAAAATGTGCTTTGCATGTAAAAAAATAGTTAAAATGTAATATGGGTGACAAAAGTGATGGGGAAAAATGGAGTGTAAAAAGGTAAATTTAAGTGGTTGTAAAAGGAAAAATAGAAGCTATTCTGTGAGATCAATAAATAGGTAGGAATTAAGTAAAATTATTATCGGATCTGAAACCACCAACAATGATGACAAAAAACTGAAAGATATGCTTATGTGTTAAACTATAGAGATTGTTCAAAATAAAAATATCAAAATGATTGTATGTACAAATAAAAATATTGACTATGCTAGAAAGGTAGTAGATGACATATTTAAGCCTAAATCAATTATTGCACGTACGCCCCCAAAACTAGAAGACAAAGTTGAGCTACAAGGTAAGCAAACAATTTGAGCTGAAGAAATAAATATTCAGGATTAAGATAACTCAAATATGTCAAATGATGAAAATATTGAGATGTCAAAAACCAATATTATAAAGACTCGTGAGAATGACAAAATTCTTCAAGACATAATTACTGCTTTGGAAATAATAAATACTAATTCGACACTATGAGAAGACGGAACGTCTGCTCGTTCTCTCATTGCCTGCGCGCACTGCTCTTTTTCAATGATATCGCCGACTCGGGCGGATTCGCGTATATATATATCTAGTATTTTTAAAATTTTATTTTCACTGATATTATTAAATACGTGCTCTTCGGATAGGTATTCACCTATGTTAAAACCCACCTTAAACACCTGTCAGAGGCCAACTACAAATTGGGTCCAAAACGGGCAAAAACCCAATGAGTTTTTTTCGAAGAAAAAATCTATTTGCGTATATCTGGTTCCCCGTTAATTTTATGAAAAAAACTTTACTGAACTTTTTTGTAGGTTTCGAATATCTCTTTCAGAAAAAAAATCCGGTCCACGTCTTTGTTTTAGCAGATATAAGCCGAAAACTGAAATTTAGTTTTTGGCTTATAATTGCCTAACTGACCACTCTATCCTCAATATGTTGATGGCTATGTAGGTGTCTCGTTACCCTTTACATTTTTATTTATAATAATTTTTCCCGTAACTTTCAGGGTTTTTGAGTGATCGACGACTTTTGTGATTTTTCCAAATACCAAACATTTTCGAAAAAATAAATGTTTCAAGGAAAAAAGTTAGGTTTTGTTCAGTTATCTAACTTTACTTAAACAAGAGTAGGAAAACCTTACCTAACCTAATCTGGAGATGACCTTAATCCAGCCGGCCTCGCCCATAATCCTAATTTTTATTCGTTTCGTCGAACTATTTAACTTTTGTTATTACAACACAGTGTAAAAAACAATTAATTTTCCAGAAAATCGCAAAAATGGAAATTAGCGCAGTCTTATCTCGATTTATCTCAGAAACCAAAAAAGAAACGAACATTCGGTTTGCCCGAGGTTTAAAGAGAACAAAAGGAGAAACACGATAAAGAAGGTAAGTTGGTTTTTGGCCAACTTCGTACACAGCGCCAGCTCGCGTTGTTTATCGGTAGGAAGTGACAGTAACTGGTCAGAAATAAGGAAAGCAGCATTTTAAGCTAAGAAAATATTAACTAAAAGACTTGCGTATAAAATGGGATAACTGGAAAGGCAAAATTTTATATTATCCCAAAAATAGCAAAAATAAAGAGCAACAAATATATGACAGTCACCAGCACTTAGCACTTTTGCGAAGAAGAACAGAGTCTTATTAGCGTCTATATAACACAACTCTGGAACAAACAATGTCAACTTAAACGGATTAAAAAAATGTAACAACAAAGAAGTTAAAATATACAAACTAAAAGTTTAAGGACATATCACATTTTTAAAATCACATCAGTTTTCTGTCCAGTCATCATTAAAATATTCTAATAAACTATAATAGGCTATTTGCCTAACGCGTGGTGAAATTAACTTTTTAAATATTCTTATTGTTGAAGACATTTTAATGGTATTTGGCAGGTAGTTAAAAAATTTATATTTTCATAAATGAGTGAGTTCTTTGTAAGAGCATTTCGGGTATTTGGTAATGGTAAGTTATTAACCATTCTATTATTGTAATTACTAGTGCCAGGTAAGCCAATACTATTCATGTATTTTTTAAATACAACACACACCGTTTCTAAAATAAAAAAGCAGGGAGGGGTTAAAATTTTTAGTTGAATGCTACAAGCCTTCCTTGCATTTGCCTGGCAAATGTACTTTATCGCGCTTTTTTTGTAGTACAAAAGCAGAACCAAAAAGATACTGGCTGCAAAACTCCCAAAAAGCAAAAAACCATAACGCAGATGACTCTCCACAAGCGAGAAATAAATAGATCTAGAAACAGATTATCCCAGATCATTAGAGACAACTCTAACCGCATAGCACCCACTTGCAACTCTTTTGTTAAGTGCCAATATGCCAATTGAAACTTAAGCTTTTCTCTAATTCGTGACCATCGATATTTAAACTAGAAAGGGCAAATTTAAAGCTAATTAAACTTATTTTCTTAACATCAAAAACACACTAGCTTTGAGTCACACCGTTGCTTTGCCATCACGAGGTCTTCAGAAACCATATCCATAAGTTCATCTTGCTGTGGATGTGACTATAAAATAGTTGTATCATCCGCAAACACAGTAAAAAAACCTCGCAGATCATTAATATAGAGTAAAAAGAGTATTGGGCTAAGCACCGATCCTTGTGGCACTTCGTGATTTACCTCACAGGTTTCAGACATAAGACGCAATGAACTTACAATATGTCTTCTCCCAGTCAGAACTTTCCATTAATAAACAAATTTAGCCAGGCGCAAAAACAGGACCGTAAAATAACTGACAAATGAAAACAAAAAAAAGTCCTCCGTACTTTCTCTTGGACTCCACTGCCCATTATCAAGTACTACTGCAGGGGTTAAGCTACGCCACTGTGAGAGAGGCATGATATAATTTTCTGGGTCACGTGACCGGTATCCCCGTGGATATAGCGTTGGTCTACCATTTTCCAGGTCGTGGGTTTCCATTCCCACAGCCGGAAAAACAAGAATCGACTTAGTGATTTAGTCACCTAGGTCAACTGCGTTAAGTGAGTACTCGATGGTGGAGTCCAGGGTAATATTATTCGAATACCTTTATTTCTTACTCTGAGGTAATAATAGGTGGTTGCAGCGTAGTGCTGGCCATGGTACCTTTCTTGGATAATGTAAAGCCGTAGATTAAGCAAGCTACGACCATAAAAGGGACTGTTTTTGACTTTAATAATAATAATAAGCCATAAGGTCATCATTTAGTATCTTTAGAGATGTACACAAATATTTCCGATTTAAATGGAAGTATCAAATATTATAGAATAGATTTGAAAACTAAAGATATAGGAAAGTTCAAGTTACTTCGATCTATATTTAAACGTTTGGCGTTTAAGTGGTCTCAGTGATCAATTTTGAGATTTAATTTCTCTCTAAAATGCATGTATATAAGGCGTAACTTAAAATATGTTTAGAATAATTGACTATTTACAAAACAAAATATATGTTGTGTGGCATTTAAAAAAGTCTACGACGTAATTATTTTTTAAAAAAGATGCCAGAACCAGATAGTAATTACCAAAAGATATGTAGTCAAAAAATTTGATGGTAAAACACTTTTTTAAATTATGAATTTTCCAAGTTACTAAATTTATATCAGTTAAATGTTCCATCCTGTATAAATACGGAACATGTATTTGTATTATAGCCCCCTTTTTTACTCCCGTTTTGTTTAGTAGTTTAGTCTGTTCAGTAGTTCTTAGCTTTTTTCTTGTTACCACCTGCGTCTCAATTGACCCTTCACAGTTTGGTGATTTATCATTTTAAAACTTGGTAGTATTTTGATAATAATATTACATCTGGTTGAAAATTTCTTCTATATGATGAGCTACTTGTCGGAACTAGACAACTATATCTCAAAATTAAAAAATTGGAAAGCATTTCTGAAGCATATCGTGGCAGAAATAACGGTTTCTTTGAAAGAAGGTCTCGTGAACCACCTTGAAACTGATATAAGTGAACTAAAATAAACGGCTAAATTCACTTATTACATTGTAACAAGATTTTTAGTTTATAATTGAATAAAATTGACATCATCTAAAACTTTAACCTCACCGATGGCATTCAGATACCACTGACTCGTGTGAGGTTAATGTTTGGTAAAGAGTAGGAAAAAACCATCTCAGATTATTAAATGGTGGAAGAAAGTTGTTTGAAGAATCAACAGTGCATTTGACAACGGGCAATTTTCCAGTTTACATGAAGATCAATTATAATTTCTGTCATGTTATTTTTATATTATTAAGTATAATTTGCAGTATTAGACCTTGACTGCGGTCGAGATTTCGCGTTATAAAATAGTTATCGCACTTAGACGTAGGTTAACAATTATGATAATTCGTAGTGCTTGGTTGGTTTTAATTAGAGCATAAAATTTAAATCCACATTTATATAATATATATTATTATGACCAAAGACGGTACAAAACTACTTACCTTAATTTAATTTTTTACAAACTTATTGGGGAGCAAGTAATAAAAAACCAATAGATTAATTTATATAAAAAAAATGTTATACTCAACAACAAGAGTTTTTAAGTAATTAAGTTTGAATATTCGAAACTGCCATAAATAGATTCAGTTACATGTTGATATTTTTTAATAAATGAATACCTAAATATAGTTATATGGCCAAAAGGTCAAAAACTTATTTAGAATACATGCATGATGATAAAACCTAACATTTATTTATTTATTTTATGCCAATCTACAATTTATAAAAATAAAAATTTCTCATTTTATATTCTGACCAAAGCAAATTGAGGGAAATTTTAAGTACTAAATATTACTGCAATTTTGGAATATATTAAATAACTGTATAAAGTCAGATCGAAAACTACACTGCTGTGTAATTAAAGTGCATTTTTTTATAATTGAACCTAAATTTAAATGGCTATATCTTAACGTTTTGTAGGCTTATGTTTCGTTAATAGTTTTGTAATATCTAAGTTTTAAAAGTTGACTTGGGCTGGCATATACATACGAGGGGTAAAATAAAAGTAGTATTTTTTACGCGAACTTTGTCAAGAGCGAGAATTTGCAGACCTGAAAGTATTTTGATTCTACATGTATCTAGTTAATAAATGGGTTCTTAGGAAAGAACTAATTTCTCAAATTTTGATTTATTTTTCATTATGTAATTTTTTCTTAAAATCCGTGTTTGTTTCCCACAATAAAAGACTCTTTTTTTAATCATTTTGGCTTCCCCAAAGACATTTTCAAAAAAGTAAATACAAGTTTGCGTTTCCGAATACTAATTTTTACTTCAGTGGCGTACAAATTAAGTTTTTCTGACTGTATTGTATCTTTCTTATTTTCTTAAATTAAACTTTTTCTCCTAAATTGCAATTGAAAATGAAATTTCTTCAAATTCAACTTTACTTTAAGTGATTTGCTTGTAAGTTCTTGTTTACATTTTGAATGCTTATGTTTTATACAACTTCTTGTAAAATCTAAGTGTTATATACGAGGGATATAACAAAAGTAGTATTTTTACACGAACTTTTTCAATTGCGAGAATTTGCAAATCTGAAATATTTTGATTTTAAGTATATGTTTTTCTACTAGATAAGAAATATAACTAATTGCACAACATTTTAATATCACACAAAAAGATGCTTAAGGACACTAAAAAATGTAATTCCTTTGCAATCAGAAGGAGTTTACAAAATTTCTATTAAATATTAAGGTCTTCTGTCTTTATACGGGGTGTACACAAATAGGTGTGTGATAATTTTTCCAAATGTAATCGAAATAAATTCGTTATTTTTAATTAAACCCCCGGTGTATGTTTTCACCAAGAGAAAATTTTAATTCCCTAACAAACTTCATTAGGGTTTTCTATAAGTACCTGAAACCGATAGTTTTTAAGCAATTTGCGTTTTTTAGCAAGTTTAGTGATTTCGTCCATTATATTACTTTTATCATTATAATTAAGAAGCACACGTGCACTCTATATTATGACGTCCTATTACGTAAAAATTAATTAACTATTAAACTGTATTAGATTTACCTTACCTATTTTTAGTAGTTTTGCAATATACCAGGCTTATCAACAATATAGTTATTCGTATCCAAATGTAGTAGCCCCTTTTGCTGGAAAACTACAATAGTTAGGTATAGAAAAATATATTATAGGTTAGTAGATATTTAAATGTTTCGTTGTACTAAGCCACTAAGTACAGGATGTTCTCTATAAATAAATATGATACAAGTAATTTAATAGACGGTCCCATAAGACTTATTAACAAAATGCAAATTATTAAAAAATGTTTTGCATTAAATATAGGTAATTCTAATGTAGTTTATTAAGAAATTTAATATAATTTAACGTGGAGACAAAACATACGGGAGGTCTTTTTTAAAATAATGATGTTATTAATGATTTAAACTGGGAAAAGTATATTACTGATTTTTGTATACACTAACTTTTGTATTACTGAATGACAGGAGGCCTTAATATATTAATTAAATAAACGCTGTTCAAAAACTGCAGGTTGTTGTTTAGTTGGTTACGTAGATTACTTTCGGTGTAATTCACTCTTTTAAAAAATTTAAAATATTTCGAAAACCCTATAAGCTAAGTATAGTTGACCCATTTAACAAATGTGGTCTAGATTCTAAAGCAGAATTCAAATATGCAATAAAATACCATTCCATTTTTGAAAATGTAACTTGAACCTACCACATATTTTCGACGCTCACGGTATTTCTCCACATAATTTTGTGTAGTCCGATTATATCCACATATAGAGACGGGTATGGGGTGCCCCACCCTGTATATCTGATGGCATCTTGCTGCTAAACTAAACCCATAAATATGTTTACATTTTATTTTTTTTGAATACATACCAAAATTTACAACATATTAAAATTTCATTAAATTCCATTAGGGGCCAATTTCTTTACATTTTGTGCAGGGTCTTTTAAAGCTTTTCCAAAACAAGATCCCACATGCATGAAGACTTGTAAACCTATTCTTCTGAGTCTTTTAATTAAATCTCAAGTTCCCAAAAATTAAATGATTGAACGCGGTGCTATTTCACCATTGTTTGTTAAAATGAATGCGTGTATGGCTAAGCATTACATTGCACAATAAATTTAAGTTAAAATTATAAACAACATACCAATGTCAATTACTGTAGGTCACTAAGTATTTTGGATGCTCGTTCAAAATAAATTCAAAAATAATTCCCAATCAAATACAATTTTTGGGAAAATATGACCCATTTAAATTTTATTATGGTATTAACCCCTGTTATAATTGTATGTGTAATTAACTAATCAGAACTATACGAGAAAGTTCATTAGAGTATCTTCGGATCTGTTCTTCTGATAATACCATGGATTCTGCTTTGGCGAATTATCATCTATTGTGCCATTCTAGTGGTACCTTTCAGGGAGTATGATTCACGGTCCACTTTTGAATCAATGACCAGCAAATTTCTTTCCCGTTAACCCTAATATGCAAATTTTTAAAACCTCGCGTCCACAAGTTGATATTTTGTGTCTGCACGATCACCAGAATTTTATTAAAGAGATATGTCTATATATCAGTTAAATACCTACACGAAAACAAAAAAGCTAGTTCCAAAATTAATTCTGCTGATCAAAATGACACACTCAACAAACTTACCAACAATTAGACTAATAAGATTATTAATCCACTTGTGCCAAAGGTTTACACATATTATTCGCAAACCTAACCTAACCTAGTAACAAAATGGTGCTTTTGAAAAAACTATAGGGCAATAGTCCATCTGAAAAATGTATATAGAATTTCTAATATTTCCACGGGAAGATAAAATAATGAAACTTGATGGGCCTCATAGTCATATAGGATCGCAACTGACATTGATATAATTAGGTTTATTTAATCTTGCACTGATATCAGAGAATATTCCTCGAACAGTTGAGCCATAAACCGGGACAGGGTGTATTCATTTTCAGGACTCTCTCAAGATTAAAAATAAAGAGTTTCTATATGAACTATTTTATAAACTAGGGTAGGGTATAAATATTATAAACTTAAAAAAAATCAAGTTGACGTCACCAACCGAATACGACACTCCTAGGCAATATCTGTAAAATTATCACTTTTAACAGGTAGCAACATTCTTTCCTAAAACTTGTATATTTTTCCATGCTTGCATATTGTGAGTAACAACTTACAGACGACATACAATTGGCACTAAAATACACAACTACCAAAAAGTTAAAAACGGAAACTTCGACAAATGGAAAATAAAGATACCTTAAATGGGTCTTAACTTTGTATTGTATGTCTTTAATAACTATCTAGTGCCGGATGGCGACGACGCACAGCCTCCGGCTCGTTTACAGGTTGGTTTTATTATTACCGAGAAATCCTATTTTTCTTTTTAAAGCATAATTTTTGTATTGTATTTCTACACAAGTACTCCTAAACATCGCGCCAAATATATTGAGTGGGTGCTATTATTATGGTTAAACAGCGACACGAGCGATTGATGTGGCGAAATTATGAAACGTCCTGATGGTCTAGTTGAAGTATAATAGGCTTTTGGATAGACATCCATAAAGACAGGCAAGAGACTTTTAGCAGCAGATGTGACAAAAAGAATTGTGTAAATCAAGCTGCGGATCTAGACTGGATATATCAGTCGTGGGTAAAGTCGAGGTGCAATGGAACGATGATTAAAGCAAGAGACCGGTAAAGGACAAGAATAGAAAAAGACAAAGCAGAATGGGAAACGTTAGGGAACATCTATTTTCAGAAAAATAATGAGCAAACTCTATAGAAGAATAAAACTTTCAATACCTGCTCTTTTCATTACAACATACAAACAATATGTAAACTTAATTACTGACTGCATACAATTTTCTGGGCACCCCACTGCTTAAAATTGTTTAAATGTGTTAACCAAAGTGTAGATAGCTATATTTATATTCATTACTTTAGTAAAAAATGTTGAAATTAATTTCTAAAAATAAATGAAAAAAAAAATCAGGCATTGGCCTTAACGGTTGCATCTTCATTCTATTTTCAACAAAAAATACGTTAGGCGTATCGGTCTACTAAGAATAGTAAAAAGTTCTTCCTCATTGCGGTTTTACAGGAAGTTGTCGGCAAGCGAGATTTTAATCATTTGTAGTTTCGTTTGTACACAGTTATGAGAAACAGTTTGATAAAATATGAAACGAAACGAAAACGAAGTATAAGTCTTAGGGATTTTTTTTTCATCGACCGCCCACAAAACAAGCTTTTCGATTCTGATTTTAAACTGGAAAATCAGCCACTTCTTATCCCGATTGAAAAAGCCAAATAAGGGAAAACAAAAATGGCGCTGTAAAAGTATTCTCTAACGGTCCTATTTTTCGACTTGGACCTAGGTAAATATGCCCGTGAAAAGAAATGCCAGTAATTAGTCAAGTAGCCATGGTCCGGGATTTCCACGGAAATGACATGCATTTATTTGATGTTTTGTTTTAAATTGGACTCAAGTGACTGGCGCATTTGGCAAATACTCAAATAATGGTGCATTTAGCAAGTATCTTAGTAGAATCAGTGATTGTCATTCACATTACTTGTATATTCGAAAAACTTTTGAACACATTTACACAGCACCCTTTGTAGTGGACTTGCCAATGACACAAGGACTCAAACAACTGGTATATTTGACAAATAATCGTCAATTGTGAACACTTGTCATGTCGTGTGCATGGTCTACTTGTCCAGATATGTGGTACTTGTTTAATTGCCATCGGTTATCGGTAAATATGGCACAAGTCAAATGGTGATGTGTAAATTCATTCAAATGTTTGTCAAATATACAAGTAGTGTGATCGAGCATCTTGGACACTTGCCAAATACACAATTATTTGCGTTTTACTATTATTTTTATTAAACAAATGTCGAATATTTGTACAAGTAGACCATGCACACGACTTCATAAGTGATTATTTGTCAAGATGCAAGTTGTCTGAGTGCGCCTTTAGACATCTCGCCGTTTTGACAATTAGGAGCCAGAATATTAATAGGTTCGTTCCAACACGTCGAAAACGGTACATAGTATGGTCACGCTTCTGAGCAAGGTAGAAAGTGCTTTTTAACTGGAAACTGATGGCTTAGTAAACGATCTTGTTTTCCAATCAGATTTGTCATCGTTAGTAAACCAGTTGAGGAACAGTAATTTCAATACCAGCCTGAAAGCAAGAATTGAAGGCCGAACTAACCAGCGCATTGACAATTGTTTATCAGCTGATTATCGATTTTTTCACTTTACCTATTAACACCGGGCATATCCAGTTTTGTAATTCGTAAGTCAAATTCTCAAATCGTAATCCCTAATACATATTTCTTTATTTTTATCTCCATTTTTAATATTGGTTTATCCAATTTGGACTAAATAGGTTTACGCCCACTATCATTTGTCAATTATGACAGACATTTAAAAATTTCACATTTACTCAAATTATGGATAACGAAATAAGGATGCTCCAAATAAATTTAGGAGGCTATAAGATAATAGTCTATTCTGATTCAGCAAAGCAATTAGCAACTGGTAGGTATGTATTATTTTTATTTTATTTATCTATTATAAATCCGAGCAATCAAATAATTCATAAATAAAAAAAAAGTTCATACAACCAAGAAAATTTGTATTCTAGTTATCTAACCTTCCGAAATTGTTAGAGCTTCCTTAAACAGAATCTAATTTTAGAATGTCTTTTTCGAAAGAAGCAGTTGAAAAGTACAAATTATTTATTTTTCGGCAATGTTTTTTTCAATAAAATTTATAGCCACACCTAAAATTGCTAATTTGTTATTATGATATATAAATTACGAACTAACACTAGCAGAAAACTCAAAACAAACATGATTATTTTATTTTAGTTTTATTAAAATCCTGATATTTTTGTGCTGACAAATATCTATGACGTAGCGTTTAGAAGAGTTTTGAATTCTTTAAGAAACGCTGTCATCGCGAAAAAACGTCTTTATTCTTAATTTGTAATAGTTACAAATTTCGAACTTTTCAAGGTCTCTTCCCTTTCTTCTCTTATTCGTATCTTAGTTTTTTTAGGTCTTTCTGATGGTATAAATTTTAGTCCTTACCGAAAAATAAAAAAAATTGGAAATATCGAAATATTATATCTTCGGGGGCATCAGCAATATTTTTTCTTTTTTTTTCGAAACGTACAAACCGTTTTTCTAACCTCCAAACTCCCCACCCTTTGGATGAACCACTGATAATTCGCAAGCATTAACTAATACACTTACCGCCTAATTACTTCTACATAGGCTATAACAATAACAATAAATAAAAGTGAAATTATGAAATGAAATTCTAAATTCAGTTCACAAACCGTTTCAATCCTAGTTTAATTTTAATTTAAATAAAGAGAACTGTGCAACCCAAAAAACGAACGGGCAGAAAACTAAATCCTTAACCCTTATAGAACTGTACACATAAGTGTGTTGGAACGAACCTTATATTCAAGCAGTTCATTATTTTTATTTTGTAGATGGTTAACGAAAAAATATTGTACCTAACATACTCGGAAATAGTCTTTCCTGGACTCGCCAACTTCCAGGCCTCACCTGTCTACTCGTCCAGAAACTTATTAGTTTCCGGTCTTGTTACGTAAATAACTATTTTCTACGACTGCTATGGAATATTAACATTCCGATATCGTTTTTAATTACGGAAACACCTCCATTCCAACACTTGTTACACTATAAATCATACCATAACAGGTGTTGGAATATGCACTAGTAGCGACATCTATTGGAAATCAGTATATTTTTAGAGTCGTAGAAAATATAGTCTAAAGCTCATTTGAAATACCGTATTTTGCCCTCACAAATCCTCAAACAAACTTCACTCACTAAACTTGTGCGGAATTCGCCATATTCCAAACTTGTTATAGAATATACTATTATAGTTGCACTTACATTATCACTTTTTACCCGACTGCGCATGCTAAGGAGAGTAATGTATTTAACAGTTATGTATATGTGTATCATTGCTTGTTAATACTTACAGGCAAGACTCCTGGAGCGATGAGTGATGCATCTAAGGTTGGTTTGTATTTCAGTAGTGTTTTTAAACAGTAGCGGCTCGCGGGTGAAAAGTAAGTGCAAAAGAAGCAAGAAAATATCGCAATATTTTTTTTTCTAGTTTAATTCTAAATTTCGTATGCTCAATCAATTCTCCTATCCTTCATTGCAGCAAATTTATTAATAACATCCTCATAAAATGGATGAGTTGCCCTAATCTCCTCCAGAAATTCCTTTTGAATTGTAATATTGCCTAGAGAAGTAAGTCTTTCTTGAGATATTGTATTTATTAAATAAGTTTTCTTTCTTTCCACTTGTCGACGGTATTGTCAAAATAAGGGAAACCAGTTTATATGCTTCGGTAAAAATATCTTTATTTTCATTAATTTTTTTCACTTGCTCTTGCAAAAATAAGACCAAGCTCATTTTTAAGTCGTTGACTTTTTGAAAATATTTCCCCACATAACTATAACACATTTTCAAACGGGCCAGTCGGAAAATTTAAACTATATTCGGAAAATTTAGCAGAATCTGTCAAACATAAAAATGTAAGTTTTTCACAGCCTTGAAATCTTAGTGTCATTTCAATTAAAATATGGTCCAATATTTCATAAAAAAGGGTTCTATACTTAGCCCTAATTTCTTCAGGTGAAAGCTTAGCAAGCTCACGTTTGTAATGATTTATTTCTGTAATAGAATTTGCTTTATCAAACATGATATTAAAAAAATGTTCATTTCTTTTTTTACAGAGCGTCTCACGACAACTTTTTATATTGGATATGCAAAAATGAATGTCAAGAGATTTTTTTTGTCAAAGAACGTCAAATAGTATGTCCGTGATTGAGAAAATGTCATTAAATACTAATGCCAGAAACGTGAATTCAAAATCGTCCATCTCACCTAAATATCCTTTCGTAAGCCGGATTGATTTTTCATCAGATTTGTCACAGTTCGTAATAAATTCAAAGACGTCTTTTAATTTATTCCAGTCTTGAACAAACATTTACTAACTTCGAATTTGAAGAGTTTCTATAATTGTTGGTATACGCCTCGTAGGTGCAGATGTAAGAGCATACGTTCGTTTGTGCAATGTGTGCAATTTTTTTTAAGAAAAAAGATAAATAATTTGACAAAAGGTACTTGTAAAGCCGACATGGGTCCAGAAATTTGCTTGCAATAATCTCAAAAACTTTTAGGGGCGTTAAAAAGTAGAATAAACTTTAGGTGTGTAAAGCTCTAACTTATATTTCATACCGAATTCTGTTATCCAAATAAAGTAATTATAGTAAAATTGATAAATAGATTAGTGGTGTCAAACATGACATTGGAGTAGATCATTTCTCTGTTATAAGGAGGATTTAAAGTAGTTTAATTTTTATTTTTTTGCCTTTTACGAGATTAGGAATTCCTATATAAAGTGAAGTAACGCTTATTGTAATATGTTTTGTGGTTTCTCTTCCTATATTATGGTTCTAGTTATAAGAAGTGTCGGGTTTCTTGTTTTTTTTTAATGAATTTATACTTGTTAATATTCAAGAGATTTAAGTAATATGTTTTAATAATAATCGTAATTTTTTATTCAAATAATGTTATGTATGTATGATGATGAGAAAAGTAGAAAACAAGAAAAAATAATATATTTTTAACAAATTAAACCTAGGACGTTAGTGCGTGCTTACTGCTTTGAAATGGGTCTAATAAATTTTCACGTTGTTTAAACGTTAATGTCATTTGATGCTAAATATAATGGAAAAACATTTAAGGTAGTGCTTAAGATGCACCTTTGACATTAAAATGAACTTTAAAACAAACAAAGAAAATGCCAAGTCGATAAGTTTACCATTGCAAAGCAAAACCGAGGAAGAATAGTATTTTTTAAACGGCTGGTTTAAAATAACCTAATAAAATTGTTGTTGTCTAATGAAATAATATATATTATTTAACTAAATTCTAGAAATTGTATATTATTATAACAATTAATCTAAAAAAAGTATGGTTTTATCCATATGTTTCTTTATTTCAAATGATTTTTGATAGTAGTATAGGCAGGTAGGCAAAATCAATAAAACAGTTGTTAGATGAACGATATCTTATGAAATTCATCAAATTATAATTTTTCTTTTTTACTGTAACTAGTTATGTTTTATTTCTCCTAAAAAGCGTACATTTTTACGGTTTGGGGGAGACGGTAAATATACATAAAATACGTATTTATACAGTCACTGATGAATATTGGAACGCAGAGTGTAGTATTTATTAATTTAGTACTTTAGTCCAACTGAAATGGTAACTTTCTAGTAAAATTAATAAGTATTACGTCGGTACAATAGTACAGTTGTATTTCCTTATTTAGTCTTAAATTTATGTCACAGAGGCAGCCGTCTATACCCCTGTGTATCAAATCACTGGCTTTATAGGAATAATAATTTACTTTATATGAAATAAAGTCAATGCTAAATGTATGCGTACGACGTACCTCGCTTAATATTCATACTGGCTGTGATTCGCACTGCAATAAAATACGGGCCTTTGTGTAGGTAGTTACTTGAATACAATCGTTTTAATTATTTTAAGTAGATTTTAAAATGTTCTTTCTTATCAGAAGGAAATAGCAAGAACTGCGGATATTCTTACTGCCGAAGATATAGCCTTAACTTCAGCTGAAAATGTGGAAGAAACCGACAGTAATAGTGTGGAACCTATACCGTTAGATGCGGGTCTATCTGTCCCTCCAGTTAGCAGTACTAGTTGCACATTACATACATTCGAACGTCAATTACTAAAAAATGTTAAATCCTCGAAAGCGGAAACTGTAAAAACATCAAAAAAAAATAGCAAGGACTACGGATATTCTGACTATTAAAGTTTTAAAAGATTGGAATGAGCCTGTCCCACAACGCAAACTAAAAGAAAAAAAGAACAAGTACCGCAAATACTCATTTCCATCTGAGATTGCTAGTCATGAATATGACGCAGCTTCTTCCAACTCTGATATGGACATATCTGATGAAGATTGTGATAAGGTATCTGGTCCTGACCTAGAGGATTTTAAAACTAAACTAAAACTGTTCGATATTATGTTGGTCAAATAATCAAATAATGAGCCAGTACAACTAAAAAATGAAAAATTAGGTTTTTAAGAGTAAATGATAAGCGCCGAGGAGTTTTTAAATGGCCAGCTGTGGAAATAGATTTAATAATTGAGGAAAAATTTACAAAAAAATTAAATCCCCCAGTTGTAGACAGGAGAGGTAGCCATCATTTTAGTCTAGATTTTTCGTTTTGTAACATTTTTTAAACTGAATAAAAAATTAGCAATTGTTAAAAGAATGTTTCTGCTTTTTCGTTTGAAATTCGTTGCTTTAAAAATTTGTTGTTACTAGCACAGTATTATATTTGTGCATTTTTTCTCTAAAAAAAGGAATATGAGAATAAAAAAATGTTTTTATTAATTGTTAAATTAGCACAGTTTTGCTTATTTAAATTCAGTTGTTTCAAACCTTTTAAATAACTTCAAATTTGACCAGCTATAGAAAAATATTTGTATTTTGGTGCATTTACCTCAAATTTGTAAGCCATACAACCTAACCAATGTTGCTTTCAGAAGCTTCATTTACCCCATTGCAAAAAAGTAATGCACCATCCGACAAAATTTGAACAATTTTTTTTAAACACAAGTGAAAACATCTTTTAAAAATGCTTTGTATTGCACATACTAACACATAGTACATCCTATATTTAAGATTGTAGCACCAACGTTTCATTTTTGTGGTGTCAGGGATGAATTAAAGTTGAATTTGCGTTTTTCGGGGGTGCCTTTATCTGCATTTACCCTGTTATCATCATCAATCAAATCAATTAGGGGGGTTAACGGATTGGGTCTGCCCAAATATCATAAAATACCAAAATATTATATTTATATTATTTTTATTCCACGCACTAAATCTTTTATCAAAATGATATCTTTGATATATTGACAATTTTTCAACTATGTTAACCTTATATCCAGGCAGCTTAATATAGGTGAGCTATTTGTTTTATTCTTGTATCAAACTTGATGTCATAAGCTAAGTTAAATTTATTCATGTAACATAATTTTTCGCACTTGAATGAAAGACGCATAAATTAAAACTGGTAACAGTAGTAAGTATTATTCATTAATATATATGGATATAATTATTACCAATTTTCTGTTAATAGGAGGTTAAAAACCGCGTAGGTCAATGATTAGCGATCGTCGGGTATTTTAATGTTACAATTAAAGTGTCAAAATTACATTAGAGGTTGAGCTTAATAATCAGCGATTTGGGAAATATTATATGTAAGCTACGAATATTTTAATACAACCATATTCACTAACAAGGTTGAAGTTTACTCCGGGTCTAAACTGATAATAGTAGGTTTAAGATGATTGGCATATCAACGGAACAAGTACTTTTTCTAAAAGTACTTACGGAAAAATATGATAATGATACAAGCAAAACCTAACCGGCACAGACAAAAACTTAATTGCTATGGCAATTAGATCAAATCTAAGCCTTAAACATTTTTAACTATAACTCAGCTGCAGGATGCTTAGGTAAATAAATAACCGAATTTGAATACTAAAACTCTCAAAGATTTCGAATTTATGCGAAAAATAAAACTTTTTTTTTGCCCGCAACATTTTGTTTTAACTAAACTAAACTTATTTTCAAGCAATTTATTGCAGATCGGTAAATTGGTATTAAATAGATGTCTTTAAGTCAGGTTGAATTGACTCATGTAACATAATTTTCCGTATTTAAATGGAATACTCACAACTTACAGCGAATATCTAAACCATTGTGATCTAGTATACTGGGTTGTACATGTCCAGACGATCAGGGAAAGTCTGCAAAACCTTTAGAATAACTGTCTTATTTTGTTTTGGTTTGCGCAAATATGATCATGTTACCTCCTTCCTTAATGAGTCAGGGTGGCTTACTGCCAAAGAAAGGTTCCAGGTACAATTGGGACTACTTATTTTTAATATACGTCAATATCACATCCTCACATACTCTTTTAATAAATTGACCAGGAGCTTTGTAGTTTACGATCTACACACACCGTACCGTGAACGATGTTTCCAGACATTCCATAGTATTTTCTCAGCGTTCTTTTAGGTATAATCAGCGTTCCTTTACATATAATAAAGACAGATAATACTTTGAATAGACGATCCATCCAATGTTAATGAAATTTTTCGCGTAGCACAACGCCCGGGACCTACGTGTTGGCCTCGCACAACGCTCAGTCGAGTTCCGCGACGTACTGCATCTGATCGGCTGTTACTGTTAAGTTCATTTATAAATAAGCATACTTTTTGTATTGTATTTCTAAACAAGTAGACACTTCTGGCAACATCGAACCACATATATGTATGTTGTTGCGTGCGTTATAAATACACTGCGACACGAATATTTGATGTGATTAATTTATTTGTATCTGACGGATCGTCTATTCGAAGTATAATCGGTCTTTGCTATAATGCTTGTATACTGGACAGATATCTTATCACTTTGAATTATTAACTTAGAGGAAACCTTTAAATAGAATAGAACATTTTATTTATTTTGTTTTTATTTATGCGGGGAGTTTCATTTTTTCTATGCTGATATGAACTTTTTTATGTTAACACCCTATATATTATTTTCAAATTTTGATAGTGCGTTTAAAGATGAGTTTAACGATGTTTTTTAGTATGGATCTATAAGGTAACGTTTCGGATGTATTGGCTTTTTTCTTCGGCTTTTTTTCTAAAGAAATATAAACTTCATTCTGATTACGGTCTAATATTCAATTTTTAAAACTTAATAGAGTTACAATGTGGCCATGTTTCGCGTTCAGTACTTTTTTTTAATTTTTAAAAACCCCCTGTATATTACTTTAAGTTAGAGGTCTACAACTCACCGTTTCAGACTTTCTGACGATCATCTACATCATGTAACTTATTTGTTCGTAAGAACGCTTTCAAATTGTACAATTTAAATAAACAGTATATATTTATATACCAACGGTAATTACAGGTAATACTTTATTATATATTGACCTCGTCTTTAAAGGCACTATCTTAATCTGGAATGACATATATATATATATATATATATATATATATATATATATATATATATATATATATATATATATTTAACAAAGTTTATATCAGTCCAAGAAAAATGAAACAGCCTGTAAAAATAAAAACAAAATTATTAAAAACTTCAAGAGAAACATAGAAATACATTTTGAAGACAAACTTTAAATGTTTTAATTTTTTATGGTTTTCCAAATACGGGTATAGGACACACACAGGAAACCCTGTCCAATATTCTAAGAAATGAAGCATACTGACTCTGACTCGTTTAATGTACGGTTTAAGGAATGGTTTTTAAATAATCGTCTTAGAATATTGAATTTTTAAAAATTCTCTTCCTTACTTGCAAGCATAATGATCTTAGTTAAAAGCAAAGTAATATTAGTTTATATATTTATCCAAAAATAAAATTTGTAATTCCTTCAAAAAAATTTCTGTTTATTTTCTTTTTTAAGCGGTTACATACGTATTGCTGTTAAATACTAGTGTGGATAAAGCATATATTTTTTTCTGCTTCCCTTGTAAAAGGAAAGTATTGTAATCGTGAAAAAGTCACCCTCCGAGATTTTTCCAAATCTTTACGTTTCAGGCTAGATGCCGAAAACTATGGTTTTTTAGTTCCGTCGGTCTGTTTATCCGCAGCATAGGTAAAAATTACTTAACCGATTGACTTCAAATATTGGTCTACAATTTAGGGTCATATGGAGATGACCTGGTAACATTTTCGTAAAAATTCAATGTGACGCAAGAAAATGGCGGCCTAGTGAAATGTTAAAAAAATTATTACTAAAAAACTACTTATCCAATTTATCTCAAATTTTGTACAAAAATCAAGTATTATGTACAACAAACGGGCAAAATTTTTATGCGAATCCAAGATACAGAAACAAAATTGCAGCTTTATAAATTTATTAAAAATTCAGCTTGAAAAACTACTTAGTAGATTGAGTTGAAATTGTGTGTCGTAACTAGTTAGTAGTATAGAGATGAGCTAGTAAAATTGCGGTACTAATTCAAGATGGTGAAACAAATTAGCGGCCAACTAAAATGTTTGTAATTATAAAAAAAATCATCCTCTCAAGTTTTACATATCTTCACGTTTTAGCATCCATGGATATAATCGACTTTAAATTTTGCAGAAATATTAAATGTGATATAGGGATAAACTGGTACGAATTTAACTTGACGGTGTGTGTCAATGTGAATGGCTGTGTGTGTCAATATATAAACTACTTATTGAATTTATTTTAATTTATGACCAAAAACCAAGTGTATTATAGAAAAAACTGATAAATTATTGGTAGGAATATGGCGCCCAATAAAAGTGTTTAAAATGTGTTACTAAATGACTATATGTACCGAACTAAACAACTAAAACATTTCACTATTCCTAATAAAAGGAAACATTGATAACGAAGGAAGTTCCGGGTAAAAGAAATTTACCGATTTTTTTTATTTCGTATTACGACACTGTTGATTTATTTAATAATAGTAGGTCCTATTAGTTCATGTCTACGTCGACATTACTAACAATTATTACCAATTTTCTATTAATGACAGGTTAGAAACCTTTCAAATCAATGATTAGCATCGTCGGGTGTTTTAATGATACGATTAAAGCGTCGAAATTTCAGTGGAGGGTGACCTTGATAATTAGCGATTTTGGCACAGGTAAACATTATCTGTGAGCAACCAGCGTGCGAGAGGACGGGTCAAACACACTGTGTATCCGCTTCTTCTCGCGGGGAACTAACACGATAATTCCAGTAGCGGATTCAGCATAAACGAAATACAATTCATATTATAATTTTTATATATCTAGTTTTTCTAGTTAAACTGCAATTTATCCGTATGGAGGCCCAGGTGCTGTGGCCCTAGTGAGTCACTTTCTCCATTACAGAATACAATGATAGTAATAAATCTGGAGGATATTCCTGGGGAGGTGTAATTTCTCTACCAAAAGAGCTGTTTTATACAACTCTTAATAATATTTGTATATATTCTTATTCACCTTTTTAATATTTAAATCGAATACATTTTGTGCATATTTTTGTTTAAGCTTCGCGCGGTAGGGTAACTTCATTTCTCAGCTGTATATGAAATAATTAAGGCACTTTATTAGGTTATGGACCTTTCGTACGTGTATTGTTTTCAAAATGCTTTTGTATAATTCCATGTTTACTTTTTGCTGCATATAAACAAATGGAAACTTACACAAAGTGACAAAAATTTGGACACCCGTGTTTTAATAACAGGCGAAATGAAAAAAAAAAGTTTTTCTAACATTTTTATAACTAGAGGAAAATTATTTGGGTCAGCTGCATCTTCTACCAAATGTATAGACCTTTTAATATGCAACAACAATTGCAGTATGACAAGTTACTGCCTTAGTTCTTGCTCCAGATTTAGAAGAATAGTACTGCCGTGTAATTTCTTCTTCATGGTATGAAATCCTTGATATTTGGTAGCATTTCTATGTCTATTCCTAACAAATAACCTATTTTTATTCAAGCATCACATTCAAAATATAAATTTTTTCATGGCATGTTCATTGTCTTTGGCTTAAGATGACGGTATTTTTAATTAGAATATGCTGAAAGCCAGATTTTTCAAACAGTTTATTCCCAAAGCATTTCTATGTCTATTCTTAATAAAAAACCTAATTCTAATCTAGCATCACATTAAAAATATATATTTTTCCATGGCTTGTTCATTGTCTTCCGCTTAGAATAACGGTATTTTTAATTAGAATATGCCAAAGGTTAGATTTTTCAAACAGTTTACTCCCAAAGCAGAAAATTCTTTATGTTCAATGACCATGGCTTCCAAATATTCTTTCGTTTGGTATTCTGTGCTCCAAGACGTTAGGATGGCGTGATTGTGCCAGTATTTGCTGTTCCAGTGGAATCGCTTGTATATGCACTCTTGAGCGATATTTACTAATTATAGTACATGCAAAGCGTATGTCTCCTTTAAGATTTCCAATATGTGAATTTGGTAGATCTACTAATATTTTTTTAGTTGAGCTAACAAAAAGGCATTTTCGTAAACTAAATTAGAAACCTTAGAAACTACTTTAGAAAGTATGCATTGAACCCCTTTATAGGTTGCTGCTTACAGTAAAACACATTGAAAACTAAAGAAATCATTTATTTCTATTTTGTAACTACATTTGTTACAACACGTGATATGTTTCACTACACAGTAGCTCCTTCGAACGTTACGTCAAAAACATACATAAAATCACAATTCATTTTTATATTTATACGGTAATCAATATACAATTTCATAAAAGAGAAGCAATACACTACAAAAATTCATTTTTAAAAGTTCTAACATTGTGTGACTTCCTGTAGGCTTTTACATATATATTTGGAACATAGAAATCATTTTTCATTTATTTGTTTTGTATTATTCAGTTTAGAGATTTTCAAAATGATTTCAAAAGGGCCATGATCATAATTGTTTTTGTCTTTTAAAATGTTTAAACTTTAAAATTGTATTCCACTTATTGTTTTGATTTAATGAATTTGTCCTGTCAAAAAGCTCCATACAAATATTAACCAGCTTTATGACAAGCTTGATTTGGGATAACGATTCAAATTATGGGTCTTAAGAGTGTTTTATTTTTGACTTAAAACAACTAACCGTTTTGTAGAAAAATATTGTTAAGTTTCATTAACTTATGGGAGTTGTAAAGAGTTTAAACTGTTCTAAGGTATTTAAGACTTTCTTTAAGCATTATTAAAAACTAATTTAAACTTATGGGTTAAAAGCCTTAGGAGATTGCTTCAACGCTAACATTAAACCTTTAGTTCCTGTAATCCTATTCGCATTCAAAAAAGCAGTTATAGAACACATGGCTTTTATACCTTTTATATACTTATATTATCTTAAAACATTCTTAAAGTTCTCTTTAAGAAAGAACTGCATGCAAAAAGTAAAAAATCAACGACAAGGTCTAGTCAAGTTCAAAGTAAGTTGAAAATGTACCTACGTATTGGAAAAAAACTTCCTCCGCGTCCGACTTTAAAAAATGTGTTATGTATAGGCAATTTAAATTACATTTCGGTTAAAAATGGGTTCAAAAGGGTTCACGCGCTGCAGAAATACAAAGACATGAGTACGATTTACTATTTTAAATTTTGCAGTTATGTAGACAAAGGATCAATGCAAGGCGGTAAAAGTCACTTTGTGGAAAAAAATCGTATGCGGCGGCATTTGCGTCCAAAAGTGGTCAAAAAATGGTCGAAAATGGGCAAATATATTTCTATTTTATAATTCTAGATTTGATTTTTTCATAAAAATTCGAATTTAGCGCCCAACTAGACATATTTCCCTAATTAAATTACATTAAATATCTCTTACTGCATGCAGTTCTCCCTTAAGTCAGCAGGTATTTACTGGGTTTCTTGAAGTGTTATAATATTCTTTTCTTTCTACATCGAGTGGCAAAATTAACAAAATTTTCGCTCAACCCTAACGACTATAAATCAAACATCTGCTTTGACATTAACATTTCACATTAATTTTGAAAATATATTTGCTTCGTAAATTATTGTTATGTCAAAAAAATATATTAACTTTGACGGATCAATTTCATTTCAAGACAAGATAACATGCAAATTACAATTCCTTTTTTTTAAACATCCTTGCCCACTATAGGAGATTTTCGCGTCTTGCCAATTTTGATAAGGTAACTCCTAATTATATGCTGAAAACACCAATTCACTCCTGTAAACTATTTTTAAGATACAAGGTGTGGAAAAATCTTTATATGAAATAATTGAAGCACAAGTTACGGTGCTTTCGACAGTAAGATTGTTTCCAAGACGCGTTTGTAAAACGCACAGTATATTTTCTGCTGCTGAACAGATAAAAACATACGAGGTGTGACAAAAATGAACATACAGTAAGTGTTTTGATAATCTACTATATATTTTTGGTTATTTCTAAAGTCATTCGTATTTGTGAGTTATTAGTACAGCGAATATATAGAACATTTTAAATGAGTTGTACACTCTTCTGAAAGACATATTTCATCAAAATCGTCCCTAGACTATTACTTGGAGGATGCTCGAAGAGAAAAACCAACTGACGACTAAAAGAAAAAGATCTGTCTGCAGTTTTGTACTCGTACGAACAACCAACTATCACCCATGACTAGAAAAAATTATATTACAGTTAAGTTATAGATGCCTGCTTGTTCGTGGTAAATTGTCTACCGATTGTTACCAATTCGAACACAATTAACCCAACTCAACCACAATTCAGCCAACTGCTTTAAGACCCTTTTAGTGACTCTTCTGCCAGAATGCACCATTGTTCCAGTAAAATTAGACAGAAAAAGGTAAAACTGTGTAAATAATTCCGACTAAACCGGATTTTTGTTAAAACCTTTATTTTGATATCCTAAGCATATCCTTTAAAGTACCCTTAATTTGATGTGAAAAGGGTTGAATTCTAGTATTTTGCAAATATTACGAAAATTGCCAATTTTGTGAGAAAAATAGTAGTTTATAAAATTCTACACAAAAATGGCCTTAGAGCTTTTTGGTAGAATCCAATCAATTCAAATATATGAAATTAATTATGCCTAAACAGAAATTGTGCTGACTAATATATGATTCAAGTATATTAACATTACAATATATTGGAAATATTTGACCGTAAAAAAATAGTTTAGAGGTATTTACAGAAGACCTAAATGTTAGATTATAATATTTCTAAATACAAATTTGTATGAAATAAAACCTGCTTCAAAATAATTCACTAAAATTTAAAAAAATAATATGTTATTTCATCTGGTAAAGTTTTACTGTGTAAAGTTGGCGCCAAACTCGTAATTACCTAATAACAAAAATATATTTATGCTCTGAGTGTGTTGATTCTGTCTACCAAAAGTATAATGTCTTACTGTCTTTACTCGTTTGGACCCAACTTTACAGAGTAAAACTTACAATTCAAAAAAATAATAGTTAATTTTTCACTTTTTAGTCGATTTTATTTTTTTTATTTTATCCTTTTTTAAGGTTCTATTTATACGAGTTTTATTGTAAAAGCCAAGTATAGCAAATAACCACTGGGTCTTACATATTTTTTCCTGACAGAATGGTGAACACATTAGTTAACGTATATATTGTTCAATGTAACATCGTGTAAATAGTTTAAAATGGCGCCATTCCGTCATTTTTAGCATTTTTCATTATGCTTGATATGGGATCACTCCGGCAACATCCTGAATACTCCCTGAAAATGTCACCCAAATTGGTCAAACCATCAGGGAGTAATCGGTGTACATATCATTAAATAATATACATACTGTCGAATTAATAACCTCCCCTTTCTTGAAGTTGGTTAAAAAAGAACTTAGTTAGATTTTCTGAACAGAGCTGCTGGCTTTGTTTTTGATCTCTGCTTGCAAAACAATAACAGCACATGAATGAAATTCAGGTTTACCAATCTGAGTTAGACCCAACTTTTGTGAACGCTGTTTCTAGTAATGCTATGCGAATATTGTTTTTGGAAGGACCAACTGATATTATTTTAAATATAGGAATACCAGATTATATACATCGCATTTGTATATACTAATGGTTAATTAAGGGGATAAGTTCATGTTCCGCCTTAAAAGGTAGTGAACTTTTCAATTTTCTTTTTGGTCTAAAAAATATCGGAATTCCACAAGTATTTGATAGAGACGAGAACTTTAGTTAAGATGAATTCAAGGCTTAACTTCGTTATACAAAGAATAGTTTATGGAGCTATTCGACTTGCTAACACGTAGCTATATATAATAGGCAAAACCTTGTACGTAAGAAAAATTTAATGTGTGTTTATTTAAGTTTTGACAAAATTTGTACAATGAGGTTTTAAAAGCCATGTTTTTGTATTCTTTTCGTCGAAGTACTAGCTTCACTATTACAAAAGTGGTCGATACTTTAAATAAAATTTTGTTTCTCAAAATATTTGATACAACAACGTAATCCGTTATAACTACTTAAATCACCAAAAAATGTCGCCCATTTTCCAAATTGGTTATATATCAGAATCTACAACCTATAATGCAGATAGTCGTAATAACAACGCAATGGTAATAAGACACGAAATTAAAAACGATATAGGCAGGGGGAAGTGATATTTCTATGACTGTGAACTTCGTAACTGACATAATGTATATTCACGTCACACTCTTAACAGATCAATCGACGAAACCACGGCAATATCGTCGGATCAATATTTCAAATAAAGCACCCCAGTACGAGAATTTTTACAAGCAGATGATATTTTTGTATTGGATCGAAATTACCGTGAAGCCCAAGAATTTTTAAATCGCATTACAAATTACAACTGAAGAAGCCAATTCTTTGCGCGTGGTCATAAAATTAAATTGGATAGTTGAATTCGCAATGATCATTTAAAACTAAATATTTTGAACACTCTTACAAACACTTTACCAAATTAAAATATTGGAAAATCTGAAAGCAGACATGCGCATTGCGTTGTGCTTTAATTAATAAATATCGACCAAGAGTGCATATGTAAGCTGCAACGATTCTACTGGCGCAGCAAATGCTGTAACAAGCATACCATCCTGACGTCTTGGAGCACACAACACCAAATGAAGGAATATTTGGAAGACATGATGACCACTAATAGGCCTAAGTAATGAGGTCGAATTTCCTGCTTTGGGAATAAACTATTTGAGAAAGCTTACCTTTAACATATTCTAATTAAAAATACCGTCATGTTATGTTGAAGAAAATGAGCATACCATGGGAAATACGTATTTTCATTTATTAAGAATAAGAGCTCGACATAAAAATGCACCAAATTATCAACGGTTTCACAAAACGAAGAAGAAATAATATGGTATTACTGCTCTTATAAATCTGGAGCAAGAACTAAGGCAGTAAGCTGTCATACAGCAATTATAGTGTGGTTATATAAATATGTTCGCGAACAACCATATGGTCATTACCGTATTAGAAAGACTATACATTTGGTAGAAGATGCAGCTGACCGAAATAACTTTCTTGTAGCTATAAAATGTTAAGAAGCCTTTTTTACATTTTATGTAAATGTCCGTTATTAAAATATATGCGTGTTTTATACAAACCCATTTTGAAAACAATTACACGCAGGAAAGCTCCGCAATCTAACAAAGTCCTTTAATTATCTCATATACAGGATTTTTCCACACCTTGTATATTAAAAACTGGTCATAGAAATGAGCTGGTATTTTGGGAAAATAAAAAAAGAGGCTAAGAGTTAACATGAAAACTTCATCAAAATTGGCAAGACGCAAAAATGTTTGTGTTTGTTTTTATCCAATTTATCTAATTGTATTAGATTATTAGATTGTCAATTCCTTGAATATAAGTGAGTACCAACTTAGACCAGTTCGTTAGATCGACCTAAACAATAAAATAGGCTGCACCCCGCGAGGGGGTCGATTTCAAATCGCTTAAAGCAATAAAAGTTGATAATAAAGAATTTAGTATAAATATTAACTATGACAGCATTTTTTATTTGTAGATACTGCTCTGTATAAAAACCAATCGGAACAGGAGGGAATTAAAATTGATGCATAGTACGTGACCTATAATAACTGCGGAGCCTGACATCAAGAGATATATTTTATAAAGTTTTTAATGATTTGTTAACCTTATGGGAAATTTGATATATCGTACACATCACGAATCTGTTCAACTAAAATAATTTCAGGAAATGGGTTTGAATTTGATTTGGAATGTGTGTAATGTATGATAAAAAGTGTTATTAATACTTAAAACAAATCTGAATATCACACTGGCAAATTTACATGTAAATATACGAATACTTTGCATATGGTTATACTAGAACTCATTTTTGTTCTTGCTAATGATGTTTTTTTTGCTATGCGTTATATTCGCGGTATCTAAAAAAAGAAGAATATAGATTTAATTAGTTTTAACCCTTTCTATCCCAATCTATCTCAGCAATTCGTTTAAGTAGCTAACTGATTTTTGACGTTACGTTGATATGGCCCTGGACTGTTCAAATTCTTCTTTTAAACAAAAAAAAATAGGTTAGAAGGCACTCACTGTTTATTGACCACGCCTGAATATTGAAAAATGATGAAAAATTTGCAGGACAGTTCTTAATTCCATCAGTCTGATTGTCTGTCGGTCCGTCTGTTCGAGGCATAGCTAAAAAACTATTCCCGACTGACTTTAAATTTTGGTCAAAAATTAAAAGTCATATGGGGATGACTTGGTTATATTAAGAATTAATTGTGGTAAAGGGATGAACTGGTAAAATTGCGGTATGAATTCAAGATAGCGGAACAAGATGGTGGCAAAATCAAATGTTTTTAATCGTGATAAAAATTCGAGGTTTTACATATGTTTACGTTTTAGCGTCCCCAGATGCCAAAAAATATGTTTTCTCAGTTCCATTGGTCCGTCTGTCGGTCTGTCTGTCAGTTAGCGGCGAGGCCAGAAACTACTCATCCGATTGACTTCAAATTTTGGTCAAAAATTAAGGGTTATGTGAGGATAACCTGATAATATTTTGGTAAAACTTGAATATGACGGAACAAAATGGCGGCCTACTGAAATGTTAAAAAAATCGTTACTAAAAACATATTATCCAATTTACTTCAAATTTTCCAGAAAAATCAAATGTTACATGGGAATCAAACTGTAATATTTTGGTATGAATCCAAGACAGTTAGTCTGAAAATTCACTTAATAGATTAATTTCAAATTTTGGGCATCTAGTAATGTGATATAGAGATAAACTGGTACGAATTCAAAATGACGATATAAAATGGCCGTGTTAAAAAATCAATATAAAAACTATTTATTCAATTTATTTTAAATCATACCCAAAAAAATTGTGTCAAAGGTAGAAACTGGTAAAATACAGTGAACAAAACGCACACAATAAAAATGAAGACATTATATTACATAATATGTGCGGATCTAAATTGGGCCACACTTTACTATTCTTAATGAATGGAAAGATTCATAACGAGGGAAGTTCCTGGTAAAGGAAATTTACACTTTATTTTCTGAGATATAAAAAAAAGTTTAAACACCAAACTTGTAGGATTTGAGTGGTATATCATAATTTTTAGTGATATGACACAAATCAAAATGGCGTCTAAAAGCCGCGAAAAATATACAATTCACATTTTTTAAAATCGGCTATCTTATTTTTTTGAGATTTAGCAAGACATTTGCTTTCTGATTTCAAACATTTATAATATTTATGATGACATCTGGTTTAGTCGTTTTTAAATATTGGTAAAAGTTATTTCAGAAAAAAACACTAGCTATGACTACATGGGTATTGACAGCTTTGACACACAAAACCGACCCACTTAATTTTTGTTAGCGTTATTCATGACTAGGTACATTGATATTTCTATAACTACTTTTTATGAATGACTAAAGCAGATGTCTTCATATTATAACTTTTTAAAATCAGGAAGCAAATGTCTCGAAAGTCTCCATGCATAAAAAATAAATATAGGGTGTCCCAGTGAAGAAAAACACAAGTTGTGAAATTTTTGCAGCTTTTCGATGCTCTTTTGTTTCTTGTCAAATTACATAAAGGAGTCCCACGTCGAAATCTGCAAATTTTGCTTATGCACTTTTCTGTGTCTCAAAAAAAAATAAAAAACAAGGCACGTCCAAGATAAAAAAATACGCCTCTCTACAATGATTGCTTAGGAATGGTTTAGACACCTGTCACATCGAAAATATGAAAACCAAAACCAAAATGGCGAATTTAATTGGATATTCAGGCAGAGATTTCATGCGATAAATATGAAATGGTTTATTTTAAACATTTCCTTAAAACTGTGTCTGCATGTTTTAAATATCCAAATAAATAAAAGTCCTTATAGGTGGAGATCTGGCTACATAAAATCGTCATGTATCTGGTACATGGAAGATTTATATCTGAAAAGGGTCTTTCGGTGTAGCTAATGACATGGATTAGATATCCTGCTACCTTTAAGAACCATTGTATATCGGCAAACTAGTACAATTTGATGAAACTTTTGGATTTACCAAAAACCCTGTACAAAGCGATAGTTAACACACGCGATCAATTTGAAACTTCGATATGAAATCATTTATATTTATAAATAAAAAAAACTTGCATGCTGCCCTTAACTACCTTTGAATATACAATAATAATGACAATTGTGAGGTAAGAAAAAATAAAACTTTTAATATTCAAATGTTCAGAGAGATTTTCTGTATAATATTGCTACAGGACTAACAGCACCGCCATAAGTTAATGATTTTTTATTGAATGCTGAGAAAATGGTAATCCATTGAAAAACTGTGCAACATCATCAGGCAGGTTTAATTAACCATAAAACAAAATAAAATACAGGAAGTGCATTTGCAAATATGAAAGATCCCTTCAACTCCTCCAAGGTGCCCTCGCTGACAATGTGTGAACATGTATGTGATTTCTGGACCAGATCAAACACGACTGATTTTGCTAAAGAACTGAGGAACAATTATTTCAAAGAAGCTCTTGATAATCTTTTGATTTCACCTTGGCAAAGTATTGAAATACAATCATATTTTAAGCAATAAAAAAGTTTTCTCGCGAAGAAGCTGACGCAAAGATTGTTCATCAGGCATGTAATAACCAGTCGATTGGTAATATGTATTGTAGTAAAATGTTCGGATACGGATATTCTCATAATAATGTTGGCAAATATGAGTTTTGGTGCAAAATAATACTAAAGCGCATAATAAATGTCTCAGAAATATACGAAGAACTAGGAGATCTAGAAATAAATAATTTCAGCAACCATAAATGATATAGCTTGTGAAAATGGCGATAAAAAAAATATATTTGTAATCTATTTAGTTTTAACTTTTTTGATTCTGCTAATAGCATTCCATTGGTATTATTTTTAAAAGCATACAAAGTTAATAATTTAGATGTACCGTTTAAGAAAAATAAAATCAAAAATGTTGGTGATTCATCTCTATCTTCTTGCCAAGCAGAATTGACACAACATTCATTAAGAACAGCGGACATATCAGTAATATAGAGAAATGATTATAAAAACCGCCCACATCTTTAGTACTAGATAGTTGCAGCTGGCTAACAACAGATGAGAAAAAATACCAATTTAAATGGTTTGATAGACTACAACTGCCACGAACTGTTAAACATGTCGTGATTGATCCAGTCAGGAGAAGGTAAAAAACTTTCTATATATTATATATATATATATATATATATATATATATATATATATATATATTATATGTATATTATATAGTGTAAATTTTTTTTAAATGAATAATAGTTTCATTGTGTCTCAGATAACGAGCAGAAATTGAATCTGAAGCACAAAGCGATGGCGATAACGATGATATGGATTATGACAAATCTGATGAAAGTAGCGAAATTCAATGAGAAATCTGTAAATACTTTTTTGTTTATAAAAATGCAAGTAATTAGAAACAATCTTTATATGTTTATTTCCAAATATACCTGCCTTTATTGGTATTTCATAAAAAAAACATGGATATTTTAGTATAAAAGTTTCAAATGTATGCAAGCACTTCCGTTAACAGTCGCATTGTATATGCAATTGCATGTATAACACCCAAAATTTTAATACCCCTTAGCACGTTTACTTAATTTTTGACTTACAGCAAAAGGTTCCTTACCATTTTCATTATTATTTTATAATTAAAAACTGAGCGCAGTGAGTGCACGTTGCCGGAGCTCGAGCGGCAATATGCAATCTTTAGTACAGTATTAATATACTCCTTGATTCTTTTCTCAAACTTTCATGCCCTTGAAGCAAATGGTCTGTCAACAGTTATCCACGTTCCATAAAAACATACTAAATATTTCCGAAAGTTTTATGATTGTACCTCATTATCGCTTTTTCCAAGAAATGTGTCTACTTTATCCGCCCACCCTCGCATTCCGTAGCACGACCGCTTAGGTGCACGAGTGGTTCAATGGCTAGCTACACCGCGAGGTTTAAATCGTTCATGTACCAGACACATGACGATTTTATGTAGCAAGCTCCTAGACTATTGAGCATATCGCGTACCTAAATAAAGGAGGAGAGTCAAAGTTCTTGCAATTTTTTTATAATCATGATTTGTATGAATATTTGTAATATTAAATGATTATTCTGGACACAAAACATAACATAACAGTCATAACAGTAATTTACATTACAAGGTCGGTAGATGGCCTATTACAGTACAAGTTGTGTTACGGAATGTCTCCTATAATATTTTATTTCATACTGTCTTTATAATCCAATAATAATATTGTGGAAAACTTTAACCCAAATAAAATTTAGCAATTTACTATATATGGTATAGTCATGACTATGCTATAAATAGTTTATTCTATCACTTTTAGTGAAATTTGGTCTGATACAAGTGGTAAAATACTCGATTTACTTGGCCATTCCAGTTATGTTTAGTATAGAGTTCATTGTTACGAGGTGAAGGTTTACCAATAGGAGGCCTTGACAAAATGACATTTCCATTGAATCAGTCAATTCAGGGAAAGTTTTTGAATTATTTGAATAATTATTATTACTATATAAAGAATAATGAACTCTAACAATTATGGAGAGTGTACTCACTGCAAAGAGATAAGCGATGTTCTCCGGTTCCATCGTAAGTTAACATATTTATCCTGTTTATTAAGGAACTATGAAAAATATACTGAATCAAACATATACAGGTAGATTCAGGAAACTTTGCTACAGATATCTGTTAAATACCAACTCATTTCTAAGACTAAGCAATATAAAATTTACTCGTATTTTGGAAGACACGAATATTTGGTAAGACTACATCATCCACTTTATTCACCAATGGAAAAAGAAGATTTTGACAGGGAATTTCAAGGATATTTGAAGATTGTGTTATATAAATTAGAAAAATAATTGTTAATAAGTTAATTACTAATAAGCATTAAAATATTTCTTATATTATAAGAATAAATTGTTAGTGTAATGAGTATTTAGACGTATTTTATTTTTTTAGGTTTTTTTTATTCTGAAAATAGTTTCTGCGCCATATGTGTTCATCGTCATTTTATCTGTCGAAATAACGTTTGACTGAAGAAAATAACGAGGAACGTTGATAGGCAAAGCTCTAGTACTGTAATAAGTCTTTTACCGGCCGCAAATGAGTCCAATAAATAGCTATTTACCGGATAGTATGAAAAATATATATTAAGAAGTTTTAGATTAACATTACTAGTAACAAAAATCCTTTGAATACTATGGACGTTAAACATAGTCGATTATGATTAGGGGACATCCATCAAAAATCGTTACCTACTCGTATAATTCTTTGGTGGGTTTTCACATCTGTATTTTGTTTGATGATTAGTCTGTCTAATGCGTGCCTCTTTATAGGAATGCACTACAAGAAAAATAAAATCTGACGAAAAAAAAGTTCTTCGGTCTTTCTTTTTTGCGTAAAGGTAACACCTTTAGAAAATAATCCAACTATATTAAAAGGGACTTGGAACCCCCATATTATCCAGTGGCTATGCCACTGCATTGACGTGGACTTATACAAAATGAACTTAAATTACCAAGAAAATATATTGTGAGCAAATGAAATGGAATTCACAAAACAGGGAACAGAAGCAACTATATTGCCTAGATACTCATTATTCACTACTCATATATTTAGCTGCTAAGAAAGTAATTAAGTATCAGTAAATAAATATTTTGTTTTAATTGTGCTTTTTACATAATTAGCGGTTTATGGCCCATGCAATAAGGTTTTGCATTTGCCGGAGTTATCTACTCCGCCAAACACATTTTAGAATGCAAATACTTCTTTTAGGCTGGTTTTACAACAAACTTTAACTTGTACAATATGCTATATTTATATTAAGAACCTAAAGTGATACATTTCTGCTCAGAGCAAGAAAAAGAGGGCTTTTATTTTGAGATCGAGTTGCATACATAATTTATTTTATTTAAAATTACTCAAAGCAGTTTTTCAACACCATTGTTGAAAAGTAAATAAGAATAACAATAAAAGTCTTACTGAGGATTCTTTGTGCTTATAGGAAAAAGTGTACAATATTCCTGTGAAACTGATCGTTTTTAAACTTAAACGATTTCCCTATTTGGCTAACGCCTAGTGCTAAATCACTTTTTCTTTGAGTGCTTCCGCTTTCAACACTTTTGATATATGTAGTATACCATTTCGCTTAAAAATGACAAAATGCCACTTTTGAAATGGTCTACTGAAAACGTCAACTTTCCTCTGCTGAGAGAGACAAATTTTGTTTTGTAAGGCAGTATATTATGCTAACTAACAATGGGATGTCTTCAGATATTTTAATCCGAATGTATCTGACTTTACCTATATTCTTCATTTTTCTGGTGGTGCCTGCCTTGAGACTGAAGGCAGCTAAGATATATAAATGAGAAAGTAAAAATACCATGCAAATCGATAAAAATAGTAATAAGCCGATCCTAAGAATGATCTTGTTATTGCTTTATTTACCGACATTGGAATGTTCCGTTTATCTGGTTCATTACCTTTAGTTGATGACTTTAAAAAGCACATGCTATAAAACACCTGTAATATTTTTTTACGGATAACATACTAACAACTTATAAGAATAGGTTGGGCTAAAAAGAAAAAAACAATGTACACATATTCGACAACCCATATCGCGACAGTATATACCGAAATTCACCCACGCACACAGTGGTACGAGAAGGGTCGCTTACGGACACAATGATTGCTCCTCCTGTATTATGCTTCATTCTAGTTATTTTTTCAATTAATACCTCCATCTGGGCAAATGTTTACCGTACTCACAGGTGTGTTCATAATACCAGCCAAATAGTAATAGTCTATTATTTTTATTAGACCGAATTAGGGGTCTTAAACGCATCAATAGTTTTGTAGCCGGACAACAATACACTGGCAGGTGAAAAAATTTGATACATACTGGGTGTTACGTAATGGTTTATAATAACTTTAAGGATGCATTCCTGGACTAATTTTAGGTAGAAAAGTGGGTGTCAAATTTTTTTTCTTAAATCGGTTTTTATAATATCTCAAAGATCCTTTTGCCGATTTTGTTATACCATTTCGTTTAAAATGGACAAAGTGTCAGTTTTGAAGTAGTCATGTGAAAACGTCACTGAGAGTAAAATTTTGTTTTGTAAGACTTCAGATATCCTAAACTGAATATATCTGACTTTATATATGTCTTATTTTTCTGGCGGCGCGGCTCTTGCTTTGAGGCCGAAGGGAGCTAAGATCTATAAATGAGAATGTAAAAATACATGTAATAATGTTATAAAACACCTGTAATAACTTTTACGGATAACAAAGTAACCGCCTATACTCGACAATCTACAGAATATACTGAAATTCGCCCACGCATAACAATAGTACAAGAAGGGTCGCTAAACCACACAACGATTGCTCCTTCTGAGGACATGACGACTGACTCAGTAGTTTAAGTTCGGAAATTGATTTAAGTACTAAAAGTTTAATATACTCGAGACCTACGCTTGGGTGTGCAGTGGCAGGTGATCAAATTGGATACATACAGGGTGTTACATATTACATACATGTATTCCAGATAGAAGAATATTTATGAACATTCATCGTCTTCTGACTGAATCTGGCAATTTTAGAGGGAAGATTGTCTACCATTAGAACACCGGCAGTTGAAGAGAATCAAGCAGTACGCGAAACATTGGTAGAGAATTAAATATCTGCTACAAAAATAATGGGAAATTTTAAGAGATTCGTTCTTGTATCCTTATACACAAAGGGTTCGGGCAATCTTTCCTGAAGATTTTAAACCGCTTACGCAATTTTGTAGATAGTATCTTCAAAAGTTGCTGAAAATCCCCACTTCGTTTCCAACATTATGTTTACGGGTGAAGGGAATTTGCAATGCAATTTTCCACAATAATCATATGTGGGCCCAAGAGAACCTTCATGTTATTACAGAGACATATTTTCAGGGACAATTTTCAATCAAGGTTTGGATCGTTAATCGGTATTATAGGGGACCATTTAATTGGACCATTTTTTTACCAGGACGCCTTGACGAACACTGTTACAGCAATTTTATATAAAATGATTTGCCCCTAATTCTTGAAGAAGTTCCTCTTTAGTTACGGCAACAACATTAGTTTATGCATGATGGTGCTACAGGCCGCATTAGCAGATTGGCTAGTGAGTATTTAAATAGAGCCTATCAAACTCACTGAATAGCTCGTGAAGGACCACAAGTCTGGCCACCTAAATCGCCTGACTTGAACAGCCTAGATTTTTATTGGTGAGGATGCCCAAAACAGTACACCAACTGAGTCTTTAGAACAACTGAGAAATAGAATTATTGATGGATGTGAAACCTGACCCAACATGCATAGAATTTTTGAAAGAGTTCGTGAATCGATGAAAAGAAGAGCAGAAGCCTGCATAGGAGTGAGAGGTTGCAATTTCCAACATCTTTTGTGAATATTCTATTCAATTGTAGTTACTTTTTGTTCGTTAGATTGTAAAAAGTGGCTTCTAAATAAATATTTTAGAATTTTTTGAGATACTATGTATGCAAATAAAAAGTTTTTTACGATTTCTTTCAGACAGTAATTTGTACAATAGTAAAAAATTTCTTTTTTGTTTATAATTGATTGGTAAATTTAACAAAATTATAAATATTTTTCTAAATAAGTGGCGTAGTATTTTTTTACTAAAATAGTATTTTAGTAATAGAGTTTAGTTACACATTTTTATTGTATACATTTATATATCGTAACATCTATTATCAAAATTCAAATCAATATCTTAAACAGTCACTGAACATTTTCTTTAAAACTGAAAAAACTGTAACTTGAAAACCAGGTATTTTAGCACACGCGTTTATATGAACTTATTAATATGCAAAAGAAGTACACCCCAGTTTTTGCTGGATTTTCTGTGGTGTTCCAAGGGAAGTGGATTTTATTTTTTTCTCGAAAACAAAGCAAGATGCGAAAAAAAAATTCAAGAGACAACAAAGTTTTATTTTTAGCTAATCCGGAAAAATATCAACAAAGTCAATGGCGTTCATTTTTTTTCTCAATAATATTCGTGAGGCTGCATCCCGGGACGCCACTGGAATTAATAATTATTTCCTAGCTAAAGCTGAATTAGCTTTTTATCATTACAAACAACACTGCGACAAAATCGGCAAAAGGATCTTTGAGATATTAACAATAAAACCAATTTTAAAAACAAACTTATACCTAGTACCTTAAAAATCAGATATTTTAAGATGTATTTATTATTAACTTTTCATTTATTTATTTATTTACGGCAAAGCAATTCACAAATTGATTTAAAATAATCCTAAACCTAACTATAATCCATTACATACATACATATTTAAAAAATATTATATGTTTAAACCTATTATATAAATTTGTATTTTCATAATTTGATCACATTAATCTCTCTTTTTATTTGATTTTTAAAGGAGTTAAAAGCTACACTAAATTGATACTACCAGAATAAGTATTTCCAATATTGCAGAACCTAGTAGTTGAACATGAAGTACCATGGTTAGTACGATGGAAAGGTACCTGAAAGAGGGTTTTACTACGCGTCTGTCTTGATAAAACTGAAAATGATATTTTATCTAAGAGTTCTGGGCAATTAATATTGGAATTTGTCATTTTATACAATGTACATAAATCTTGATGTCATGATAATTAATATCTTTAATTTTCATTTTTTTTCATTTTATATCCTACCAATCTTAGAAACTTTCTTTGCACTCTTTCCAACTGCTCGATATGAACCCTGTAATAAGGAGACCAGACAGGAGAAGCGTATTCTAAAATTGATCTTGCGTAAGCACAATATAATATATGTAACCTAAATCACTCAAAGTGCGTTGAATAAAACCAAGAATTTTCATTGCTTTATTGACCAAGATTTCCATGTGATAAGCAAAGGTGATTTCTTTATCAAAATAGACACCTACGTCCCTAATAACATTTACCTTTCCTACATTAACGTCATTAATTCTATAGTTAAATAACACAGTTGTCCTTATTCGGTAAAATTGCATTAATTTACATTTAGTTACATTAAAGGACAAACCATTCACAGTACACCAAAGTAACAATCGATTAATATCTTTTTGAATCAACAAACAGTCAGTCACAGAACTTACTTTTCTAAACAGCAAATAAAAGTACAGTACAATTTTGAACACAGTCAACTATGTCATTTATATAGACATTAACCAGCAATGGCGCCAGATGTGTCCCCTGGAGAACTCCCGACAAAAAAATTAAAAAATATCTAAACCATTTTAAAAGATTTCCAAAAATGCTTATTTTATTTAGTTTTTTTACAAGCATGTCATGACTAACTCTGTCAAATACATTAGAGATATCCATGTATATGGTATCAACCTGACATTTCATCTCCAATGCATTTTTCAGAAAGTTTTCATATATCAACAAGATCGTAATTGTGGATCTGTCATCATGTCATTTGCCGCCCCCACTAATGTAAAAAAATTAGGTTGTCGGTAGGGAAGGAGTTCATAATTTATCATGCTCAATAAACAGATAACAAATTTAATAGTAAAATAACAAAGTATTTATTAACAAATACAAAATAAAAATACATTCAGAAAAAAAAACAAAAATAATTAAACTTGTTTAAATACTAAAATCAACTTTTCTCGCTTTTTTAGTAGCAAATTCCCTAATCAAGTCGCCTATATCCAAGTTGTTACAAATATCTTCTTCAATACTTCAATTGCTGAATTTGAAAGCCTGAATTTTGACTCATGTTGGATCTTAAGTAGTTTTTGATTAGTTTTTCGAAAATTTCGAAAATGACCGCTCTCCATGGGCAACAGTAACCGGCATTGTTAAAAATATTCTTAAAGTTACAAATAAATTCGGAAAGATGTCTTTTAAATCATTAACTACTAAATAAGTTAATACCTCTTTAGCCGACATATTATCTGTAGTAAGAATATAAATTGACAAAGTATCAATCTCATTGTAAAGGTCAATTGCATTTATGTCCATATTTTTTGTTGTCAGGTCAGTTAATTCAGTTTCCCATTTTTTACAATATTGCATTATTTCATCTTTATTAAACGCTCCTAAATTATTTAAAAAACCAAACTTTTTGTTATATTTGTTGAAATCTTGGAACCTTTCGTCTAGTTTTGAAATTGCAATGTCGAGAATGTAAAAATAAAAATTAACTTTGAAATTTCGCTCTGGAGATTGGATAGGCTCATCTTTGTGTTCATAATAAAAAAACCCTTTTTTTTTCTTGGTCTAACTAACTCAACAGCTGGAAAACAAATTTCGCAGTCTATTTCTTCCGCAATTTTTGTGACTTCATTACGCATTTCGGTAAAACCATTTTCAGATCTAAGGTTGGTTAAAAATATTTTAATATCTTTTAACATTCGCACAGCTTCTGGCAAAACAATGGTAGATTTTTGCATTATTTTGCTTACAATATTTATTTTTGATAAAATATTGTACCAGATAACTAATGAACATATAAATTTAAACTTTATTTTTTTAATTAGGGATATTGCAATATTTTTTTGTCATTATCTCTAGATTTATCGCTATAAAGGGCAAAGAGAGCATCATACATTTTTTCTAGTTCAAATCTGAGGGTTTTGATAGCATCAATTCGACTCTCCCAATGGGTATCAGATAGCGGCTTTACTGTTAGGTTGGGAAGTTTTTTCATAAGAATACCCCATCGGTAGGTTGAGGCCGAAAGAAACACATATTTCCTGAATAATGTTACAAAAATTTGTTACTTCAAGAGAGCATTTTGCAGCGTCGTTTACGACTAAATTAAGGCTATGTGCCGCACAAGGTACAAAAAAGACTCTAGGATTAATTTTCAAGATCTTTTTTTGCAAACCATTATGTTTGCTTTTCATATTGGCACCGTTATCATAGCCCTGACCTCTCATATCAGCAATATTGATATCAGCTTCTTCTAAATATTTTAATAAAAAGTCAGTTAAACCCTGACCAGTACTATTAGCAACTGGACAAAATCCAAAAAAATGCTCCCTGATTTCAACACTTTTTAAATGAAAATATTTACATAATTTTAAGCTGTCAATAATATTTCTCTTTATTTTTTCTCCTATGAGAAAGATTAATTCATTTTGTATTTTATCACCCAAATAATTGCTCATTTGTTTGGTATTTTTTAAACCTTATCTATGTGTTCGGCCATTACGTTATCAAATTTGGCAATTGTCTGAATAAGTTTCAAAAAATTACCGTTACCTTTGTCAAAAAGTTTTTAATTGCTGCCCCTAAAAGCTAAATTTTGCTGAGCTAAAAACTGAATTACAGATACAATTCTTTCTAAAATAGATGTCCACCTTCTTTTTTCCATCTGAATTAAATTTTGATTAACAGAGTCAACCGTAATACCTTTTTCAATTGATCCCCAACCCATTTTCTAACAGTTTCAAAATGTCCCTTACTTGTTTCGTGTCCTTCTAAGGTTCGAGACAAATGTCGCCAGTCACTATATCCGTTATCATCATTAAAACTATTAACAGATATCCCAAATAATTTACAACAAAAACAGTACACTGAGTTGGATTTTGAATAAACAATCCAAGTTCTAGGAACTTTTTCATTATTACTTAATGTTTTTTCAAAGTAGATAGCGCTAAAAGATCTATTTGAATTATTTACCGGATATGTCATATTTTTTAACTATACTGGTCCTATTTCAAGAATTGTTATCCTGATATTATCTGTTAATACTTAAGGCCAATAGGCTGATTTCCGAACATTCCGAGCAAAATGCGGTGGAGCAAACAAAATTTAAACTGGTATTCTTGGTTCCATCACGATTTTATAAAATTCCAAGCTCCTATCCTCATGATCCTCAGAGAGTTCTTGTACCAAAGTTATTTTGTATGGATGAAATATTTCGGTTTGTAGAAGTCGGTCTACGCACATGTGTGAGCCGTCATTTTCTCTTCCTAACGTGCTGGTAGAAAAGTGCGGTTTTTCTTCTAAACATTTAATTAAAACATTCAACCATCTGTTGCGCTTTTAGTCTGCCAGAACGTACAGCATTTTTTACCTTTCCAGTTTCACGAAATGTTTTGTTAATTTTACTTACTGTAGATTTAGTTATTGGATTTCTGTTAGGATACTTAAAAATATTACAAACATCTTGCAGGTTTCGCATTCTATCCATATAACCCAGTATCATTATAATTTCAATTCTTTGGGTTTCAGTTAGTCGTTCGATTTTTGTAAATCAACAAAACTGACATTGTCACACACATCAGGTAAGGTTTTGTGTGCAGGTTTTTTAATAAAAGGTAATACATTAAATTACGGATATTAGACCCATAATTGCGCAAAAACTGTTGACATTCATAAAAACTGTCCTTATTAAAAAGTATTGAAAATTTTACGCAGATTTTAAAAAAGTGATATAATATAGGGTGTTCCATTAAAAAAAATATTTTGCTTTTATAACATGGCAGCAATATATATACTATATATTATTACGTGAACTCTCCTAAAAATGAATAATTCGGGAAAATCTGATGCAATATATCAAAAAACCCAGTATGTAATTAGTTTAGTAGAGTTTGCAATAATAGAGACTGTAGTTTTAATTATTAAAATCCAACCACACCGTTATCAATTCATGTAATAACATACTAAAATAGTTGTCGCCTTTCAATCAAGATAGACAATAATTATGCAGCCGCAATTGTCAAAAACAATGAACCTATTTAAATTAGGGAGATCTGGGTTACGAAGGGTACTGAGATGAAACGACCGATTATTTCGCACTATGTAAGCATCTGTGTAAAGCCTGGTTGCTAACAATTTATTTTTGTTTATTAAATACATTTTTTGTTGCCTAATTGTTGCTATTTCTTAACATGGTGATTATGTAATACGTTAAGAAAACAAATGATAATTTTATAATATCACACTTTCTCGTAACGTATTATACGTAGATATTAGTTGCAATGCAGGTGTCTGACAAGCACTGTTAAATATTGAATAAGAAATTATCTGCAAAAACAAAATCTTAATATATAGTGATTTATTAACTACAGAAAATTTGTTCGTTGCACATAGGTAGAAAGATGGAACTAATTTAGAAGCAAATAAAGAGAAATAAAATGATCAGGAGATCAGAGTTAAAAAAGTATCTAATTATTTTTAAAGTTACTTTCTGAAAAATGTAACTACCTAAATACTCGAAGATACCAGACATTTTATGACAAAAAAATTCTTAGTTACTTTCTAAAAGTAACTAGATATTTCAACTTTAATTGATTTTACTTTGAGAGTAACTAGTTCCTTTAAAAGTAACTAATTACTTAAAAAGTATCTAATTACTTTTGAAAAATAACTAGTTACTAGTAACTATTTACTTTTAAAGTAACTAGTTACTAGTCACATTTTAAGAGTAACAAGTTACTTTCAAGGTAGCCTGGTAAAAATATCTAGTTAAATGTCAAGTTACTTTGGAATGACTCCTTTACTTCGGAAGCAACTAGTTCTTCGTTTTACCTCTGTTGTAGGAGTAAATGGTTGCTTCGGCCATATATATAGCTTGTCCCAGATAAGAAGATATACTCCAGAATTATTACGAACCGTAAAAAATACAACATCCAGCAGAATATACGAAAAAGTTACGCATATTTGTGTTCAATGAGATATCGTTAAATGAATGTTTATATTAATTGGAAAACTTCCAGTGATATCCGAAAAAATCCGGACTTTTCAATTTTTCTATTTATTTTTTCTGACTCTTTTTTTCTCGGATACGTTTAAACTAGCTTGTTTTTAATAATAGCTTATTTGAAATTAACTAGTCACTTCAAGTATCTAGTTACTTTTAAAAGTAACTTGCTACTTTTAAAGTAACTAGTTACTTCAACAGTAACTATAGATACTTTTGAGGCAAAAAGTTACTTTCAAAAGTAAAAGTTACAAGTTAGTTTACAAAAGTATCTACAGTCAAGTTACTTTTTTCCTAATTTTAAAAGTAACATAGTTACAAGGTAACTAGTTACTTTTAGTAACTAATTACCGAAAAGTATCTTTTTCATCAAGTTACTTACAGCTCTGCAGGAGATCTATTTAAGTTAAACATCATATCGTTGCAATTTCGATTGTCATTTTAGTTTCGAAATGATATAAATATTTTTCCCTACGTAGTTTGGGTGCGGAAAGTGTAATTTTGTGCACTTGTGCGGTAAAGTCGCTTTTTGACATAATTTAATAAAAAATCATTTTCCCTTAACATGTTTAACCAAGCTATAATTGTAGCTGCATACTGAGTTGTTATAAACAAAAAATAGATAACAACATTATTGGGGTATTTTGAAATTCTTTTTTACGTTTAAAGTGCACTAAATACTGCAACTTTGTGATTCCAAGTTACTCTGTATTACGTGACAAAGTTATAATTTATCAGCTTGTGTTAGCTGGTAACCTGGTTATTATGCTCTTAGCAACGAATAAATAAGATGCCGGTTTTTCAAAATAATTTTTGTGCGTAACTAGATAAATACGACGATTAATCATTCTCAATTAATCTATCTTTAAAGGGATCAAATAATGGAAGAAGCCAGTGAGGCCAATAGTTTAGAATGGAAGCTATCCAACGTTTCGATCCACGAGGCATCTTCAGGGATCTTTACTCCGCGAGATCTAAACACCTAATGAGCTTGGAGAGATTTAGGAGAGCTTATATACCCGACTTATGCTCGCCAAACCGTGACCCTGTGTTAAGATCGGTTTCCACATGTGATGTAGACCGTAACCGTAAAATGAAGTTTTTTTGTATGTTTAAAAAGTTCAATAGATTTTTTAATTTTTTGTTTATAAAATCTTAGAACCGATGCTAGAACCTTGGTTTCCTTTACATTTATAATATGGCCAGTGGTATGCTGGTGTTCAGCTACAGCGGATTGAACAATTTGTTTCATTTTAATACAACGTTTATGTCCCTCATGTCTATTTAATATTGAGCGTCCTGTTTCTCTCACATACACTTCTCTACAGAAGCAAGGAATTTTATGTACTTCTTCTGTTTGAAAAGGTACAATAGCATTCGTGGATCCCAAGCATTGTGCAATCTTCTTATGTGTATGGAAAAACTTAAGACAGTCCAAATGCATCCCGAAACTATTTTGGTCAGTTTCGATGTAGAATCACTATACACAATTGTTTCTGTCAACGACTCAATTTCCATTATATCAGACATATTGGATCATAATAATCTTGATATGATCTTAATAGACCTAGTGGAAGCTTGGCTTACATCTATCTTCAAGGAACTTTTTGTGAACACATTTCAGGAGCAGCTATGGAATCTCCTCTATCACCTATCTATATCTTTATGGAAGCTTTCGAGGATAGTGCTCTAACATCTGCTCAATTAAAACCAAACACAACAGATATGTAGATGATACTTTTGTTTTTTGGCTTATGGACAGGATAATCTCCCATCATATTTCTGGATCATCTTAATCAATAACATTATAATATAAAGTTCGGAATGAAAATTGAATCTAATGTGACGATTGCCTTTCTGGATGTATTTTTCAAAGGAAGGAAAATGGTACATTAGGACATTCTGTGTATAGAAAACCGACGCATGCAAATATTTAAATGCAAATTTCCACCACCATCTGGCACAAAAGAAATCGGTTATCAACTCACTAGTATTTATAGCTACTTCGATTTCTGTTCAAGATTCTCTAACATAGGAAACATTGAAAGTGACCGAAGCTCTGAGAGGGAATAGCTATTACACTGAACATATTAAGCGTGCAATTAAAAGATATAGTAATCCAACTCTGCGAAAGGAAAATGATAAGGAGCCACCGTTAGGTAGCGTTACTCTTCCACATATGTACAATCTTCAATACACATAAAAAGATTGGACAATACTTGCGATCCCCGAAATAAATTGTATCTTTTCAAACAGAAGGAGTATATAAAAGTCCTTGCTCAGGTGGAGAAGTGTATGTGGGAGAAACAGTATGCTCAATATCAACCAGACTGAAGGAACGTGAACGAAGTATTACATATAAATAAATTGTTCAATATTCTATAGGTAAACACCAGCATACTACTGGCCATATTATAAATGTAAATGAAACCAAAGTCTAGCATCGGTTCCTGGATTTAATAAACGGAAAAGTAGAGGATCTATTGAAATTTCTAAACATACAAAAAACTTCAATAGAGATGGGTTACGGTCTTACATCACACGTGGAAACCGATCTTACCACAGGGTCACGGTTCGGCGAGATCAAGTCGGGTATAAAAGCCCACCTGAATCTCTCTGAGCTCATTCAGTGTTCAAATCTCATGAAGTAGAGATCCCTGAAGATGCCTCGTGTAATCGAAGTCGAAACGTCAGATAGCAATTCTAATTTGACACGGTCTGATCTCAAGAACCATGATATCTTAATTAAAGCAAATAGTTTAATTCCCGAGAAAGCGAACAAAAGGAATTTCTAGTTTTTAAAACCCATGGTGTACTTAAAAAATTATCGTCATTGAAAGAAAAGGTATTTATGGCATACTTTAATAATATATCTAAAAAATATTCACCTTGCACCTTATAGTTCAAATACTGTAACTACGTTTATTATGATAGTTAAGAAAAACGTTGATTTGAGTAAATTTTTATTTTTAAGTTAACTGCATTTTTGAAATTTAATGGCGAATATAAGTCAAAAAATTAAAACAATCTCGAAAAAGCAGCAGTTCTGGCATATTTTGGTAATTCAGATAATCTCTACCTAATGATAAAAATTGCAACAATTCTCGTTATAGCTGGTACTAATTGAAGAGAAGGATTGATGAAACTCACCATATATAGATGATATTGAAGAGAAATATGATGTTCTATTAGTAACAATATCAAATACAGAAACAAATATTTAAGGAAATGTATTGTGCGTTACCCTGAACCTGAAACAAGCTACTTTGGCCCTTATTAAAAGTATAAATCCTTTCGCGCTGAAAATACATCACATAAATGATTTTTCGTAGCATACAAGGTTGGAAAATGTTCCATACAATGTGTGGCCGTAAACAAAATACTGCAGGGTTCTTAGGTTTACGAAATCCTAAGATGTATAAAGAACATTGTTTTCGTAGTACATCATCGAGAATCTCAAACTCCGGCTCCCGTATTACCAATATTAAGAGATACGTAGCTCGAAATCCACTTCAGTAACGGAGACAAAAATAGCTCAAAATATATTTTCAAATCCATGTAGTAGCAAATCTCAAACAACGATATCTATCGTATTAGATCAATCAGATAACACGCCCAGCAGTCACTTAACTTCAGTAGCAGCAGTTTCACGGTAACCTACAAATTTCTCGATGTTTCAATCTTCACCAGAAAAACTATAGTCAAGGAGCGGAATGAAATGAATTCCCTAATAATTCTGCAATGTGCTACCAATTGAACTTTTAATTTTAATATTTATAAATTCTTCAGTTTTGCATAAATAAGCCGTAAAATCTTTTTTCTTTCTAGATTTGCATTAAGTCGGCATTCATAGGGAAAATTTGCCCAACACAATATCATGTGAGAGTAGTCGCGTGTAGAATTGTAGCTCTTTATGCACTTGTTAGGTAAATAACCATTAGTGACACGTCTGTGCTTTAATGCTTAAAAATTAAATTTGGCATTAATTTTTGCAAAAATGTTTCTATTAAAAGGATACTTTTTAAATAGCTGAAAGACATCACGACGTATTTCTGTATAGTATAACTATTCGAATAGCAATTTATTGTCTACTTTATCAAAGTTTATTTTGAGTGGAAGTATAGTCAGAGGTATGAGAAAGTGAGTACCTGCCTTTATGTAAGAGCGGTTTTAAAGAGCAATAAAACAGCATTGTGGACATTGTAATTTGCATTAAGTAGAAAGACATCTATAGGCCGTATTTATCGTGATAGGTACTTAAACTATAGTAAACATTACTTATTTGTAATGATTCGTGGGAATCACTTGAGCTAAAATAACTTCCGAGTGGCAAATATGTGGTACCTATGGTGTGAATGGAGTGTTTCTCTCGACGTCTCGCCCCATTGCAAAAATAGAAAACCTTTGTCTGGGGATTGCAAGGGAATTATAAACATTTATTTTGACGAAAGTACCAGAACCAACTGTTTGGAAAATTGTGAACAATCCTATTAAAAATAGGAAAGTAAGAAATTATAGCGGTAACTTTTCAAAGTTAGATTCAGGTGTCAAAGAAATAACATGGCCCACAATTTACGAGCTTTACGAAGAAGAAAATTTGCCCATGTAGGATAATTTACCACAGAAACTTGAAAAACATGAAACTGGAATTAAATGTGATCGAACTACTCTGTAGAAATGTGAATATAATGGAATCCAAGAGGCTTCAGAAATGGCGTCTGGATCTCATGACCAAAATTAAAGAGTACCGAAATCAAAATAAGTCAATTATCATTTGGATTAGACAGAGTGTGACACTCACGACACTCCTTCAAAAGGCTGGGTTGATTCCAGCGATAAATGTAAAACGAAAGCTACATCAAACCGAGGCAAGAGAATTATAATTTGTATGCATGATCTAAAGATGGATGGATTCAAAATGCTCTTTGTTGGTCATCAAAAAATATTAAAGATTCTTGTGTTGATCATCATGAGGATATAACGTCATTATTATTCAAACATCGGTTCAAATGTATGTTGGTTCCCAATATACCCCAAATAGGACATAATGGGCAACGCTAGTTACCATAGTAGTTAAATAAAGTCTCATGCTGGAAAAACACAAAATTCAAAATTCGAGACTATATGTGTGATAACGACATTTATGTTCACAAAGGTTATTCTGAGAAAAAAATCGGCTGTCACAACCAGAAATTTAGTTATCATAGCGAAAATAATCTAAATAATTTACTTTTGTTCTAGAAGACGCAGCTTTTTATTGGCTGTGGCAACCAAGTTTGGGTAGTTACCCCAACTACACCAGCCTGTTATCACTACCAGGGCGACTCGTGGATATAAAAACGGGTGAAGCGGAGGTAGCTAGGTTGACAGCGCTGTAGGAAAAAATTGCGACGCAGGCGAAAATGTTTCGGGGTACCACGCCCAAAATGGCTATTTTCTTAACCTTTTTATGATGTTAATTATCCATAGCTTTGGAGCGTTTTTTAATACTTAGGGGAAATAATATGAATTTAAAAGATTTTAAATATATTTTTTTGTTCTTAAAAAACAGTTATCTACCTATATATCTTAAAGTTAATTTCGATTCGATTCGATCGATGCAAGACTGCTTCCGCCTCCGATGATCCGAGCGCACTTATTTACATTAATTCTGTAACAAGCGCCTGCAGCCTGCAGCAGCAATTTAAGCCGCTCCCATCTCCATTTGGTTTTCGTGTATTCACCACTGCGTTGCCATAGCAACTGTTTGTTGTCTTTTTAAGTATATAATGCACTAGTTTTGATAGACAATAATAGTATAATTAAGTAAATATTGTGGATGTATGTAAAACATCTGCATTTTTATAATAAAAATATAGATTATGAAATGCTTAATATTTTAAAAATATTTTTGTTTTTAAGTAAATTGATTGGAAAATGTAGGTGAAGCGCCGCTTCACCCGCGTCTCCTGGCGAGCCGCCACTGTACAAAGAGTTGGTTAGAATTAGTTGTCATAGATAGTAAATTTGGTTGATATAATTTAAATATGTAGTAGGGCTAGTTAAATGGCCGGCTCTGGTAGTAAAAATTACTGATTATGAAAACTAATATTTTCAGCTAAAAAACAAAATTAGTTTTTATTGCCTCTTCACCATTTCATTGTCCTCTTTTATGTGCATCTGTCGTTGATTTGAACTTAAAATAAATTACTGATATTTCTGTTAATATTGTTCTAGTATTTTATTATTATTAAGCAGAAAAGAACATAAAAACTATCTCCAGTGGGAAAGCATTGTTAGCCTATTTTAATGATCTATCCAAAATTCAAAAACCATCATCTCTTTGGGCAAACTATTCAATGTTGCGAAGTGTGATAAAAATCTTTTTTGGCTTTTTCGCAACTGAATAAAAATATTTAACTTTAAATTAATTGAAGCAAATATTTAATATAATTACATACCTCAACATGTAGACTAGTCTGTCTACGGAATGTTTCGATACATAATATAAACAATATTATTTAAGCAAGCATAAGAAATTATATTATTTACCTTAAGTTTTTATAGACACATAGTAATTGTACAAATACTTTCATCCTATCGGGACTCATCAGTGCGCCGATCGTAAAAGAAAAACATTAAATAATAGAAAAGAATTGATTTCAAAATTTTAAAATGTGTCAGTTGGTTTGACATGTAACCTAGATATGAAAAAAATGATAGTTTGCAGCCATCTATAATGTTATTTTTAAATCTGAACACATTTAAAAAAGTGTGATATTATGTCTATAAGACAAAAATGTGGATATTAACAAATGCTCGCATTTAATTGCGTTTTCAAAAAAGAAAGTCGGAAGGATATAATTAATTAATATCGAAGATATTAACGAAAAACGATATTGGTGTTGTTCTGCAGGAAGCTGATGATAACAAGTTGTTTATGGCAAAACTGACAAACTTAAGCCTGAGTTATAGATTAAAAAGTTTGCGTCTTGCATCGTCCTTTGAGCTAAGCGTTTACGCTGGTTCTTAGCCCATCTTATAGATTAAAAACGTTTGCTCTTTGCGTCGCCTGTGAAACTAACCTTACTTTTATGTTTATATTTATCGCCTTTGTGTGTAATGCAGTTTTGGCTTCGTTGTTTTTAAGTGTATGTGCTTTTGTTTAATTTTCTGAGAATGGATAATCAAAATCATTGTAAAGTAAGTAAAGACTAGGCATTGCAGACATATTAATGTGTGCCGTAACTGTAAAGTTAAGAACATGGTCAATGTGGTCTGTTAATTGGGGTAAAAATACCCAAAACTCCTACCAGTATTTACATAAAAATAAAGATAATGACCCCAAGTATTTTTTTTAAATGGACGAGGATGTTATGTGTATATATTAATGTCAAATTTATTTCGAAGGACTAACGTTTTGAAAGGCCCTCTAAAATCCAGCAATTTCATTGGTTGCAGCTTAACGCCAACGTCGATTTATGCTAGCCATCTTTTCAACGGCTAACGAAAACTCAAACGGATGGCGGCAAAAATATAACCGTACCCATTGCTTTATATTAAGTAAACTTCAAGGACAGCGCAAACGGCGACGCAAGACGCAAACATTTTCAATCTATAACCCAGGCTTTACTCTCGGAAAATGTGAAAGATGAAGGTGTGTGTTTTCGATTTGTAATACCATTCACAAAGACAAATATAGCTCGAGAGTTTTTTGTAACATTAGAAAGTTTAGATATGGTAGAAAATGTCCGAAATTACATCAAGTTACTCCCCATACACACTTTGAACATGGTTGTTTCTTTGTGTGCTATAACAATGGTAAATGTACAAAACAACCAGTGGGAATAAACACTTTTGACATTGCTTTAAAGAGTAAAGAAGCACGTCTTGTGGTCAAATACAGTTCCAGAAGGGTAGATTAAGGCTTCGGAATAAAACAGAAAGAAGACTGCTTTGAGTATACTTGGAAATAGGGGAAACGAAGCAACTAGTAACCAAAAACTGAACATATTTAATGCAAGTTCATCGCAAGTTAAGTAAAGTTCATCAAGTACATCTGGTAATAATTTAAATAACTGCAATAGTTGTGTAATTAATATTTACAATAAATAGTTTGTAATGTTTTCTACAAAAATAAACGTATTTTCTTTAATTCTATTTTAATTTTAACATTAGTAGATATCATTACCGCACTAGTGCGGTAATATCTAACATTATCTAAATAAAATCAGTACGGTAATGGGCTTTTTATGTCACGATCGTAGATAAAACTATTTATATACAAGTAATAACATATTTTATTTATAATTAATTTTCCCAAATTAACGGTACTAACCCCAAATTATATTATTATATTAGTAGGAGTAAGATAGTCACTTTCTTATATATCTGAATATACTATACTAGTTTGTACACACCACCCTTTTTTCAAACAATGAAATAGCTTTTTCTAAGATGCGGCGAATAAAATTAATGAAAACATGTCAGCTTATAGAAAGTAGGCTACATTTTTCTATTAGTAATTTAGCAAATTAAAGAAAAACGTTTATAGACGCTTGATCTAGACAGAATTTACGACTATTTTCTTTCCTCGTGTGGCCTTATAAATCAACCTAATATCGAGCTGGCTGTTTATAGTAAAAACCACTAACTGCTAAAAGACAATTTATAGATTAACTCTTATACTAACCTACTGACCAAAGCAAGAATATTTAGATTTCAATTAATTGTTTAATTTTTAATTCACATTGCTGTATTAATTCTTCTCTTTCTTCAAATAGAGTTATTTTAAATTATTAATTTTCGGAAACTATTTCGTATTCGAATGTATACCGCAAATACCGTAAATAAAATTTGAAAGTAGTGTCGTGAACTTTCTTCAGAATTGTTTTCCTAGACGATATTTATTGTTTAGATCTACTACAAGTATAATTAAATATACATATTCACAAAAAAAACTATCAAAGTCTATATAACATTATGTGAAAGTCAGGTTACTCAGATTAATTTTTGAATTCTCGAATTGAGTGTCGAATCAAATCATAGTCAGAGAAGTGATTTATTTTTAATTTAGGATTTTTTATATACTTTATTCTTCCGATACTGTGCTTCCAAGAAGAGTTGCCTCTGATGTGCTAGAGGTTGTACAACAAGAACCAACATTGAAAAAAAAAACAGTAAAAAATTTTAATAAACATTTATTTGACTAATTTTTATTTCACTCAAATAATTTTTTTTTGATTTCTACAAATATTGTTTGTATTAAATCAACTTGATTATTCGAGATTTTATATATATATATATATATATATATATATATATATATATATATATATATATATATATATTTGTTTGGTTCAGTGAGCTTTTGAATCAAACAAAAAATATTATTCTAAAGTAAATTTTTGAATATTTATTAAAGAGAACCCCACTCCTATTTTTGAGCACGGAGACGTGAAGGTTTCGTGTTTAATCTCGCAGTTTAATTTTGACTGGCGTACTGTGGAGACTGTTGATATAGTCTAATATTGAAGAGTGAGTTATGGATTATTTATAAATATATCGTCCCCTATTTTACATACTGGCGTAACTTGCATTTTCTAAATTTTTCAGGAGAGAAGAAAATAAAACTTATTACCTGTATTAAACTTGTAGTTGTTATAACTATGATCAAACTGATGGGAAATTCTGAGGTTATGGGGCATTTATATGGTGTTATCTTATTTTATCGTTTGATAGCTATTTTTTTTTAGTTTTTGAGGTTTCTTCAAAAATATGTAGATACGCCATTTTGTGAGATTTTCTTTTATTGACATATTGGATACGTCATAAAGTACTGTTTTGTAGGTGAGGTTATTATTATGAAAATAAACATCAGGTAAATTGTATTTTAATCATAACTTGAAGTAAGGGAATACTTTTTTACATGTCTTTTAATACATCTAATATTGGTTACCATTTTGTATAAAAAATGTATCAATAAACTTTAAAACTAAGAACGCCAATATTAAAATTAAATGTCTGTTTTATGCAATATCGTGTGATAACGGCAAATAAAACTGCTGGAATTCCCATCTTATGACAGGTGTTAGACCAGAGCATAGCCCAACTAAGTCTCCGTATTTATTTTTAGCAATCTTTTGAGGCTCACTGTTTAAAGAAGAAATCGAAACACTACCTCTAAATATCTTTAGGTCAATACTATCGTATTCATCCTGAACATGACTATTTTTCAAAAAAAAAATACCTATGTTCATTCTTGTTAACCATTATTTCTATAATATTTGGCCATTTTATGTTTTTGTCGGTGTCGGTTTCTCTAACACTTAAAATGCGAAGCTCTTTTAGCAACAATTTAAAGTCTTTAAAATCGGTATATTACTATGACCTTAAAGGGATGCTTTCCTCGGGCTAATTTAATAACAAGGTACAGCTGAGATGGGATGAAAATATCGCCGGCACCAGATATTGCTGTAGAAATTGCGCTGTGCGCCAAGTCGCCCTCATTTTGCCCGTGGTTCGTGTCGAAAAATCGCAGAGAAATTTCTTCGATGCTGTCCAGTTTTGATAAAAAATAAAGTAACGTAGCAGCAATAATGCTGTTTTTGTTCTGTCCATAGCAGCCATCAGCAAATAAACTAAAACTAAAACTTTAAACAGCCATGAGGCAATCTCAGAAGATCCACAGATTCGTTCCAAACAAAACAAAAACAATCTTTACTCGCTACATCACAATACGTGAAATTAAAAGTTGACAGTCGGGATTTATAAAAAATGACGCTTTCTTTGGAGATTGGGACAAAGATAACTTGTTGCAAATCAGAAACACCGCACAAAATTTTTTTATCTTCTGTTGCCTGCTGTTTGCACAACAATGTGTGAATCGTATCGGATTTTCAGGTTTTCTTTAGTTCTCTTCCTCGCATCTCGTTTTAAATACGTAAGGCAAAGAGAACATTGGGAGACAAAAAGGATAAATTTTACTCTGTAAAACTCTCCTGTATGTATGATAAGTATATTTAAGTTTACTTCCTTGCGACTGAAGATCTTCAAGAGACATAAAAAACATTGTAGATAAGGAGAAGTCTGGATGGAGGTACATGTTAGATGTTTTGCCTTTACAAAACTGTGATTTAACTTTTGGAAATCTAATGATATGCTCTTTACTTTTGAATTTTATATTTGCTTCTATCTCCTTAGTCGCCTTGCTTCTTTGTCGGCCACCCCTCTTGTCCTTTTCCATTATACCTACTTTGTTTATTTTAACGCAGCGAACATTCATTCGCTTGCAAAGAAGCCACTATAAGGCAATTTTTCATGAATCTTTTAAATAGGGCAACAGAACTTTTAGAAAAATTTAAATAAAATTGTCCAGGCTCTAAAGTTTATTAAAGTTATACATAGCCTATTTACTTTCATTTTTTTTTATTATTTGTCTCGATGGATGCTATTTTAGGTTTGCTAGAAATGAGCCGCTGTATTAGTTAAAATAAATATTTACTGTCAATGTTTACATATTACCTTCAAATAAATGTTATAAATAGCTGTGACCGAGATTATATTTTTACCCACTTTTGCACCTCGATAAGATACTCCTGAAAAGTAGAAGAATCACATTTTTATAAAAGTTTGGAGAATGCTTGCAATCCCCGAAAGTTGTTGTACCTTTTCAAACAAAAGGAGCATATTAAATTCGATACTCCTCTAGAGAAGTGTATGAGGGAGAAATAGGACGCTCAATATTCACTAACCTTAAAAATCATGAGCGATGAATTGAAAAGAAGCAAACTGTTTAATCTGCTGTAGCTGAACACCAGCATACGATTGATCATATAATAAATGTAAAAGAAACCAAGGTTCTAGCATCGGTTCCAGGATTTTATAAAACAAAAATTAGCATTTTTTTTAAACATACAAAAAACTTTAATAGAGATGCAGGTTACGGTCTACATCACACGTGGAAAAAGGGTCACGGTTCAGCGAGTATAAGTCGCCTGAATCTCTCCGAGCTCATTCACTGTTTAGATCTCGTGAAGTAAACATCCCTGAAGATGCCTCGTGTAATCGAAGACGAATCGTCGAATAGTTATTCCAAATTGACACGGCGTAGTCCCATGAACCATGATTTCTTAGTATTCAAAAAAATGTGGAATACTATTTCTTGCTTAAATACAGTGGCGGCTCTTCCATAGGGTCATTTAGTCAATGTCCCCCAAAAATATTTCAGAAAATAATTCTAAGAACAAGAATACAATTTACAATAAAGTACCAATATTACTTTTCTGTGTTAGATTTTGCTATATTTTACGAACATTATCCCGATTCCATTCGGCTATGTCATTTTTCGTATAATTAACCTAAAATGAAATGTTATTTGAAATAAATTTTACAGAAGATAGTTTAACATTAAAGACACAATTCTTGGGGTATTTTTTTTCCAAGAACTGAACAAATTTAACATAGTATTTTTTAATGTAAGTTTTTTTAGTGAATCAACTATATTTTCATCGGCCGCTAAAGTTAAAGTTAACAAACTTTTCCTGTAAAAGAGTTTTGTAAGTCGTGGGATATTTTGATCCATTGGCTGGAAAAAAAGGGGCACGTTTGGAGGTATAAAAATAGCAAATACCATCGGTTTTTAGTTCACTTCCTGGAGGATGACAAGGAGCGTTGTCCAATAGAAGAATAGCTTTCAGTGGAAGGAAGATTTTAAATAGAAATTTAAATATTGCTTCACCTAAAATATCATAAAAAATTAACAATCTAATATTCAGTGTAGTTTATACTACACGACAGTGTCGACAATACAAATCACCGTTCACGTACATGTAAACATCAAAATTTTAGGCCATTAAAGATGGAGCTTGTGCTCTATTGTCTCCACTGTCCCTATATAAAGTTACTGCAATCTAATACATACCTTAGCAGTCATAGAAAGTAGTGACCTCAATAGTCATACTTACTTACCTCTGGTGCAAACTGAAAGAAGAACCAACTTCTAAACACATATACAGTCAGCCATGCGTTTCTGGTACTCTTGTAAATGAGCGGTTTTCGAAAACCCTTTAAACTGCGCTATTTTAAGGTTACCAGAGGCTTTAATTTGAACTATTGCACACTTCATTGTCGAAGGATATTGTAAATTGCCAAAAATTCTGATTGCATTTTGTCTCAAAATGTCACTTCTTATTGATAGATTTTTTTCTCGTTCACCGAGAAACTATTTGTATAACTGTTTGTCCATTTCCGGGTATTCGCATGACTTTAAAGCACATTTTTTACTAGATTTTACTGTATTAGTTACTCTTTCAAGAATCCTACCACTTTTCTGTTTTATGGAATAAAAATTGTTGATTTAGCAACTTCGTATTTCCTAGCCAGTATAGTGACTGATACCTCTTCACGTTGTTCTTAAATAATATTTGCATTTTATTGCAGAGTAACAAGTTTAGCAAATCTAGATTCCAAAGAACGTCACTACTCTTAGAAGTTAATTACCGAACTGAAGAATTACAGCTGAGTCGCACTATGCCGATGCCGCCATGCTTCGCCTGGAAATTCAACCTCAGATAAGAGAACGTCAAATATTATTTTATTATTGGTTTAAAAATCTTTTGCAGCCGAGTTATTTGATATTCACGTCATCGAGCAATTTTCTGTTCACGTTATAAGATACCCAATACAAAAAAAATCTGTTTACGATACCGCGTTATTCAGATAAACGAGTATTCACGTTACAGATCCTATACTAAATATACATTATATAAACTGTGTAACATGTCTAGTCGAACTCGTCACGAGGGAAGTTCCAGGCATAAAGGCCAATTTACCGATTTTTTCTGATATCTTAATGTTATATTTTTCTCAAGCCGCAAAACCTTCTTCCACCCCCTCTTTTTTTTTGATGGAATAATGTCTTGTAGGCGATCGTTAAAACGTGGAATATAGCCATGTTTAATAAACATTGACTACTACAGATATACCTTTATTTTTCTTGGGTGCCTATTTGAAAATTCAAAAGTTGAAAAATATATTAAAGAAGTAACAGTAAGTAGCAACATTTTTCTAAACTTTCAAATTACATATTTAATTTATTTCAATTTTATTACATTTTTGGATAGATAAAGAAAATGATAACAGGTGATGAGCGACACACGATTGCACATTTAAACTAAAGAAATATCTTCTATTTGTATGTATTTATTCAATGGCGAAATGCAGAAGTTTACATTTTAATTGCTTGAAAAACAAAAGATTTATTACTCTTTATATTGATGATAATTATTAAGTAGGTATACGAGAATTTCACTTGAGAATTTATTATTTGCACATCTTGATTGTAATGAAAATGATAATTAAAAGATTTTAAATTTACTCATTTTCTTGGACAGAAAATTAATAGAAATTTAGTAAAATAATGTTTTTCTTCTATTTTGCATAATTTTACTTAAACTATGTTAAGTTACGTACATTTAAAATGTAATCAAAATAATTTAAAGACTTTTGTTTTGGGTATTTTACAGTATGAAAATAAAAGTATTGTGATTTAAGAAAAATTATGTTCGTGTAACTCAACAAAAATTGCTGAATACCTTGCACAAAAAGCTACTGCGTAGTTTGCAAATATATATATATATATATATATATATATATATATATATATATATATATATATACCACAAAGAACGTAGGTTAGTCGTAAATAGATTAAAATTCATTAAAATACACGTTCAGATTTTACGAAAAAACACACATTTTGCAGCAGATATTTTGCCTGCCGGTCGAACAATTGCTATTTTAATAATGAAGGACGTATTTTACTTAAACTGTTTATGTCTTTTTTATCATTTATAGCGTTGGGTTTTTTTTGTATTTCTACCATTTCCAGAAATTCTCTTTTTTTGGTATTTACTTCAGCTCTTATGATTTTTGTATTTTGAGCTTTTTGAGTTTATTAAGGCAGTGAAATTTTTTTATCGTACCTTCAATCTATTTTCTAGATACTGGGTAGTTTGACCAATATACACATCCGAACCGTCGTTGCAAGGTATTTAATAAATGACACATATATATATATATATATATATATATATATATATATATATATATATATATATATATGATTATAGTAACCCCTTATCAGAGAAATTTGTAAATTTTAAAGAAAACCGAATTGAATGAACCCTGAATTATTTTTTAAAATACCGGCATCTCATGTAATTTGTTTAAGAAAGTAAATGGTCATTTCATGACATACGAAGTAGAAACATTAACTCTAACCAAGTGACGAATCTGGGAATTATACAGAGACGCCTGAAAAGATCGATGCTGGAAGTGATGTTAACCACAAAATTTAACTGTAATTACGTATATAATCGTACTTAGAAAAATATTGGCCTGTTGCCTTAAATCTTAAATATGAAGGTTATATTTTATTTTGTAAGGATTTTCGCACCGTATTAAGTTTAGTGTTGTTTGTCTCTTTTTATGCCGTAGTTCTCCTTTAATTTCTGTCAGAAGATTTACCAAATGTTGCAGCTCACTATAGCACTAAAGGATATATATTTACCTGATATAATTGGAGGTACTCAATTACCAGTGGAAAGTAAAGTTTGATTTTTTATCAGAATCTAAACCAAAATAATTAAATTTTCATTTCCAATTTACTTAGCCCACATAATTAAACTGTGTGTAATAACAATATCAACCAGTATTTAAAATGTATTTTGTGTCTTTTGATTCGGTTTATTAACCCTATTCATCCAAATTTCGTTTTTACCTATTTGTTTTCGACCAACTTAATGCAGTTATAAACAAATAACGTTACGTGTAGTAAAAATTGTGTTTATTACCTTACACTATATCCTTTTGAGAGATTATTATTATTCTTATTATTCTTATTAGCTATATTAGATATAAATGCATTTTAGAAGTCGTAGAAAGGATGTAAAATTGTTTTAAAATTTGATCACTTTACCTAACTTTTAAACTGAAAATTTCACTCCTCAATTTTGTAGCCAATCAGACACATTCATTTTAAACCGTTACCATGGTAAATGGAATTTTTTCGGAAATTTTCTGCCTCCTGGGATACTCTGGAGAGAATTACATTGAAAATGTTTTGACATTTTAAGTCAAAATATCACTGCATGTCATTTAAAAACGCATATCGGCTCGTGCGTTCAAACTTGAACTCAGTTTATCTCCTTTAGTAAAATAAAGTTATATGCAACCGATAGATAGAGCTATTATCAACTGACTTTTAATCACTTATGCCGGTTGCAGAAACCTCAATTAAAGTTTAGAATGTTTAACGGAATGTCAAATTTAACAGCGGGTTCCTAGATTTCTGTAAGCAGCTTATCAAATCCGAAAGTTCGGTTAAATATTCTAAACAGCAATTAAGTTTTGTGTAACCGAGAAGTGTTACTAAAGTTGGTACTTTGTATTATATTTATCTTTCATTGGACTGCTTCGAAACACTTGTAAAAAAGACAATCTAATACCTTTGGGAAAACCATATTGTAGGCGAGCGATATATAGAGCTATTAAAGTTGTTAGTTTCTGTTTTCATTGATCCTTCTTCAAACTATTTGCAAAAAGATACAATTTACCACCTTAAGTGAAATAGAATTGTATGCGATCCATAGATTGATCTATTACCAGCCAACTTTTCAGCACATAGTCTAACTAAAGTAAGTAGTTTGTATTTTATTAAAAATAAGTTAAGACACAGGCATATATTTGAATTCCATTAATCCCGCTTCGAAGTACTTGTAAACAGCACCATCTGCTACCTTTAGTAAAATAAAATTATGAAATGATAGATTGAGATGTTACAAGCTGATTTTTTTTTACATTATCTAACTAAAGTTGATAACTTGACAGATATAACTTTCTTTACAATTTTGAATCAAAATGTCAGTCTTAATTCTTAGATTTATTCGTACTTTTGCCGTAAAATTTGTTTTTTGGTCACAAATATTGTAAGAAAATTATATAATTTTCAAAATAGTCATGACCTCAAAAAAACTCCAGAAATAATTTATGCTCTCAAGTGTGTCTCTATCAGTATTATAAGTGACCTTTGAAATAAATAAAAACTAAAAATTTTGCTGCAGCTTGTTATTAGGGTCACCTACAAAAATTTATTTTTCCCCAGATCTTAATCCTAATATAAAAAAATCTTCTTCATTTCTATTGCTGATTGCGCAAGATATTGTTTTATATTCATTTTATAAAGCGCTGGGCTTAATTTTTTTAATGTTCTTAATAAAACAGTAGGCGAGGCGTATCTTCTGCGTATTGTATTAAATTTCATGACGGACATCAGTTTAATGTCTATCATTTTATGATAATGTATAATTATTAGAAAGTAATTTGTCAGTTTTAAGCGGAAAATATGCGACCAAGTAAAAATGAACTTTTTCCTAGTTTAAGATTAGCCATGCTTCCACAAGTTTCTCTCGATACTTTAATTAAACTGTTTACTTGATTTAGTTGTGGTTTTTATTTGAAAACTACTTTTACAGATCTATTCTATTACTGACACATGAGAATTTTAAAGAAATGAAAACATTATTTTTAAATTACAGAAGAAAAATTAATTTTGCTATATTATTATGGAAATTAGCTATTAAGATAATATTATTGTTGAAACATAAATGTAACATATTGTAATTCAAGTAAAATAATCTTTCCTGGTGTATTATACAAAACAGAGAGATGTGATTAAGAAATTAACAATGTTATACAAAGAAATAAATTTTTTTTTAAATAAAACCAACTTAAAAAACAGTAAAAAATATAATTTTATTTCACCTTGAAAATTTTACTATATGAAATAGGTTTCAAACGAATGAATTTTACTTTATATGAAAGGATATTTCATTATTATTAGTTGTTTTCTACAAAGTTGTTTTTTAATTTGCGTACACAAATTTTACTTTTCCGCTTGCTTAAGAATATGAACCTTTATTTTAAGGACCGCCCGGTTTTCTTTCGTGTCCCGCACTTTATCAATCAGTATAGTTTTTTTTGGGAAATTAGAGCCCAGTGCTCTTTCCTTACTTTATTTTTTAGAACTAGTTTAGGAGTATATTTGTAGTGGGCTACGTGCACAGTTGCTTAATATTATTTTTATTAACTCTATTTAATTTTTGTTTTCTGGTTTTCATCCGTGCATTTATCCTATTTCTCGTCTTAAGAAACTTTTAACTTCTAACCTTCGTAACAATACTTCGAAAACTAGCAAAATTGTACGAGATAATTATATAAAAAAAATATTTTGACTTCCTGTATCATTGTTAGTATAAACTTTAGTACTATGGTAAGTTTAAATTTTAGGTTCAGGAATTTGTAGAGTACTTCGTGCAGACCTTTTTAAGACACCTGTAGAATTATATTCTGAAATAGTGAGAATGTTATCCATTCCAACATAATCTTTAATTGAGGAATATACTGTTTCTAAACTAGTGTTAGAGAGAAGCATATCCTGCTCCTTCTGTTTGTGCCACATTTTTTTTACTTTGACCATTAGATCTAGTCTACGATGTTGATTTTATGAATATGTCTAATGGTTATCCGGTTTTTCTAGCATACATACTGTTTCCCGGTTTTCCAAGACATAGACAGGGGGAGTGTTTATGAAATATATGTGTATTCAATTATTAAATTCAATTAAATAATACAGGGTGCTTGTATTAGCATGTTATAAAAGAAAAATTAGAGGATATATCAAAGTTAATCAACTAGTCTTAAAATTAAATAAAACGTTTAGAGCCTGAGCGTCAGTACCCTAAATATATTACTTTATTTAGAAGGAATTCAGCCAGCCGATTTGCCCTTAGTTAAAAGTGTCAGAGGAGAATAGGTTTTGTAATTGGAAAAAAATACTTTTATTTTTAAGAAAGTTTTGTGTTTTCTAAAATGAGTGTGTGTTGCTTTATTTATTTAGTCTCTAAACCTAACCGTCTTCGTATCTGCTACCGTTTTCGAATTTTTTTTCTGGCATCAGTCTGATTGCCGGAACAAATTCAAATTTTATTTCTATGCAAATAGTTTTAATCTCTTTTCCTACAGCCTACTCCTGAGGCCTCTTTCGAACCACCCTCAAAATACCTTTTATGTTAGTTGTTTTCGTCAACTTAGAATCCTTAGTAGCAGATGTATGAAAACGAAGTAAATCAGCCACAATCAGAAAATTGAAAAAAAGGTATCTTTGTCATATTGAAATTTTCAATCATAGGGTTAGTTCTTTCGATTCTATATAAGAATTGGCGGAGTTGCCATTGATGAATAGTTCCTAGAGCTAGTCGAACTAGATTTTTTTGGCAGGCGCTTGAATATTGACGTATTGAATTTATGCTATCTAGTAACTGTTTTGTGGACTAGTTATACTCCTAATTTTTAAGCCTGGATCAACTTAAAACAATTTAGTCAATTTAAGTTGTAGAAAAAACACCTAGAATACGCTTTTTCGGACAGTTTATTTAAATGTTTAATAGCCGGTTTCACAAAACTTAATTGCTGTTTAGAATATTTAACCGAGTTTTCGGATTTGACAAGCTGCTTATAGAAATCTAGGAAGGCGCTGTCAAATTTAACATTCCGTTAAACATTCTAAACTTTAATTGAGCTTTCTGCAACCGGCCGTAAATTAAATATCTGTTTCGACACTGATCAGTTTATCCTCAGGACCACAGTCTACACGAAAAGAAAAATATTGCAAACATAACCAAAAAAATATTACCTTTAAATATAATTTTTAGTTCTATATAGGACAACTAAATATTTTTAAAAGGCGTGCAAATAAATATAGTAATCTAAGTCACAATACTTCGTTTAAAAATAAGAAAACACATTGTTAAATATGAAATGCATTTTACTATTTTTCCTAAATAATAATATGTAGCTTATTTCAACTTATTATTAAGTCCTATTATGCTGCTTTGTAATTGCTTACTAATAAACTATTACCGGTTAAAACCATTTTTCGAAACTTTTTCTATTAATTTGTGTTTGCCTCGAAGTGAAATATTTACCCCTTACTATCCTATATTTTTAAACTATAATACATTATTGTATCAAAAAAATATATATTGTGCTGTTAAAAATACAATTTTTTGTAAATTTTACTAAACTAAATATTAAATTTTAAAAATATTACGCTGCAATCCAAACCATTCTAATTATAAACTGTAATAATAATTATTGAAAAAGTGTAGGAGAGAGGTGGCAGTCAATCAGATGCTTCTAGAGAATGAGATAGCAAAACAATTTGTATAATACCTCTCTCTCGTAACTCTGCTGCACTTTCCAAGACAATCTTCATATCGAAAATAGAAAATATAATTTTCGTACACATGAAAATAATGAATTATTTCTTTTCTTGGTTATGGTTATATTGAATTACAACTTTGACATTAACGCCACTCGGATATACGCTGTACACTTATAAGTAATATATCTACATTGTCCATTTCCCTCCCTAGGGAAGAAAAGTACGGATCGTTTGGAAAAGGCAACTTTCGCTCTGCTACTTTGGGGTCAAAAAGTGAATTTTCTGAGCAAGTGTGACGAAAAACATATCCATCCCCTTTTTCGATGGTGATTATGCCCCCCATTAAGACAAAACTGTTGACCTTGAATAACTGTATAAAATTTAAAGTTATCAGGGAACCGAATACACTTTCTTTTTCGATCTTCTAGAACTCCTTAAGCCTTTAGTGACAAAATAATTCTAATTTTCTTTTGGCCAAACAAATTTAGGTTAGTTTAGGTTAGTAAACTTAGTGAATAGTAATTTCACTACACAAAATATGGAAATAAAATAAAGCATATTCTGTCTTCTTCTAGTACCATTGTTATCCCCAAATTATTTATCTGTTTTTTTTTATAATTAACTCGATAACTAACGAATTCTGGCTAAATCCCACAAAATTAAAATTTAAAATATAATTTAAATTAATAACATAACCTTAATATATTGTTAATTTGCACAATTTTACCTCCAAAATTACGTAAAATGGTATTATTTATAAGATACAAAAAGCTTACCTTTACATACAGTTAGTAAACCAGCTAACCCCCATTTACTTAATATGTCACCTAAACTCCCTTCTTTCGCATGATTGCATTTTTTAGATAATTATCCAAAATTAACCAAAATCCTATTAATATACATAATATATAGACAAAGAATAGTTTCATCACGAAGCAAACAACGAAATACAGTTTTCATGAAAAAAAAATTTCGTTCCTTCTTTTCATAAATAAAACCTCTCAAACGCGGTGTGTTTAACAGCGCAGCGCTGTGGCCGGGGCGCTTTCTACCATGACATTGCGGGAAATGATTTCAAATATCGCCAATTTCTCAAACTCAAATATGTACAATAATATTTTAGAGAAAAAAAGAATTTTTACAATTATTATATTGTAGATTGTATTATTAATAAATGGTATTTTCTAAATTATTTTTTAACCGTTAACATATATTTTTATAAGAATGTAGTAGTTCCATATTTTATTGAATCAATGCGTATAAAAATTTTACTAAATTATTTCGAATACAATATACTATATAATTTTTTCCGTGTAATGAATAGTAAAGTTAGTATTCCGACAAACGAGAATATGTTTAAATAAGGGGACATACATTAACATCACTTGCCTAGGTTCAAATAAGTGCAGATTCTTTCAGAAAACTCTAGAATTTCAGTCATTTTATAATTAATAAATTAGTATTAAAATGACTTATATATTTCTAATAACCAGTAACAATGATTGTTTCAATATTGACCTCTAAATGCCGTTGAGGTAATACATTAAGTATTGATGTTCTTGGGATATGTACTATTACGCACTTTTCAAATATAATTTGATAATACTACTGTGTTATTTCTAAAAACAAAAATAAAATATTTAAATTGCCCAATTTGATACTTACCAAATCATTAACTGCATCAGATGCATTGACCATGACAAAATAGGCGGCTATTATACACCGCCAAATCAGCCACCGCATTTTTATAAATCCTTTGATTTATCGTCTCCATTTATGCTGCAAATCATGCTTTTACTCTGATCCATATTGATTGCATTGTATGCACATATATTAGATGATAGTTCAATTAACCACAACTGATTAACTTTTTCCTTTTTTGCTAATATGGCCTACTGTTGCTTGATGAAATTCGAATCTGTAATTACGAAATCACTATGTTAGAGGTAATAAACGTTATTCTTAAAGAAATATTTATTCACAACCAGTTTTTTATATATAAACTATATATTAGTGCACCAATAATGGGGCGGATTAACTAACTAATAATACAAACAATATTTTTACTTGATATTGTATAGACCCAAATGGCATTTGTTACCATAAAAAAATAGAAATATGCAGTTTCTTCTTAAGGACCCTGTCATTTTATATACATTGATTGGAGATACTATAGAGAAAGAATAAAGGTTTTGTTGACATAGACATGTTACAGTATGTATTATTTTCAAAATCATCTGTATATTGAATATCATCTTTACAGTTTCGTACAGTTGAAACAGAACAAATTAATTATTACTAGGAATGTATCGGAAAGCTAGACATTATAATTTCTCTTAAAACTATCATTTTCCTTTTAGTCTCTTTTGGTTATTTATATCTATAATTAGATACTGTTTCAAACTAAAAAATATATTTGTTAATAATTAGCACATTTTCAATTGTCAATCTGATAAATAATTATATGTCTAAAATATTGCTCTTTTCTATGGAGGCTTTTCTTTTTTGAATCCAAATTTCTAAAATAGCAGACAGACTATTTGGAAAATGAATTGCCTCTAATAGTCCCTTCTTTACACTTGAGCATTTAATATACTTGAACTTAACTCGGGAGCAAAACTCGCTTTGACTAAATAACTTTTTTCTGAAAAAATTCGTTCATTATATCGTTGTATAGAGTGATATAGCTAGGGGCTTGAGGGGCACTCTATCCCAATCGCCCCCTTTAAGTGTCATAATTTTAAAACTTTTAACTTCCTGTAACAGAGTAACAGATTCCTTGTTTTCTTTAAACATTTTTTAAATAATAACTATTGTTTTTGCAACATTAGGTACATACAGAATTTAAATATCCAAAATGCAAACAATATCTATATAAACAAAATTCACTTGGTTTTTCTGCTTCTCAGAGGCTTTTTCTATGAGGTACTACTAATTTGAATATTTGAATTTATATCGACACATAGTCCGTCTTTTTGCAAAACATTACGATTCGGCATTCGCCCCAGGTCTTTACTTATAGTTCATTTATTTTTTTCTCAGTTTTACGAACTTTATTCTGTCGCTCTTATTGCATATTCCCTCCTCCGACCCTAAAAGCGGGCAACGCCAATCGTTCGCTCTGTTTATACCTATTCTGTATTACAAGCTATAAGTTGTAGTGTCCAAAAGTATTTTATTAAAATTTAATTAAGATCGCGAGATAGTAGTTAAAATTGATTACTTTTAATGCGTAGGCCTACTTGACCCTAAATACATTTAAAAAATCGGTAAATTTCCTTTACCCGACACTTCCTCGTTATAAATCTCTCCTTAAATTAGGAATAGGAAAGTGTGACCCAATTTAGTTCCTCACATAATAATACATATATAGTGTCTTTTTCTCAAACATTTTTATTGGGCGCCATGTTGTTCCATCATATTAGGTTTTTTTAGAAATTTTTTTTTTAACATTTCACTAGGTCGCCATTTTTTTTCGCCACATTGGATTTTTACCAAAATGCTGCCAGGTCGTCTCTATATAACCCTTAATTTTTGTTCAAAATTTGAAGTAATCGGGCCAGCAGTTTTTTAGCAATACCGCTAAGAGACAGACAGACAAACAGACAACATTTTATTTGGCCGCCATTTTGTTTCGCCATCTTAAATACGAAACACAATTTTACCAGTTGATGTTTATAACATCATAGTTAATTCTTGCACAAAAACTGAAATCGGTAGTTTTTTCAGGCCGATCTTTTTTAAATATTTTATTAAGCCGTCATTTTGTTTCGGCATCGTACCAAAATTTTACCAGTTGATTTCCACATAATACTTGATTTTTGTGCAAAGTTCGAAGTAAATTAGATAATTTGTTTATTTATTATTTATTTTATTATTAATTTTATTTATTATTTATGTTATTTATTATTAATTTTTTAAACATTTCAGGACGCCGCCATTTTATTCCATTATATTAGATTTAGAATCAACGACGAAAGGGCATCTGGAGACCCTGAAATGTGAACATCTGCAAAAATCTCGTAGGGTGATTTTTTACGATTACAATACTTCCCTTTTATCAGGAAAGTAAAAAATGTATAAAAGAATTATTTAAAAAAAAACTTGTAATGAAAATATTTGTATGTTATTGCTCATTATTTAGTTTTTACACCACAATATTATTCGAGCCAATTTTCTTTTCGTACTGGTACAGACAAGTGCTATTATTCTGGGTTTAAATATATTATATGGCATTCAAGGAAAGGATTATACACACAGATAATGCAATATTTGCATGTAAGGCTGAAGCACTATAAAAAGAATATTACAAAAAAGTATATATAACTGCAAACAAATTATTCCTACCAACACTAAATTGCATACTTAAACTATTTTTAAACAGGAACTTAAATAAAGGTAAAATCAGGACTGGCTTTGTATTTTTTATCATAATATATCAAAATTTTAAAATTTTGTTAATGACGTTGGTCAGTTATCAAAAATATACCTTTTCCGTGTGTATTTATATAAAAGGTTTTTAAATATTGTAAAACGGACATTGTTTGTTTTTACATTAATTATAATCAACTTAGTCCCTTATAAAATTATTTTAAAAGTCCACAAATTGAATGGATTTTTGAAATTTCTTAATCTAGCCGGTTATTATCAAAATTTACATTTTTGTTAAAAATTCTTTTGCTAAGTTATTATTTTAACTTAATCTGTATGTTGGTTCGTGATGTAGTAAGAAAGTGTGCTTACTTGAGCATCTAGTAAGAGTTAGGTAACATAGTATACATCCGGTACTTAAAAGATAATTTAATCTTCAATTGCATATGGCTCGTATGTAGTTTTTAATACCAAACCGAAAATTTAGACTAATGGTGTTGCAATAAGAGTCAAAATTTTACGATAAGGATTAGTTAGCTATTAGGAACAGCAGACTCAAACTATACAGTAACATTAAAAAAAAGTAGAAGAAAGACGATTGAAAGCAAACGACTGAAGAATTACCTCAGCGAACCACATATGATGTATTATGACCACAAAAAAATAATGGATTTTCGTGAATTTTTACCAGCGAACTTACAGAAGAAAACTTTTACAATAATTACTATAGGCTGACAAATCCCCCCAACAGGAACCCAACTAGCTGAAATGAAGTCAAGGAGATTGCAGATACAATAGACAAAGCCACTCGTTGAAATCGGAATCCCCGTCCACTTCCTCCTACCAGTAGTAACAGGACGGAGTTCCAAGATGATCGAAGGATAAGATGATCCAGAAAATAGTACTGGAAAAACCAACCAAGCCGAAATCAGTCTCAGCGACCTTACTACCCCCAGAATAACTCACCACACACGAAGCACCAAGAGATTATTTTCCGACAATATAGACCACTTTAGCCCCAATAAGATGAACGCAACTCTATAACACATGACGACAAGAAAGTCAATATAACCACCAGGCTAGCCAGCAATGATGGAATACAGTCAATAATTAATCAGAGTAATTCGAAAGTCATGTGCTAAAGAACTACCTGGTAGACCCAATAACCGGATGGTCAATACGGTAGGTGGATACGGTATCCTAGTATTAAGAAAAGTATAACTTCCTTTACATAAAAATAAAACCGTCATACAATGGCGGAACTTCCATAGGGTCATTTGGTCAATGACTTCCCAAAAATATTTCAGAAAATAAATTATTCGTTTGATTGTCCATCCTAATAGTTGTAGTAAAACGCGAACCTTGGGAAAAGTTAAACACGCTATACTATTAGCCGCGCGCGGCGGTTCGAATGGTCTAATGGTCTGATTGCGTTCCTTAGGCATAAAAAAATACGCTATACTAAGCTAGGCTGGGCAGTCCGAATTGCCCTGATTACCTTAAAGCTAAACGAAAGTACCCGAAGATTTCACAGCTACCGAGCGGCAGCCGAACGCGATAGCCAATCGAAAAGGAAATCACGATTGGGGTCATCAGCCGGTCTCTTCTCATAATTCGATCGATCGATCACGGCTTCACGTCGCATGCGGAAGTTTAATTGTTCAGAGGTCGCGCGGTCGATATTCTAACTCGATATTGTCTCGGACGTTTTTAATCGATAAAAATTTATTTATATACTGTTTTTTGTAATATATATTTTTTAATTTTTATGATCCATGTGTGAGTTGGAAATATACAGGAAATAAAATGTTGGTATGACTAGTGCAAAAAAACTAAAAAGTGCTTACTTAATTTTGCAAAAATAAACAATTTCAAGGTGGTCTATGTTTAAGTTGTGAATGTAGATGAAATAAAATGTCGGTAGTGCAAAAAATGAAACAACTAAAGAGTGCTAACGAACTTAATTTTGAGAAAATAACCGAATTCAAGGTAAGTGGTCGCAATTTGCCAGAACTTAGTATACGACAAACTAGTAAAGACAAAAATAAAGAGGTTTATCGAAACTTTCGCAAAAGTATCTACGATTTAGCTAACTGGATATGTGGTTGTAAAGTCTCAAGAACTCATTCTAGTGTTATGTTTGTTTGATGTTTTCTAAGGACTCGTCGTACTCATTATGGTTGCAAAACCGGTGTTAAAGACTGAAAACACTTAAAAGAAAAAATAAAAAACATGCGTTTTCTGCAGATCACATGAAATGTTTTGTGAACTATACTACGGTCCCTTAGAGATTTTAATGAAAATGTGTCCAAAAATCGTTATATTTTAAACAAAATTATAGATTGTATAAAATTTTATGGGGCATTCGAGCTGGCACTACGTGGCCATGATGAAACGGCTTTGTCTGAAAATCCAGGGGTTTTTCGAGGACTTATAAATTTTGTTGAGGAATTGGGCCAAGATAGACTTTCCGCTTTAGCAATGTTAAGTATCGAGAAATCGTTTATAAAAGGAATGTGCGTGCAATTTTAACGAAGGTGTCATTAAGCATTTTTCCAAAGAACGAAGAGAAGACCTGCTCAACTTAAAGATAAGATATTTATTTTTATTTTAAGTATGCCTATTTTTAAATTTGCTGTTGACCTCCCAATATAATTCACCACGAGCCGCCACTGCGGTCATAGACCACTAGATAAATCAACAGTTACTAAATAAACATTCGTAGTATATCTGGAATGAACCAGATATGAGAAGAAAAGCAAATACGCAAGTCCCGCAACAACAAAAACTGAAACAGCCAGGATGAAGTGAACTGTTTTTTTCAAAAATAGCTACGACATACAATAGGAAACAATAAGAAAACCATTTACAGAAATACACGAGAACTTTCATGACCTACCAGAAGGAGCAACAACAGGGGGAAAACAAAACAGGAAAAATACCTCCAAACCAGTGGGAGATGACAATTAAAGAAAAAAAGTGGGTCAAAGCCATAAAATAAAAGACACTAACCAAAATATCCCAAAGTGCCAAACTTTATTCAGAACTTTCTACAGATTAAAAAGAAATGATAAATCAGGTTACCAAAAGGATTGGACATACCAGGATAGCTGTAGGTGTATTAAGGCTAAAATTATATATTTATTGTTAAGAACTTAACAAACAGCAGCATCAGGAAACAACCCTTAAACATATTTTAGTCCTAGTTAAGAGGTAGATAGGTAGAAACGTCGCATAAGACAATTTTCAATTTTTATCTATTTTGTTAATAATTTACGTATTCCTCTGCAGTTTTTCACAAAAAAAAATCGGTTTAACCCAAATTTAGTTTTATTGTGTTTTAGCAGACTTACATCTAGCTACTGGCATACGAGTAGGTAGGCATACAAAAATTCGACGCTTAGAAAATTTTAAGCTCTTAGTATTCACCTCAGGAGGCAGAGCTTGGCTTGGTGTAAATGGTACATCAAATCGGGCTGCAGAATGGAATAGATTGATGAATCACGGATATGTATAGTGACACAAGTACGGGTATGGGGGACTCCTGAAAATCGCATACAGCCTAATCTAGTACAAGAAGTTCATCCATTTGGCGGTGGTGGAGTTATGATTTGTGCTGGGATTTTTGTAGGAAAGTCGTACCCAAATTGTATATTTGTCAAGGAGCAATGAATATATATATACCGTGATAATATTATAGATGATATCGTAGAAGACATCAGATTTGACCTCCATCCAAACTTCATATGTTGTGATGATATCGCGAGAAAATTGTTCTCCAACAGAGTGAAAAAAGGAAATTATTCACCTATTTCTAACCCCAAAATCACCCTATTTAATCCCCCTCAAGCACGCTTGGGCTATGCTGAAGAGAGTTGTAAGGAATCATCATCCACCTCCAACGACAATACAATAACTAAGGGAGATTTCGCCCTATCTATGGGATCGACTACCACAAGAGGAAATAGATAGCTGCATTCTTAGTCTGCCTATACGAGTGCAAAGTGCAACAAATAATCGAGGATACCACCCAGAGTATTAAATAAGTTTTTACATTTTAAATCATTGTTTTAATAAAATCTACTTAATCATTGAACGACAACTTGTTTTTTTGTGCATTACATTTAAGAAGATTTAACTTGATGCCCTTTATTAACTTGTCCTTTTAACACGTATGCTTCTCTATAAACAAACTTCTTCATTGTTGCTTATTCACCAAATATTCTATATAAAAAAAAGAAATCAAATATTTTAGTTTAATTTGACGAGAAATGGGGCACATTAATTTTATTTAAATTTAGAAGACTTTTTTAAATCAGTCTATAGAATTTTTTTGATGCTATTAAATATACCCATCATGTACTCAAGGACTCGGGACTGCTTACTACGCCCTTGCATTCCCACATATATTCTTATTACTGAGGTTGCAAGATGTTAAAATGAATTAAAATATTTATCTACAAACCTCAGGATAAGTAAAAGCTTTCAGCGCATGCAGAATATTAACTTCGAAACCACTGTTTACTTTCAAATGTATTGTGAATTAAGTTTTTACAGAACCCTACTTAACGAAGAATGGATATAATGAAATTAACGACAGCCACGTATGAAAATTCATCAAAATATTTTTGTTTAGGTCTCTGCAATAAATTTTCAAATAAACTAGAAACAGAAGCCAGGTGCACAAAATGTAAAAGAGAATTACAGTCGTTTTAATTTCTAACTGATTTTACTTTGAATTTTTGACTGAAATCAAGTTCAAATAGAACAAAAAAGTCTATAAAAGTGATATCTATAAATAGCAAAAATACCTCTAATAACATATCGAAATGTATCACATATCCTCTCAATGATTCTCAAAAAATGTTTTAATAAATTTAAAAAACAATATAATTTGATTTCCTTGATCGTGACCGTGCAAAATCAAATATCCACTTTCACCAGTGCCATCTCCTCAAAATCTTGAACGTATTGTGATCTTTCAAGTCGGAAATGTAATATTTGAAGTCCTCTTGGTAGTCTTTAATTATTTGAAAATGTATTTCGTGCAAAGGTTTATTAAATAAAATCATAGCAAAGCGCTTTCGGCTTTTACTATCTTTAGTGCTACTTGTCACTTGTCAGAGAAGCACAGATGGCATTCAATACAAGTTTTTATAAAAAAATTAGACCGACTACAAAAAAATGCGCTAAAAAGTTAAAAAGTAATATTTTATTCTACTTTGAAAATTTTACTTCATATTATTTTTCACTTTTTAGTGCAGTTTTTTGAAGTTTGTTTAATTTTTTTATAAAAATGTGTATTTTATCATTTTTATTTTTATCTATACGAATTTTGTTGTAAAAATCAGCTTTAACAAATGGTCCACTGCATAATATTTTCCTGATATAATGGTGATCGCGTAGAATCTAGACACGAGCGTAGAATATCAAAAAACAATATATCTTGGCGCAAAAAACAAATTGGCGCCATTCCGCCATTTTTAACATTTTTTTAATATTCATGCGATGAGACCACTCTGGCAAAATCCTGGATACCCTCTGAAAATTTCCTCTAAATTGGTCGAACCATCGCAGAGGAATCGCTGTACAAAAATACATAGGGTCAAACTATAACCTCCTCCTGAAGTCGGTTAAAAATACTAGATTTCGAGGTTGTACATTTTTATGGTCATACAAATATATAAAATTAAATAAAGAGGTAGCAATAGTATCTTTTAGCAAATGGGGCTGTATGTCTATTACACACTTCAGTCCTTTAGTTTAAAAAGGGTTTTTAAAAAATTATAAAACTCGTTGCCTTTGTCGCCCGTATACCTAAGTTTTTTTAAATATAATTACTATTAAAAAAAAACGGGTGAACGAAATTTTCAAAATGAGTCTTAATTAGCTAAATATGAGCAAAAGAAGAGGACTACATCTTGTAGTCTTTGTACATGGAGTTATGTGTTCTTCGTCGTCCTCCTATCTAAGAGATAAGTTAATCACGCATGATCGGCTTCATGATCGTCACTAGAAGCAGAGGGTTGCTTTGCATTCCAAGGCTTTCGACAGCCCTCTTTCAGGGATGTTTCACATATCAAGCGTCTCACATTTATAATAAAATACCTACAAGCCTAAATCAGTTGAGTGTCCCGCAATTTAAAAAGAGCTATAAAGCTGATGCTTTTAGGTTAATAGTAAGCTCGCTATTTCTCTAAAATGCCTTGCATTGAGTTATTATGCTATTGTTTTGAATACTTTCTTTTGGTTGCTTTGTGACTGTTATACTGCAGCGTGTATTTGAATTAATTTAAAATATTTGTTCTGGTTTTAATATTTTTATTAGTTTGTCTTATTTTATCTTAAACTTATTTTACATATTTCTGATTTTTACTTATATTTTTTTTTTCATTTATTTATGGTTTTACTTATATTATAGTTTGTACGGTAATACGAATAGGTGTTGCTAATGTGGATAATATAAGTACTGTTCTGCCTAGGTTGAAAGCTCTGGACACTAAGGAAGGGTCTATGTAAGAGTAGCAATTCATGCTAAATATCGCCTTCTTGGATGTCCCAGAGAGATGAATTAATACTGGATTGCTTTCCTTGTGTATCTTTGAATTGATAAAAGGAGTTTATTATTATTACTAAATTAAATGGGACCACCAGAGAAACGTCCTCTACAATTTGGCATTTGACTCATCAAAATGTAAACAATATATGCGGGAATAAACATAAAAAATATACATACAGGGTCGAATTGAGAACCTTCCCCTTTTTTGAAGTCGGTTAAAAGAGACCATACTTCGACAAGAACATCAATAAAAATATTTAAATAGTAATTACATTGAAAACCTAAAAAGGCGATACAGTTTTCAACCCTTTTTGGCTATCTAGTCTAACATTATTAAATTTTAAAACGTGCTAGTAGTAATTTTTTGAATGTAACTTGTGTAACCTGTGCTTCCCTGACAAGAGGCTCTGAAGATGGCGAAAGCCGGAAGCTCATTGCTATGATTTTATTTAAAAAACATTTGCATGAAATACAATGTTTCTATATTTTCTTTTAACCTCTACGTGTACACAGATACTCTTGTTTTCATTTTAATTATTCGTTTTTGAGAAAATTACTAATATAAATAATTACTAGCTGGCCCGGCAGATCTTGTTCTGCTTTTTCCGTTAGATGGCGCAATGAGTTTTCAGAGGAATTATAAGAATACGGAGCGCATTCACTACATCATCCAGAAATGTTATTAAAGAAAAAAATATTGATTTTATAGAAAAAAATCGCAATAAAGCAATACAAAATGTAGTGATGAAAGGTCTCGGTAACCAGACGATCATTTCAAAAAAAAATCATGTAAATTGGTGCAGTACAACTCTCTAACAGACTTGCTGAAAAATCTGGCTGTGTTTTAAATATATAAATAATTATATTTTCGAGACTGGGAAGATAGAAGACGGTTTAAAAATATAAATCGGTAGATGTTCGCTTGTAAAAAAGAAATGTCACGCATCGAATTCAAGACAAGGACACCCCGATAAAATAGGGCACTCTATAAACTAAACATACAGAAAATATGACAACGAACAAATCGAATTTTTTTTTAACTTTGGCGACAAGCCGCTGTTGCTCTGCATGTTTCAAAATAATTCTATAAATTCTGAAATATTCAGTATATTCTTTAAAGGGATAACAATACTGATTAATAGTTTCATTTAATTACTTACGGATTGCAGGATTCTTCTTTTTAAGAATTTTCGATCCTACAATTACGTCGATATTAGAGATACAATGTTAAACTTAAAGTTAACCACTTTCCTCTGTTTCGACTTCTAAAATGTATATATTAAAGATCATGGATATAATACTCACAAGTGGTATTAATAAATGAATCCTTAGCTTGACCCCAAATAGGAAAAATTAAATCTGTGGTAAGAAAAAAAAATATTTTTAGGTATAATTTCTTTGTTTTTTACGACAAAATTATAAATCAAAAACGTGGCAATTTAAAACTTAAATTTTGTTGACATCTAAACCAGTTCTAATCTATTTCTCGGGCCTTAACACGGCACTGTCAATGATAATCTACAAATGCTAATTAGGCGGTAAAAAACTAAAATAATGAGCTATTATACTCATACATATTCATATTTTACGTTTATGAGTACAAAATTGAATGTATCGAAATATTTTTTAACAATACATATAACCTTCGCACATTTTTCGGGTAGTGGCTTTAAGAGATTATTTGAAGGTTTTGACAATTTTGCAATTAAGCTATTGTTTTTGAAGAATACAGCGAAAAGAATGCATTTTGGACATAAGATAAAATTTGACTAATTTCTTGGAAACATTTTCTTTATTGTCAATGATAAAGTTATATACAGTGTGGGTGCGTTTTTATATTCACCACTTTGATGAGCTGGATTGAAGCAGTGGTTGGATGACGCTATTCAAAATCAACTAATGTTGAGTCCACCGAACAGCCAATTTAAAAACAGTTTTTATTTATTTAGTTTTATTTCATACTTTTCTGGGTATAAAATAATGAGTTTTATGCGATAAAACAATAAAAGTACATTTACTAAATTTACTTGTTGATATCTCCTAATTCCTTCAGAAGTTAATTGTGTATTATATGACTATATTTTTGTCCATCTGAATGATCTTCAAGTTCAACACCTATAAATTCCATTGTTAAGAATTGTACATAACTCAGCGATAAAGAAAAATAATAAACTTTTGCCTTTTGTTTTGACATTTTTCTCTACTTCTTAACCATCCACCAAATCAACCATATCCTAGAGCCGTAGAAGCCGGTAGAAATGTTGCATTTAGGGTGGAGCCACCACAAATATTTGATGAATATAAAAACACCGACTGGTGGCATCAGAAATTAACCAGCATAAATTTAAAAACACTTTGGTAGAATATAGTACTCTGGTGGATCTAACATCGAATATAAAAACACGCCCTGTGGTCAATGTCTCAATATCAAAATGGTCTGGAACTGAGAAATGCGTAATGAATTAGATTATTTAATTAACAAAAATACAACAAAACCTGATGAGAAAACATATAGTATTGCATTATTAGTAAAAATGCTACATCTAGATATAATAAGTAACACTGATTTGAAACTACGACTTAGATATACAGATTTTTTTAATTATGTAATGGTATTCTATTAAGCATTACGCAATTTCCACAATAGTCGCATTCTTTTAATACCCCGGTTACTAGTGCTAGACCATCGTTTTAAATAAAAATGGCTAAAATGAAAATCTTGTCTAAAATGCTATGTTTTAATATTTTGTTGATAATTTGCATCATTATAAAAATATCAATAAATTGGCTTTACCCGTAACTTCCTTAATAACGGCTTACGCTATATACATATAGTTTATTTAGACATATGGTTTAATAATAACTTTATATATATATTATATAATTTACATATATTTCACTTTTCTTGATAAACGAAAAGATCCATTACAACGAAGGTTCTGAATCATGGTTTTACGATTGCGAAAGTTGCTGATAATTTTTCCACTGTGAAGTCAATGGTTTCCATGCAAACTTGAAATTTTCGCGACAAGGGAAAAGGTTTCTTAAAAAGTTAAATTTTCATTTTTTAGCACTATTTCAGGGGTTTTAAAATTAATTTGAATTTAAAACTAACCGATAACAAAATTATTCAAAATTTGGTTTTACCTCTCTCGTGAAAGAAAAAGTATTGTAATCGTGAAAAAATCACTCTCCCAGATTTTTCAGATCTTCACGTTTCAGGGTCCCTAGATGACGAAAAACATGTGTTTTCTCGATTCTGTCGGTCTGTCTGTCTGTTAGTTAGTGAGTGTAGGCGTAGCTACTACTTATCCGATTGACTTCAAATTTTGTTAAATAAGGGTCATATGGGGATGACTTGGTAACATTTTGGTTGGTTAAAAATATATTATTAAAAATCTATTCATACAATTTATCTTAAATTTTGCAGAAACATCAAATAAATATTATATTAGAACCAACTAGTAACATTTTGGTACGAATCCAAGACGGCAGAACAAAATTGCGGCTTAATAAAATGTTTAAAAACTCAGCCTGAAATAACTACTTAATGGTTTGATTTCAAATTGTGTGCCAGAATTAACTAAACTAGTAAAACAAAAAAAAATTGTAATCGTAAAAAAAATACCCTCTCACGTCTTATGTTATAGCGTCCCTAGATGACACAAAATATGTTTTATCAATTCCGTTGGCCCGTCTGTCTGTCTGTCTGATCGTCAGTTTGCGGCATAGCTTAAAGACTACTTGCCCGAATGAAGTCAAAAATTAAATTAAATCATATGGGGATGACCTGGTAACATCTTGGTAAAAATCCAATATGGCGAAACAAAATAGCGGCCTAGTGAAAAGTTAAACAAATTATTAGAAACTACTCATCCAGTTTATCTAAAATTTTGAAAAAAAATTCAAGCATTTGTTGGAATCAACTGGTAATATTTTTTTACGAATCCAAGATCCAAATTCAACCTGAAAACTGCTTAATGGTTTGATTTCAAATTGTGTGTCATAACTAATGGCGGTATAGGGATCAACTAGTAAAAGTGTGGCACTAATTCAATATAGCCAAACAAAATGGCCGCCAAATAAAATGTTGGTAATCGTGAAAAAGTTACCTTCTCAGGTTCTTTACGTTTTAGCGCCCTTAGATGCTAAAAAATATGTTTTATCAATTCCGTCGGTCCGTCTGTCGGTCTGTCTGTCTGTCAGTTCGCGGCATAGCTTAAAGACCACTTACCCGATTGATTTAAAATTTGGAAAAAAAATTAGGAGTCTTATGGGGATGAACTGGTAAAAATTCAGTATGGCAAAACAAAATTGCGGCTTAGTGAAATGTAAAAAAATTATTATGAAAAAACTACTATATCCAATTTATTTTGAATTTTGCATAAACATCAAGTATTATATTGGAATCAACTGGTGAAGTTTTGGTACGAATCCAAGACCGCGGAACAAAATAACGGTATAATAAAATATTTAAAAATTCAGCCTGAAAAAACTACTTAACGAATTGATTTCAAATTGTGTGCCAGAACTAATTGTGGTTTATACTCAACTAGTAAAACTGTGTTACTAATTCAAGATAGAGGAACAAAATTGCGGCCAAATAAAATTTTTGTAACCGTGAAAAAATCACTCTCAGGTTTCACATATCTTCACATTTTAGCGTACCTAGATGCCAAAAAAATATGTTTTATCAATTCCGTCAGACCGTCTGTCGGTCTGTCTGTCAGTTCGCGACATAGCTTAAATACTACTTACCCGTTGGTCCGCATATATTTCCAAGATATTAAGTTTTCGTTAACAATCCTCTTGTTGGTATGTTAGAGTGGTGCATTATTTGGGCTTAGGAACCAGTAAAAAAAAACAAAAGTCTATTTTTAAATAGTCGACGTCTTGCAACTTTATATTATCAACAAACATAGAAAAAAAAACTCCAAGTCTCGGTCTCAGTAAAGTATTTTTTTTTCTTTTTTAGACTACTCCGGTGGTCTGTAGGTACTTACTTCGGCCTCCCACTCAGGCGGTTTTTAATATTTTATTTTGTATATTCATGTTCATTCATTCATTATTGTTATTCTATTTGTAAGTTATTGTTTTAGGATTTGTGAGTATGATTATTTACTAAGGTTCTATCTGTTGTTTGTAGGTTTGATGATGCTCGAAAGACCGAAACACGTGTGTCATGTTTATTGTAAAATAAAAAATTATAATTTACTGAGACCGAGACTTGGAGCCTTTTTCTATGCTTGTTATTAAAACTAGGTCTGTTTGAGAAATACGGACAGTTTCTTCGATTTTTATATTATCAGTCTTTACCTACTCCGTTGGTTCGCAAATATTTCCCAAATATTAGGTTTCTATGGTTTTCGTTAACGATTCTCTTCTTGTTATGTTAGAGTGGTGTATTATTTGGGGTTAGGATCCAATAAAGAAATAAAATACTTTTTTTAAATTGTCGACGTTTTGAAACGGTATTGTTGCATCCTCAGGACACATATAGATTCTATATCCTGCATAAAACTCATATTATCAGTCATAACCTACTACGTTGGTCCGCAGATATTTTCCAGATGTTAAATTTCTGAATGGTTTTCGTTAACGATCCTTTTCTTGTTATGTTGAGTGGTGTATTATTTGGTGTTAGGATTCAATAAACAAATAAAAGACTTAAATTATCAAAGTTTCGCAACTTTATTGTTGCATTCGCAGGACACATATATAGATTTTATAGCCTGCATGAAACCCATATTATCAGTCTTTACCTACTCCGTTGGTTCGCAGATATTTTCCAGATATGAAACTTCTAAATGGTTTTTGTTAAGGATCTTCTTGTTGTTGGAGTGGTGTATTATTTGGGGTTAGGAAATATCTGCGGAACATCAGACTAGGTAAAAACTGATAATATGAGTTTCAGGCCGGATATAAAATCTATATGTCCTGAGGATGCAACAACAAAGTTATTTTTTTTACTGGATCCTAACCCCAAATAATTCACCACTCTATAACAACAAGATGATCGTTAACGAATTCTAGTTAGAAACTTAATATCTCGGAAATATCTGCGAACCAACGGAGTAGGAAAAGACTGATAACATGGGTGTCAATTTAAGATGGGGATACAAAATAACGGCTAAACACATTTTTTTAAAAATTAACCTAAAAAAATCTTCTTCAATTGACTTTAAATTTTGTAAAAAAATTAGATATAAAAATGAGATAAACTGGTCCGAATTCAACATGATGCATGACGTAGCAAAATCGAGGTATGTGTCAATGTAAAAACTATTTATTGAATGTATTTTAAATTATGCCAAAAAGTTAATTGAGGCATAAGTAGAAAGTAAAGTAAGTAGTGGTAAAATATTAGTGGGAATCCAATATGATGGACCAAAATGGCGCCCAATAAAAATGAAAAGACAGTGTATGTAACATATATACTGTGACTACGTACTGAACTAAATTGTGTCACACTTCACTATTCCTAACAAATAGGAAAAAATCATAACGAGGGAAGTTTTGGATAAAGGAATTTTACCGATTTTTTTTTCAGTTTATTACTCAACTAAAAAAAATAAAATTATTCGTTTTATATTATTAAGCCTCAGGAACGATAATATGTAATATTTTAAGTGTAACAAACAAACAAGTGTGCCTGAACGATTTAATCCTTGACTGCCAGGAAAATGTTTGAAAAGAAATGGTGATCACTTAGTATTTAGAAAAATTAGCGCACGCGTTTGAATTATGTTTGCTCTGATTTAAGTACGCAGTCAACATAAACTTATTTTACTACAGTGACATGTCGTAAAATAAGACTAAGTTTTTTTCACGCGAGTAGATTAGTGACCTTTCATGTGCTTTAACGCCATCCCGAATTAAAATGAATCAATTGTATTTTTATTTTATGATCTAAGTCTCAAATGCTTGGCCCATAATACACAGTAGTCATATAGCGGTGTGCAAGTGTTAGACTCTCTTATTTGGTGCCCCAAATTAAGGACGATCGGATACTAAAACTGCTCTATTAGAAAAGTTTCCAGAAGCGGCAACTTTATCGATTAGTGTAAATTGTCCAAGAACTCAGTCCTTCTATTACGATGCTCTGACAGGACCTTTTACATAGATTTAAGACTATAGTATCCCAGTATGCCCTCTATGGAAATGTTACTAAACCTCTTATGGTGCCTCGAAAAGAGGGATTTAAAATTTAACTTTAAATTAAATTGGAAAAATAAATTTCCTTTAATACTGAGTATGGTTTAGCCACTTTCCATTCCGAGAAACTTATAAACGTCATTTCGGAATTTTGGAATCATTATTCCATCATTTTTTCTGTTCGTAATTGAAGCCTACTACTAAAACTTATGTTCATCGTTGTGCGTCTGATAAACCTATAGGTGATTGATTAACGACATTTTTATATTGCGCTCAGATTTTTACATCTTAAGACCAGAGGGAAAAAATTGAAAATGGATTATATTCGGGCTGCGCGTCTGATAGTATGAGTTACATGTAGCGACCCCCCGCGGTGTCCACACTTTGTCGTTTAGTGGTGGGGCTTAGTAGGAGTCTCTTGGGGCTTCTCAGGGGTGCAATCTTATGGTGACCATAGAGTCTCACTGATGAGGGGCCAAGTCTAGAGCTTCGGAGCTAAGAGGGACGCAGGGCTTAATCTAAGGTGTGTGCATCCGTGCCGAGGGATGGATGGCATCTGAGCCCAAATCAGTAAACGGGGCCTCTGGGACACCGGGCGATCTCCCAGAGTAAAAATTGCCTTGCCACGGTAATGCGGGGCTCTGTTGTGGTAGACCAACCTTTCCCTAGCTACTCCTGGGACTCGTATGGAAAAAATATGGGCCAAGAAAACCCAAACGAGGGGGTTAAACTCTCGATCTTCAGGCAACTGGAGAACAAACCACGGCGATGGATCAGCTGATCCTGCCAACATCTGAGGTTGGACAAGAACCTTCCTCGGTGGAGACTATGGAAGTTGTTCCACAGTCACCAACAATGATGGCTAGAGATGTCTCGCCATCAACAGATGCACTTTCGTCTGACCAGGAGAGGGAACTCTTAAAATCCCCATTCCAGGTTAAAGATGGAAATAAAGCTCAGGATGAGTGGAGCCTCAAACTGAAAAGAAAACGACTTCCTCGATGTTTACGAAGGGAGTTATCCAACCTCCTAAAGAATGGTGTACCATATCACACCGCTTTAGAGAAGGTATTGCAAATGAAGCAGACACCTCAGAAGAGGGTAAACCTCCGAAGGCAGAGGTGAAACGCTTCGAACAGAACCTGCAGCCAGAGTCGGAAAAACCCGATTCCGGTGCTGCAGGTGGCAGCAAATGCCTGAGGTTAGCTGGTAGCATTCCTGAGTCTTCTAACAACAGGGCTCGGGCGGCCCTATCTGCACCTACATATGGGGCTGTTGCTGTGGGGTCCAGAGCCGGTTTGGTTCAGCTAAACGCTCTGTGCCTGGAGGTGCTGAGCGCTGTTCGGTGGATCCCAGAAGGAAGTCCGCAGGTAAGATTCCAGGCCTGTACAATAAGGCCTGGTTGGCTACAACTTACCTGCGCAGATGAAAATAGCCTGAACTGGCTGGAAGATGCGGCTAAGCAATTCCAACTAGCAGAGGGCGCATAGGTCAGGTTTGTGAAGGGGAAAGACCTTCCTAAGCCTCATGTCTGTGTGGTATATCTTCCGGACGACTCGTCTGATATAAGGTTGTCGGCGGAGGATGTGCTTCTCGAACTGAGGAAGATGAAATATCATCTGGATACTCGGGAGTGGGTTGTGCTACACCGCGAGGATTCGGGTCCTGGTCAAACTTGGACTTTCGCCATCGATGACGCTTCCATGGAAGCACTACGAAGTATGGACTACAGGCCATACTTTGGCTTTGGGCAGATCACATTCCGCCCAAGAGAAAGAGGGCTGCATGAACCGAAGAAGGCAAACCAGACTGCAACTGAAGGAGGCAGCAAAAAACTGCCTCTAGAGGAATTTGTAGCTGGATCCTCAAAAGGTCAAAGCAGCGACGTTAAACGGGCTGCCGAAATGCAAATCCTTTCCGATCAGGAAGCCTATCAAAAAGAAAGGCTCAAAAAAGGGCAATGGGAACGTCAAGGACCCAAAGGACCCCAAGAACTGGAAAGGTCCTGGCAATTCCAAACCACCTCCTGGCGCCTCGGGAGAACTTAGTGGCCTCCAAAAGGGAAGAAGCCACAAGGAAAAAGGTAACCGTCTGCATCAGTGTGATAAATAATAAAGTCAAACTGCTGTAGGCTAACATGCAGCATGCCAGGGCAGCTACACATGTCCTGAGAAATGCCTTTAATAAGGAGCAAATCGACATTGCCTTTATCATTCAGAGTTCTGCACAAGAGACGTGGCACCTATACTCGTGTCACTGCAGGATAGGGAGAGCAAGACTGTAGCCTGGGAAGCACGGACATCAACCAAAAAAGTGAGTCACTTTTTAACTATTTAAAGGGAGAGGGACTCGTTCTAAATAACTCGAGGTCTAAACCAACTTTTGTCACTAGAGTTAGGAGAGAGGTTCTCGATTTAACAATTAGTACAAGCTTTATTAGCAATAAAATTTCTGACTGGAAGGTGTCACCTGAACCATCGTGCTCAGATCATAGACACATCCGGTTTTATATTATAGTAGGCCCAGGCCTGAGGTTAAATATCGTAACGCAAGAAGCACAGATCGGAACGACTTTAAAACGTCTCTACAATCCAATCTCCATGCGGCTACCTCAATCAATAATCGTGAACAACTAAAGTTTGTGACGGACCAAATCACAACCGCCATAATCTCATCATATCACGAAATCTGTCCACTGAAAGTTAAAAAAGACAATAGTAATACACCTTGGTGGATCAATAAACTGAATAAATTAAGGAAAGAAGGAAGAAGACGAAACTAAGGAAAATATCTGGTGAATGGGATCAATATAGAACTGCTTTAACAAACTACAATAAAGCAATTAGGAAAGCCAAAACAGAGTTGTGGAAAAGGTTCTGTGAGGGATATCAGATATACCCACCAGTGCCAGAGTCCACAAGATTCTGTCCACGGAGCCTGTTTAGGAACTGGGATCGCTAAAACGGCCAGGCTCTAGGAAAGAAAGCTTTTAGCACTAAATCACTTCCCAGGTAGCCTGATAATGGATAGTCGGTCAACTATCCATTTCGTAGGTCGACACAAACGACCTCACAGAGATGATTGGCTGACTGCCAACAAAATAATTACAGTAAGGACGGTCCGAAGGGCCATGAATTTCTTTCGGCCCTTGAAATCGCCTGGGGAGAATGGAGTCTTTCCAGCTCTGATACAAAACGGGTTGGACGCACTCCTTCCTTTCTTAACAAGACTATTCAGAGTAAGTCTGGCATGGAACTCTATACCGGTCAGATAGTCTGCAACTAAGGTAATATATATACTTAAAGTGGGTCGAAATGATCCTCTACCAAGTTCGCTTAGACCAATAAGTCTAACCTCCTTTCTGTTGAAAAGCCTGGAGAGAATCCTCGATGAGCACATCAGGGACGTAGCGCTTAGGCGACATCCGCTGAGTGAGCATCAGTATGCTTACCAAACAGGCAAATCAATAGAACTGGCTCTCAACAATCTTATTGAGAGCCTAAAAAACTCTCTAGAAAACAAGGAGTTTTAGATATCGAGGGAGCATTTAACAATGCCCTTTCTGAATCACTCTATGATGCAATTACTGAAAGAGGGGTAGAACCCCTTATATGTGGCTGGATACAGCCAGCAGTAATACTGGAAATGCTTGAAAAGAGGAAAATAACAACATCTCTACAGGACGAGACAGTGAGCTTTAGAGCTGTTAGAGGGTGCCCACAGAGAGGAGTGTTATCGCCCTTGCTGTGAACACTACTGGTGGACAATCTGCTGGCTGTGGTTCGGCTGTGGGAGGGTGATCTCGAGGCATATGCCGATGCTCTAGTCATCATAGTAAAAGAAAAGGCTGTAGAGGAAATCTCAGCAACCCTTCAAAAAGTACTGAACACTACACTAACATGGTGTGAGAGGGAAAAGATGTCTATCAACCCTAAAACAATGGTACTAGTCCGCTTCACAAAGAAAAGGAATCTGCAGAGACCTCGACCACCTTCCTTAAGGGAACATGTGATACCATTCTCAGCTGAAGTGAAATATTTGAGAATTATCTTGGATAAAACGCTGACCTGGAATGCTTATCTGAATAAAATAGTACGAGTCACATGGAATCATCTAACATGCTGAAAGTTGTGAAAAACCACTACATGTTAGGAATGCCATCGGACCTGCTACCAAAAACTGTTAGTGCACAGCAACCCTACTCAGTGATCTACCCAGGGAGAGATGAGTGGGATTAGAATAAATCTGATCTACTTAAAGGAGAGCTCTGCCTTTTTACAGACGGCTCCAAAACCAATAAAGGTATAGGAGCTGGAATACATGGGGTAGGACCGAAGGTTGATCCGTCAATAAGCCTGGGAAATAACACCTCAATATTTCAAGCAGGAGTCCATACTATCGAATTGTATGCTAGAATGTTGCAGGACCAACAAACAACACAAAACGATAAAAATATTCTAGGATAGTCAAGCGGCCCTTAAAGCACTTGAATCGAGTTATTGCACATCCAAAATAGTCTGGAACTGCCAAAAGACACTTGTTGGCCTGTGGAGCGACAATAAAATTGCTCTTATCTGGATACCAGGACATGCAGGTTTGGAGGGAAATGAGTCTGCGGACCTTCTAGCAAAGAAAGGAGCAGAGACAAGGTTCGCTTGTTTTAGGAGTAGCCCACGAAACGGCCAAGCGCGCAATTTTGGCCCTGGTTGAGGAAAAGGCTAATCTCTATTGGCTTGGACTGTCATGCTTGTCCCATGCAAAGACATTTATCCCACTTCTTATGAAGAAGAGGATAACAGAAAGTCTGCTAAATATGAACAGAATTAAGCTCAAAACAGCAGTAGGCATATACACTGGCCATTGTGGTCTAAGACATCACATGCACAGGTTGGGGCTTGAAGATGAATCCGAGTGCCGCCTATGTATGGAGGATGACGAACAGCCAGACATGTGCTATGTGAATGCCCGGCAGCTGCCAGGATCAGGTTCTTTATTTTCAGTAGAGATATCCCGCTGCCCGAGTACTTGAAGAATACCTCCCCAAAGGCAATAATAAGACTCATTGAGGATTTAGAGCTCGGGGAAGTATAAACGTAGGTGTGAGCCACAATAGACCACAGAGTCGCAGTGGAGGGTCGGTTTGATCCACTTAGTTTTAACCTAACCTACATGTAGCGAAATTCACGATATAGGATGCGCAGTCTAGTTGTAGCGTGAATGAATATTGTTTTTACTCAAAAAAAAATTGCTGCGAGTTTGATATTTGAGACATATGTAAGATCGCGGCGACGCGACGAGTTCATGCATAAACTCAATTTCTTCCAAGTTTCTCCTCAGTCATTATATAGCATCGAAATAATTAACCATTTCTAGAGTTATAATTTCCCCCGTTGTCTATTAAAATATCGATTGTATAAAAACCAAAATGAGTAAAGATTTGCAGCCCAATTAAGTTTTAAAAAGATAAGTTTCCTAGAATTTAAATTTTTTTTTGAAGATTTTGCTAAGAGTTTTGGGTTGTTTTTGTTAAAAAAAAATATGATTATTATTTCTCAGACTTTATGAAGAAAAAATAACATCAAATGTAATAGATGCTAAAGATAATCAACCAAATCCATTCCAAAGTAGAATATGACAAACTGTATCAGATAAGCATCTTTAAATAAATATATTTGCTTTGAGATAAAATAGTCCAGAAAATTGCGAATGCCTAATTACTAAGTCCAGTCTAGATGCCAGACTAAAGCTTAAAAACCACTCTCCTCTTTTTTACTCTTGCAAGCTTATATTTACAAAATTAGCCACAACTAAATACACAGATATTAATTAAATTAAATTATTAATTCTATATAAAATAAGCAAACAACACAACACCGCTTTATGACATAATTAGTTACTAATAAGTATTTTTTTGATCAGCTAAATATTTTTATTTGTTTATTTCCTGCGAAAATGTGCTAAAAATTAGCGCTGAAGGTGATTAAAGCCAAGTCAAGTCAAACTTAAAATAAGACATTGTTTTTCTTAGTGTTAGAAGAATTTACTCGCTGACAATATAGTAATTGATGACCTTTATAGCTTACACGGATTTAGTTGAATTTCATGCCTACTGGTTGACTGATGAACACAGAAAAATTCTTTAAGGAGTCAATAGCTTATACTTTGTAAAAATACAATCTGTATATTAATAGTTGACAGATATTTTACTGATCTTGTTTGATGTTTCAAACCAGAACGTTTTTCCAAAACATCATTTTTACATGTTTTTATTTAAACTAAATCAACACAAATGTTTGCATCAGCAATTGACTACCTTGTATATATCAATAAAGATAAGTTTTTAATTTCAAACTTTAGATATATGATCCGATAATATTTTAATATTCATTCGCAATTATTTCCATCTTTAATAAGAAAGTAGATTATTTATGAGGATGTAAAAGTATGTAACTACCTGATGACGTTAAAGGGTTGCTTAATGCAAATATTTAATTTGGCTTCGAAAAATATTGGTGTACAATTAATAATTTTGTAACATATTATTTATCACAATTAGCCTGCTTTTGATTACGTCTATGGTACTTATGATTTTTATGTTCTATAGTAGAGGGCACAGGCGCCGACTTTTCAGAACTGCCCTGGGTGCTTCGTACAGGTGCACAAATTTATTTTTTTAAGGTTAGGGGGGACAAACAATAAAAAATTAAACGCAAATATAAAAATTGAATTAGCAGTTTGTTCTGACATATTGGAATATTACCAGGTCATCCCCATTTGGCCCTTAATTTTTGACCAAAATTTGAAGTCAATTCATTAAATAGCTTTTTAGCTACGCCGCGAACTCACTTCAAAAGATACAGGAGTTATCAAAAAATATCTTATACAAAAGTTGTAAGACTTTTAAAAATCTATGCATCTGTAATAAATTGGAATATACAGGTTCGCCTTCAAAATTGTGGACAATTAAAGATATATATTTTTTTAATGGAACGCCCCATTTAGTATTACTTAGTTTGATCTTCCAGTTAATTTAGAATATTTTTTATTAACCATACGTTATGCCTAAATTCATTAGTTTTCGAGATATCATGACATTTTTATCATTTACAAAACACAAAATAAATTCATCATCATCAGTCATGAAAAAACGGCTCTATTTTTTAATAAATATTGAAAATGGCCCCTTTTACGAACTGACAATAATGCATGGTCTCATTTCATTGAAAATTTTAATTCTTAGTTCTAAGTTCTTCTAGATTATTGGATTTGTTCCGATAAACATTGTTTTTCAGGCGACCCCAATAGAAGAAATCTAAGGGCGAAATATCGGGGGACCGTAAAGGCCATTCGATAGGCCCTCTTCTTCCTATCCATCTATTTAGGAATATGTCATCCAAAAATTATTCTCTAACTTCACGACTAAAAACTCCATATTGCTGATACCAGGTTAAGTTCATACTAGGAGTAAAATTGTTTATAGTTGGAATTATTTCTTGCCAAAGAAGCTGGATATATCGTTCACCAGTCAAATTCCCCTCAATAAAAAAGGGTCCAATTACATATCCCGCAAACAATCCAGCCCAGACATTAACTTTTTCTTTGAACTGTGTATGCAGTTCTTCATACCAGTTTAGGTTATTTCGCCCCCAGTAAATTGCCGGACACGAAAGAAAACCGGACGGAGTCAATCAGTTTAGGAAGGTCGACCAAGAAATCTCTTTAAACTAGTGGTGTCCTGTCGTTCTTTAAATAATATGGCACTCCTTTTTGACTACACGCACTTCAGATAATTAAAAAATGTAACTATGCTTAATGAACCTTTATCTATATTTGTCTGTTTTCTTTCGTGTACCGCTTTTGTGTTGCAAAAACGGCGAACTTTCGAATTTTAAAATGATTTAATTTTGATTTTTCTTGATCGATATACCCATAAATATATTTTTTTTTGAGTTCTGTCATTAACGGTTCCCGGGCTACTGCCTACGTCCACAATTATTGGACCACCCAGTATAGTGATACACGATTTACAAGTCCAGATTTTACAAGGGTAGCCAGCATCAGATCTAGTGAACGAGATTTATCAAAATTTTAATTTATGCAGTTCGACTTTGGGCTACTCGGGTATGCCAAAAGTGGCCGTCTGTCTCCGTTTGTCATATTACTTTATACAGGGGCCGTGATTGTAAAGTACTATACAGGGCGTTTTCTGATTGCGTATTGATGTTAAAGGGGGTGTTTTTATGTCCTAAAAGTCTTACATTTTGAGATACAGGATGGTAAAGTTTAAAAAGAAAAAAATTTTTTTCATCCCAATTCTGATGCTATTGTAGATAACTGCATGAAATTTGATACACGTCTTCTATGCATTAAGGAGCGTACGGATTTACCCAGGTTAATTACATATGCACGCCACTGGTAGAAATTTCAAAAATTGATTGTTAATAAAAAATGCCCTTTTATGCATAAAAGACGTGTATCAAATTTCACCCAGTTATTTATCTATTAGAGCATCAGAATTGTATCTCCAAAGTTAAGACTTTCAGGTTCATCTTAAACTTTTTTCTTAAAAAGTTCCAAGAATCACCCCCCTTTAACATTAGCACACAATTAGGAAACGCCCTGTATAGTACTTCACAATGACGCCCCCTGTACAAAGTAATATGACAGACGGAGAGAAACGGTCACTTTTGGCGTACCCGAATAGCCCAAAGTCGAACTGCATAAGTTAAAATTTTGATAAATCTTGTTCACTGGAATCAGTGCTGGCTCCCCAACTATAACTACGTTGATGTGTTAATTTTGGAAAAATATGAGTTCTGTAGTTTTTCAAATATTAATTGCAATATTAGATATTTTTTGAACAGTATTGAACAGAAAATTAATTATTTTGAAGCAGTTTATTGACAGCTACTTTATGAACAATTTGACCAAATATATGAGAAAAAAACTAAGCCATTTTTGAGGTTGACGGCTGTGATTCTAATGGTTCGATTTCTTCTAAATCGTTGTCTTCCTCTGAAAATGATGAGGTTTCGTCATCACTACTTGAGGATCTCAGTGTGATAACTAAATCACCAATAATCGTTTCAATTTTGCCATTTACTTCCCAGTATTTATCTTTAATGGAACGAACATGTTTAACATACGATTTCAAATTTTCAGCCGATATTGAGTCAATCGTTTCTAATATTATTTTATTTAAATCTTTAATTGAAAGTTCACCGGTGTTGCGCTCTCTAATATATTTTTTTACTCCTGCCCATGCAAGTTCAATAGGGTTGAGGTCGCACATGTATGGAGGCAACCTTAAAGGTGTATGACCGAGGTTGCGTAAAAGACCGTCAATTTTATACTTTTTTATCTAGGCTTGTTGGCGGATATTACTTCATATAATTGATATTTTCTCCATGTTGGATCATATACAAGATTGTTCGACATAAGCCACGATATCGTATGAGCTTTTGTAGAGTATTTAGTTGGCACTTTATCTTTTACGTGAGAATGATAAGACGCATTATCCATTACCACGACTGATTTGGGAGAAATGTTAGGTAGAAGTTTCTCGAGCAACCACTTTTCAAAATTATCTCTATTCATTTGTCCATGATAGTCTCCAGTTGTTAGTCCCGAGCGAACTAAAGCAGCACCTGGAACAAATCCGGCTTCCGAACCAGCATGAACTATAATAAAGCGACTACTAGAGCGGATTCCCTGAACAACACTTGTAACACTTTCACTTTGCCAGCATCTGTTCACTGTCATATCATTATCTACCCAGATTTCGTCTAGATACACAATATTGCGTCCTTCTTGCCTATATTGCCTTACTGTTGATAGATATTTCACTTGCCAATGAAAAATATTTGGTGTCTGGTAAAAGCCGATTTAAGGTTTTATACCCGTATGGTAAACATGAGCGATCATTATGTTCTCTTCGAATTTTTCTTACACTAATTTCCGAAACACCAGTGTAAAAATGCAGCGCGTTCTGTTCGATTTTGAATTGGAATAGTCAAACTATTATTTTCAGCTTCTCTAGTACAGGCCTCTATAACGCTCACAATAACTTCACGTGCACCGCTTCGAATTGTTTTTCCTCTTTTGCTCGCCATCGTTACTTCGAAATAATAATTCAAATTCAACGCAACGCATTTATATAGAAATGAAAACAAATGCTCGAAATGTATTGGCGCCACTGGAAATAGCTAGAACCTTCTAGAAACAAGTGTATGGAGACTCTACGCCCATCCCAATTACAAGTGGACCAGTGCGAAATTCACTAAATCCTGATTAATTTTCCGTACCGCTTAGCTGGCGCACTTTATAGGTAAAGTGGTAAACTATTACAACAAATAAAATAACATAAAATGTACATAGTACACAAATTTTACTTTTCCGCTTGCTTAAGACTATAAATCTTTATTTTAAGGACCACCTGGTTTTCTTTCGTGTCCCGCACGTTAACGGTAATTGTGTTTATTGATCATCCCGTATAGTGTGAAGGTCGCTTCAAAAAACAACATTGTTTAGAAAATCGAGGTTCTCTTCAATCTTTCTCATAATTATTTCGCAAAATTCCAGTCTTCGATTATAGTCAAGGTCACAGAATTCTTGTACAGGGTGTTCCAAGGAGGACTGAACAGGGACCTATTTTCGACCTTCCTTGTATTTTGGAAAAATTCAAAATAGCCAATCGATGTATTTTTTCTTGTAGAATCCAAAAATATCATCGAAAAAATATTTGAACCAGAAACAAAAGAGTTACGCTATGCATCAGGTGTTTTTTAAATGGAATGTATCGTTTTTTATACGATTTTTGGAAAGAGTGATTTTTTTTATGTCCGTTCTGATTAAAAAATTTGATTTTGCGATAGCTGTTTATATTACATTTTAATGTTTTACAAACTAAAATTTTAGCTTCACCTGTTTAAAATATACGATAAGTTGGTATAGGTGATCAAGGTAAAATGACGTTTGAATGCTTTGTCAATAAAAATTGACATTATTTTAATTATTGTTGAAGTCTTCACCTAAAAAATATATATTTGACTCTGATCGAAATGAAATACTCTTTGGACGAGAGACTACAGATTGTTATGCTATTTTACAAGTGCCAAGAAAATGCAAGAGAAGCAAGAAGAAGATTTATTGCAAATTTTCATAGAAATATATCCATCAATACAATTCTAAGGATAAAAAACCTATTTGAGGAAAATAAAACTTTACATGATAGAAAAAGAAATATACAAAAAAGAAGAAATCGAGACCAGGCCATTATAAATTATTTTCAAGTTAATCCAACCAAATCTATTTCGGATGCAGTTCGGGAAGTTCAGTACGGTGGCGGTGTAAGGCTGTGTAAGAGTTACCCGAGGGACTGTTCACAGGACTCTGAAAATTCATAAATTTAGGCCTTTTCGTAACCTTCCACTTCAGCACCTAACACCGGCACAAAAAGAACTTCGCTTCCAATTTGTTTCTCAAATGGTAATTCGGCAAGAAAACGAAGACCCTGATTTATTCAAAAATATTGTGTGGACCGACGAAGCTACTTTCACAACATCGGGAGTATTCAACAGACATAATAGTCACCACTGGGCCGTTGAAAATCCAAAAAAGTTCCAGACTATTAAATTTCAAGGGAGGAATTCTATTCATGTTTGGTGTGGGATAAAAAACAATAAAATTTTGGGACCAATATTTTTTAACGGGACTTTAAATGGGCACAGATATTATGAGTTTTTAGAAAACGAAATTGAAAATTTTTTGGAAGACTTACACTTGGCAGAATATCAGAATTTAATTTGGCAACATGATGGGGCGCCTCCTCATGCCGTGCATGATGTGGTTCAATTTTTAAATCGGCGCCATAACGAATGGATAGGGCGAAATGGAACATATGCTTGGCCGCCCAATAGCCCCGACCTCTCAGTTTTGGATACATTTCTTTGGGGCCATTTGAAGAACATCGTATACAGACAACGAAACGAAAATATTCAAGAGATCATGGGAAAAATTGTCGATGAAATAAACCGCCTTAACCAGGAAAATCATATTGTAACAGCAAGTTTAGAAAGGCTACAAAGGGGATATCGATGTTGTTTCGAGAAAAACGGCGGTCACATTGAAAACTTATGTTATTAGTAGTTTTATTTTATTATTTAATAATTATTTTTTATTGAATTTCTTTTTCTATCGTGTAAAGTTTTATTTTCCTCAAATAGGTTTTTTATCCTTAGAATTGTATTGATGGATATATTTCTATGAAAATTTGCAATAAATCTTCTTCTTGCTTCTCTTGCATTTTCTTGGCACTTGTAAAATAGCATAACAATCGGTAGTGTCTCGTCCAAAGAGTATTTCATTTCGATCAGAGTCAAATATATATTTTTTAGGTGAAGACTTCGACAATAATTAAAATAATGTCAATTTTTATTGACAAAGCATTCAAACGTCATTTTACCTTGATCACCTATACCAACCTATCGTATATTTTAAACAGGTGAAGCTAAAATTTTTGTTTGTAAAACATTAAAATGTAATATAAACAGCTATCGCAAAATCAAATCTTTTAATCAGAACGGACATAAAAAAAACCACTCTTTCCAAAAATCGTATAAAAAACGATACACTCCATTTAAAAAACACCTGATGCATAGCGTAACTCTTTTGTTTCTGGTTCAAATATTTTTTCGATGATATTTTTGGATTCTACAAGAAAAAATACATCGATTGGCTATTTTGAATTTTTCCAAAATACAAGGAAGGTCGAAAATAGGTCCCTGTTCAGTCCTCGCTGGAACACCCTGTACAACATGAACTTTGTATGGATGCATTTTCTTACTATGAAAAAAGGTTCTCACGGATTTTTAATCAACTTCATGAACCAAAACAAGCCGATTGGTGGATTGTCTGCAATTTTGTTTATCATCGGCGGTAGCAGTCCTAGATCTTTTGATCTTGGTCGGTTTTTTACACCTCTAGTCATTCTGTAACGCTCTACAGTTCGAAAAACAGCATTTTCTAAATTTGGCTGTCTGGGTGCAATTTATAATAAATATCACATACTTTCTGATATGATCTCTATCGCCATACCCCCATGACATTAAAATATCAATTCTCTCTGTTTCAGTACGCCATGCTATTTCCTTCTTTACTGAATTCTGCCAAAACTTTCAGATGCCAAATTATTGTTTTCAAAGGCCATACCTAATTTGTTGCTCAGGTAAATACGACTACGATCGAATATCGCATTGTTATCAGTTATTATTTGAAACGCCGTTATCTATGAAACGAAAAGATTGATGAATTTAGGCCTAATGTATGGTTAATAAAAATGTTCTAAATTGACTGGACGATCATAATAAGTAATAATATAATTTTAGTTCTCCACAACTTTGTGGGCGGACCTGTATATTTCAATTTATTACAGATATGTAGGTTTTTAAAAGCCTTATTGCAAGTTTTATATAAAACATTTATGATATGATGATTTATGATTGATAACTCCTGTATCTTTTGTAATTATCGACTATTCTGGTAATTTCTCCTAACCCTGTATGTAAAAACTAGGAGGATGATTGTCTTCACTATTACATATATTTTATTTGGCCGCCGTTTTCTTCCGCTGTCTTAAATTCGTAGCACAATTTTACCAATTTATCGCTATACTATATATTGAAACGTAAAAATCTGAAAAAAACATGTCAAAACATATTCTTCCATGTCTTATAAAAACGTATACATACTTAAAATTTGTATATTCTTTTATAAACATTTATCAGATTTTTTGGCAGAAGTAAATGTCTTCGGCTCTATCCCGAGCGACGCCAACATCCAGTTTTATTTACAATACGTTTAAATCACCTGTGACCTAGCATTTGGATTCCGTGATAAAATGTAAGTTTCATTTCACTTAAAAATGTAAAGACGTCAAAGACACACAGTATGCGGAATTGTTTCTATATTTGATGACTATATTTTTTTTTTAGTAATTTGATTCGCTCTATGAAAACTTCTCTTAAACATTATTGGTCCTGAGGGGCCATAAAAAAACCATAATTTTCTTTTATGAAACAATATTACTGTTTTATTCAACTGTATAACGTGGTAATTTTAAGTTGTCCAGATTTTAATCTACTATAAATGTATTAATTCTCAAGATAGTGAAATGATCCGAAAAGTTATTTATATATAGTTTTTTGTAACAGAAAATTATTTTTAAAATATTAATTTTCAATGATATTGAATGACTGTGTTTTTTGAAGTGAGACAACCTGTCAATTTAAATTTTATAAACTGATCTTTTTTTTCTTATTCCAAACGCACCAGACTTGATACCTTCATTTTTTAAAATAAACGAGAAAAATGGAAAAGTATTCGTCATAATACAAATTTGATAAAGAGAGAAAAATAATCGTTTTCATGCAAACATTGGTCTTATGTTTCAGAGAGACTGACCCATTTATTGACAATAAAGTTAACGGAATATTCCATGTATGTTACATTTATATTCTTGACAACTGACACTTTTTTAGTATTTCAATAATGTGACAAAAAACGTGGTAATTAGCCAAATCACGATGCTGTATGTGAGATTCCTATCAACCATACTTTTATTCTCGGTAGATTTGTTTCTAAATATAAATTGAAAATAAACATATTTGCAGAAAAAAAGTAACAGAAATTTAAAGTTACCAAGAAAATGAACGAATTTTCAATTTCCGCAACGATTAATATTTGTTATTACTTAAATATTAATTATTTTAAGTCACAGAATTCGTCTGTAATGTAAAATCTCTAATTTATTAAAATTATTGTAATACACGATTTATAAAGAACAGATGAATTTTAAAAATGTCGGGAAAAATGTGTTTGGATTCTCATACTTCATTTCTTACTAATGATGATGACCTATCACGAGCAAAGGAAAGACATATGCCTTGCCATTTAAAAGGCCGAAGAGTAAATTAAATTTTTATTTTCAATTAAACAAAAACCATTATACGTTAAAGACCTAATAAGATTTAAATATTGTAATCTCAAAAAACTATTTTAAGAGGTCTAAGGTTTTGCATTTACATTTATGCCATTTGCTGGGTATTTAAAATTGTCCTATGTCATACTATAAAACACTTTTTTCTTTTGAAGGGTTGTTCGTGAAACAGTAAAAGTGGATGAACAAATAAACGTGGATCTTTAGTTACTCACTTTAGTTAAAATCATATTTTAAAAAGTCACTTTGTGATTTTTTGGCATCACACTTTTGTTGTTCTATCATAAGTAAATAATTTGGAAATAAGAAACAATTTTTGAATTACAAACGACCTTTCCCTCCTAACTCCCCAAGCATGTCCATAATACTTCAAAAAGCCTTCGGTAGCGAATGTGGTTCCATAGTCTTTTGTATTTTTCTGTCAGGTCCAGTCTTGGACACTGGACCGACCATCTCAATGGGCCCAAGGAACAAAAAAATCGTCAAATTTCCTTTACCCGGAGTTTCCCTCGATATGAAGATTTCCTTTAATTAGAAATAATGAAATGTGACGCAATAATTTAGCTCAGTACATAGTCATTTAGTAACATATATTGTCTTTTCAAACATTTATATTATGCACTCTTTTGTTTCACCATATTGTATTCCTACCAATATTTTACCAGTTTCAACCTATGACACCCTTGATTCTTGGGTGTAAATTAAAAACAAATTGAACAAGTAATTTTTACGTCACGAACTATAACGATATACCGGTAGACAGATCGTCGGAATTGATAAAACATATATTTTTTGGTATCTAGAGATGGTAAAACGTGAAGATTGTAAAAACCTGGTGAGTTTTTAACGACTAAAAACAAGTTATTTGGCCGCCATTTTGTTGACTCGGGCATAGACCCTTTCTGTCGAAGGAATTACTTTTTTTAGGATTATCTAATAATCCATTCAAAATTCAAAGACGGAACAGTGATAAACACAAATGACATGTTAAGACAAATTATTGAAAATATATAATTTTCGTAAATCCCAATACCTACATATGTAATATTAAGAATGTGTATAGTTTTAAAATTATCCCTGAACAATATAAAATAAATAATGACACTCCGTCAATACTGAACCTCCAACCGTATGGATATTTACAACTTTTTTGCGTTCATTGCAATTTGCAAATATTTTTAGTAACGTTTATATAAACATATAACTCAACTGTTAAATCTTTCAAAATATATGCACAAAATGGACTCCTGATAATAGTAATTATAACGACTAACATGTCGTTATAATAACTACATAACGTAATAATTCCAAAACAGTAATTCAAATGAGACAATAATAGATATAATGAAAAATTTAAATCTTCTTCAAACAGGATAACCTTACATAGTGGTTGCCTCAAGGTTCGACCTTAGAAGCCCAATAGAAATGATTGAACCCCAATCTAAGCCCCGAATGATATTCATATTATAATGAAAAAGCTGAAAAGCAGTCAGTAGCAGGGACAAGCTTATTTCTCGATTTATGGTTAGGCAGGTCGTCCACAGAACGGTATCGGCACGAATTGTCCTTGACGATTCTTTAGTGCGATAAATCGCACTCGTAAAATTACATGCCATTATATTGCCCAGGCACGTAGCCAGAAATTCAGTTGGGGTGGGTTCAATCTAGAAATTCATTTCGGTGGCGGTTCAAACGGTCAAACCTTGGAAAAATTAGTAAAAAAGATGCACATACCATCATATTTTCAAAGTTTCGGGGGGGGCTAGCCCCCAGGACCCTCCTAGCTATGTGCCTGAGATCGCACACTACATGGTGCAGCGAAAAATATGGTCGCGGCATTTGCCACATGCAACCTGCGCCCGCCAAAAAACAACGTCAGGGCATTTACAAGGCGCATAAGCATTACTTTACGAGGACGGTGTCTCGTTATATTTTTGGGGTGGGTGAGTAAGGTCTGCAACCTTAAAGTTTAGAGGTATCAAAAATATTGTAGACAAATTTTTATAGTTTTCTCTGAACCGTCAGGATTTGCTAAAAAAGTAAGAAAATGATAAATTGGAGATTAACAAAAATTACATCGACTTTGTTATTTTAAATGGATCACCCTGTATAATATTATTTCAATACATGGGCATATTGTTGATGATTATAAAATTACCAGATTTGTTATCCTTATCTTTAAAAACAACGGAGAAATTTGACAGAAACCCTGCTATAAGAAACAATGTGTTAGACGGAAAGAGAACATACACACATATAGTCATTAAAAAAGAATATGGCAGGGTTTTTGTTTATTTTTTTATTTCGATTTTCTTTGCAGATAAAGGTATTAAATGCCCATTTATTGAAATTATATTATGGTGTTCCATTTAAAATAACAAAGTCGGTGATTATTTTTTCTCCTTCAGTTGTCATTTTTTTATTTTTTTTAGCACATCGTTACGGTTCAGAGAAAACTTTAACACTTTTGGAAACAATATATTTTGAGATCTCTACAAGCTGAGCTTGTAGAACCCGTTTAGAATATAACTTGACATCCTGTCCGTTGTTTTCATAAAAAGTAGTACAAATTCGATAAAAAATTGAGAAATTATTTTTGACACAAACGTGAAATCACGTAAAACAAATTTTTAACTTGCAACTCTAGAATTAGTGTCAAAATTTCAAATATACAGAGTACTCCGTTTAGATGTAACATTGCTATTTATTACATATTTGAAATCCGCGCAAAATTTCAAATATGTTTCATGTTTCATACCCTATACCTGGCTTCAATTGTTTTCAAGATATTGAAATTGGAAATTAGCAATTTGAGATTTTGAAAGGCTTTAAGTACAATGTCAATGGTTCGCCATAAATAATTACATTTTACCTTACCAAATAAACACTTTTTACCAAATTTTAACACATTCTTTAATTCCCGAGAAAACGGCGACGTTTGAAGTTTTAAATGAAACGCATTGTATATTAAAACATGTTTCGATTTTATTTCTAATTCTAAGCATTTCTTGCATAATATATTTTATATTGAAATTCACCTGTTTCTGAGATTTTGATATATTTTTAAAACTATACGAACTGCAGAACCATCCACCATAAAAAGATCAGAATGTAGCACTAGTTTTGCTCTAAGTCAACTCATTAAGATTTCACAGTTTCTCAAAGTTCAAAATTTTCATTTGAATGCTAGTATCCCGAAAAATTACTTCCTTTACCACGTTTTGCGACATTTCGCATGAATAAAAATGTTTTTACAAAATATTCCTTTGGAAATTAATGGATACTCTAATTTGTTTCTCTTTTATCTGCAAGAGCTAACGAGATATTCAATAAATACACATTAAATGGACACTATATATATATATATATATATATATATATATATATATATATATATAACAATATTCTTATTATGTATAATTTAGCTTTCAATCTCATTATCAGTTTTATCACTTAATCAAAGCTTTACGACGGCAAAACGAAGCTAGCTGAAGGCTACCCGGAACTTCTGTCATCATAAGTCGCTTCGTCTTATCAAGGAAATTCAATAAACAATAAAACTGATGTGTATAGTTATTACCAGATAACAATTACATATCGACAAACATTGTGTTATATTTTATGTTCTTAGCGCAAAGGCTAAAACTAAAGATCCATTTCGAGAAGAAGTCTACGAACAGAAAACTCACTAATACGCCCCGAAAGATAGACAAATAGACAGACACGGAAAACAAGATTTTCCACTTCTCATATATTCATGATATTCTCACGGATGGTTATTTTATCACTCTCAGGAATCTTGGAAATAATTCACCTGAAAAACTGTCTTCATATTTTGTATCTACTAGGATAATGATTCCATTTTAACAAACATATGCTTAAATTGGTGTTGTTTTGATAATCTTTAAAAATTATGAAAAGTCACTTTTTCTCGATATTCGTTAGCTATGAAAATTTCAAATTCTATATCCAATAAATCAACTAAATTATTTGTGAAGAAACTTGACTATGACCATTATTTAAAAAAATATTATTTGCTAGTTTTCAGCAAATAATATATATTCCCTACAAAAAATCGAAAAATCCAAAATGTTTTAATGAACACACAATATTACTGTTTCCAAAATTTCAAATTCTAAGAAAAATCTGTAAAATACTGTGTAAATAAATTGACCAATACCCCGATCTTCTGCAATAGCGAGTTCTTTTTTTTATCACGGAAGTTTACAATAAAACTGAAGTATTATATATGTATGTATAGTTATTACTAAGTGCATTATCTATCTATAAAAAAAAACATGTTCCCTTCTATTGTCTTAGCTTAAAGGCTAAATGTATATATTCAATTCGTGATAGGTCCAAGTAAAGTATACATATATATATATATATATATATATATATATATATATATATATATATATTATATATCTTTTACTGTTACAGTTCTGTAACTTTTTAAATTTTTGTCATATTTTACCAACAAGGTTAACATAAACTAATTCGTATGACTTTCATTCCTCTTATCAATGTGAAGGAATTGTGAAAAAATTCTTTACAGATATTGTTACTCAACATTGTGCTAAATTTTAATTCAAATGTATAAATAGTTTATCGGCTACTCCCCGAAAAGACTAGACAGGTCGGCAGAAATGGGAAAAGATTATTACATATCTCATATGTTGATGATGGTTGTTTTATCAGTCTCGGGAATCATGGAAACAATTCGCCTGAACAATAAAGTTGATTGTTTTTTATAATAGGATAATGATTAAATTTCAAAAATATACTTAAATTGTTGCTGTTTTGACAATTTTATTTATTAGTATATGCAAATTATGACAAATCATTTTTCTCATTGTGCCTTATACATGAAAACTTCAAATTTTATACCCACTAAGTTTACTAAATTATTGGTAAACAAACTTTATTGTCGCCAGTATTTAAAAAAAAAAACGGTGTCTGTTGGTTTTCGGCAACCAACATATAGCTTCCACTTTTCAGGCTCATCAATACAAATTCTTGATTAAACCTAGATTCCTAAATCTATTTTATTTCTTAATCTCAAACAATTTGCCATACTTTACATCACATAAACTTACCTGTTCTAATTTACTTACAACTAAATAAAAACGCGACCGGTGCGTAATTAAATACCACTGATCTGCGAAGTCGATGGTACTTCTTTAGCGATGCACTGCCGCGCGAGGTGCTGTTAACCGCTAACTAGTTATTAACTGAGAATAGTTGACAGAAGGTACTTTACCATTTCCACCATCCACGTTCATCCGACCATGCACTTTGTCTAGTTTAGCTTTTTATTACCATCTCTATTTTGCAAACATGCTACTTTTTATATAAAAATAAGAAGAAAATATGCGCCCTAGGCCATGTCCTTGCCTTCCCCTTGCATCAAGATATCAAACACACCCAAACGCTTGTTTATGTCCCGGAAAAAAAATAAAACAAGTTTTGTATACGTTTTGTTTTAAGTAATAAAGAAACCCTAGATATTGGTTATCATTAGTTGTAAATTAAAATATACCGTTTTGTAAATATGCAATCTAGGTAATGGTAGCCAAACCGAGAATATTGTATTTATTAAAACACAAGATTCCGTAAATTTTCTTAGAATGTTTTAAATGTATCAAAGGCTCACCTAAATTTAATAACCTATCTTAGCTTTTCTATTAGCGTAAAAAACAATTTTTGCATTTTAGAATGCTTTTTGTTCGGTAAATTGCAGGCACGTACATACGCTATTTGATAATGAAACGTTTTAATCGATCACTATCGTCCTCGTCCACTAAATTTAACTCAAAAGGACATCCATTATTTTCACTAAAGTTTGTACAATCTGCAGACAGTGTCGGACTGGAAAAATGTGGGCCTATCGTTTTGAGGACTGGGAGAACACTGGTTCCATTTTTTAATAATTAAAAGTATGCAAAAAGGAAAGTAAAAAATGGGTGCTCTCTGGTCGAAGCTAACATAACTTCGAGAGCTTTTATTTGCACAACTAACTGCAATCTGTATTATAAAATTTTCAGGAATCAGATAAAAACATACACACCCGTACTCACTAAAAAAGTTTAAATTTAGACAAGGGGGGGTTTATTTCAATCTCACGCAATACCATTGACGTCACAAAACCATCCACGTCACATTGCTGATACTTTACTCGACGAAACTCTGGAAATTGAGTCGGCGCAACATTTCAAATAAAGCACTTAGGTCCAACTTGAGATTTATATATTTAAAATAGCATAAGCAACAATTGATTAAATATTTTTATAAATGTCGCAATTACCAAATAACAGTGACACAAGCAAAATTAATTACCATTAGTTAGGCAATTAGATCTCGTCTAACACTTAAACCATTTTAGTGAATATGGGGGATAATGTTCTGTGGTAACTACTTAAAAAAAACAAATATTAAATCAATCTATTAAACAGGACGAAATGTCAAATACAAATGAAAAGATATTTTAAGTCAACCGTTCTCAAACCGTAGGCGCGCCCCCTAGAGGGGGCGCCGACGCTGCATTTGGTGGGCGCCGAATAATTGAACAAGACATTCGAATTCTTTTTTCACACTTTTATTTTAAATTTGAATTTGAAGTAATATAATCATAACGACAGCATTTGATCTAATGACTAATATGTGCCTATTTTCAATAGACAACATGTCCTCATTTTCTATTTGGGGCTTGTTTAGAATTTTTGACTTTAAAGCAGGTGCAGCGGAAAAGTCAGTTTCACAAAGGTAAAAAAAAGGGAACATTATGCGAAACGCTTTTGCTTTAATAAGATAATGGTTAGAAGACAAGTAATTCCAGGAATTGGTTAATGACTTATTAGCAAAATTTGATTTTTCTCTGCCTCTTGAAGAAATATTTGTCAGTTCTTGAAGAAATAGATCGGTATGTGTAATTTTAAATGGATTTTTTACCCAATTGCAGTCCACTTAATTTGATGTCTTCTTCTGCGAAAAAGTAATTACTGAAAGCAGTGCTCAAAATTTCTAAATTGCCCTCCACTGAATTTAGCAACAACTTTCTATGATTCTTTTCCGGCGGATAACTTTGGATAGATTCACACATTGTTGGCCACTTCATAAAGATATCTTCTATTAATTTGTTATTCCACAATTGTATGTTCTTATAAAAAGCATTTAGGCTTTCACCTAAATTAAATTTTGTTGTATTACTTCCCTCGAAGAAGTTGAATATTAAGCGAATTAAATTCGAATATGTCTACTAGTAGGAGAGCTTCATTAAAAATAACTTGTAGAAATATTTCGCATGTTTATGACCTTCTCGGCTCAAAAATATTTCTTAATTCGTTGGCGCGCTTGAACATCTTTCGGCGTGACGATCACATGAAGGAAGAATAAAACAATACTACAATATGCTCAGATCCCATATCTTCACAAAGAGAAGCGAAAATCCTTGATTTTAAATGTCTGATTTTTATTTAATTAAAATTAACTACTATCAAACTATATTTGCCTTGGACTTAGCGAATTTAATGCTAATGATTCCCCATGAACCATACAGTGTGTCCAGACTACTCCTGGAGAATGATTCTTTACAAGTGCTTGTAAACTATTATATCCACCGGGCATGACTTGAGCTCAATCGATGCAAATTTTAACACAACCCTTCCACTGCAAGTTTCAACTGAGAATATCATCATAATTTGTAATTCTAAACTACTCGACAGCTCTCTTGCTCTTCATGTTATAGACTTGCAAAGTCAACAACTATTGCAGTTCCCTAACCGAATCTGATATTTCAAATCAAATTAGAACTATTACTGCTTTTTTTTTGCTTCATCAAGTTGTAAGGAATAGGTATTTACCTAACAAGTGCGGAAAAATTCATTTTCACAAGTCTGCCGAGTCTGCTACGCGTCGTTCGGTGAAGCAGCCGAGGGCGGAAATAAGTACATAATTCGTAGTAATTTAAGAGTTTTTTATTAAAGTAATAAACAAACTATTATAGATTTAAAAGTAACTTAAAGTAAAAAGGTAGTAACTACATAGAGCTATAGAAAACTGTTTTAAACCATTCTTCTTTGTTGTAATTAACATGGTAGGTAACCGAAAATTGACAATTATAGGCATTATTAACTAAATTTGGAGCATTTTGATGGTTAGCCTTTTTGGTGCTGGCAATAATGTCACTTTTTCTTCTTAACCTGTCTGATGTGCTGATTCACTGGTCCATTGGTGTCAGCAATGCTATCAATTTCATACGAGCAACTTGTAGAAGGCAAGGGCGAAGGCGGAGACGAATTTTCCTTGCAATTTTCTCCTGTAGAACATAGAACTTGGTGGGCGATGCGTTTTTTGTTCTCGATGGATTCGTCCACATATTCTGCAACTTTTGTCGATTGCCATCCCCCGAGACGTTTCAAATTAGTAATATCCACTCCAGCATCGGCCAACATAGTAGCGGAAGGGCGTGTATAACAGTGTGCAGGTCTCTGGATAAGGAAGTCTCAAAAAAGCAGCTACGTCCGATTGCATCTTACAAAACTTATTATTGCCAACAGTTTGAGCAGTACATTTACCTTTTTGGAAATTGATAAGAAAACCTTTGATGCCCTGTCACTTTTGGGACTCAGAGACATGTACTTCTTGATTAAATTAAGTTGTGTTTTCTTCAGTTATAACAAAGCTCTGCTAAGTCTAGCTATCTGGTATTTTCCACCAGAAACAAATCTTCTTGCGATTCCAATTAGTATTGCGACTTTGATTAGTAAATAAGTATCGTCAGGCGCAATGCTTTAAAAATGTTCAACATGTTCGTGGTGTAAAATTTTAGACTTTTTTAATCTAAAACCTACCATTTTCTTTTTTAAATAAGCAATCAATTTAAAATGCCTGCTAATACCAACTTTTTTCTTAATTTTTAATATAGATATTATTATCGAGTTCTTGGACGACGTTGTAGAACGTTAAAAATTCTTTGAAATGTCTTGAAAGTAAACTAGAAGCACCTCTTCTTTACTAATGTTGTTGATTTTCTTGTTGGCGTACCATTTGACGAACTTTTCGTATTCCTGAATGTATCTGACTTTGGATTTTTCTGGAAGCAAGTCCAAATCCACTTCTTGTGCTACGTTCATAATATATTCTGGAACCCCGTCTCATGGCCAAATTGTCAAATTCTCTTAAATTCATTGTAATAATGCAATGAAATATCAGTTTGTAAATTTATAACAATTGACTTTAAGCGTTTTTAGTAACCTGGAAACCTGGTAGCTAACCAAAACGAAATACATTAAGCCTGCAACACATTCTGAGATATGTAGCAAAGGTGGTTAATTAATAAATTAATAAATAAATCAATTTTGGAATATTACGTGCGGAAAAATTGCTCCGATATCGGTGCGGAAAATTGATTTTTCCTGTAAATAATAATTTTCGAATTAACTCAGATTTAAGCTGTTGCTGAATATCTACAGCAAACTGTATCGCTTGACATTGCCATGTCTATAGTAACTGGTAGAATAAGCTGCTTTCGGATAGTGTGCGGCTTCTTACATTTGTCTTTTACTTTACCCTTACACATTTACACTTTACACGGTGTAGTTTTGAGGATTTTCTTTACTACTCATTATGCAATGCTTGTAAATTCGAATTTTTAAGTGCACTTGTTACTTAGTTATAAAATCAAAAGCACTTTTCGTATATTTTATTTTATAACATCAGCACGGATATTCGAGGTTTGTATAGAAGTTTCTTCGTCATTAAGCTTATGTTTGCCTCCCATCAAATATCTATCCATATTTACTACAGTACAAGTACGTAAATATACTATCATTTCTACTTCCCTCGTAAAAGCCAAGTACTGTAATCCTAAAAAAATCACCCTCCTATATTTTTTTCAGATCTTTACGTTTCAGGGTCCCTAGATGCCGAAAAACATATTTTCTCAATTTCGTCGGTCTGCCTGTTCGTGACACAGCTAAAAAATTACTTACCCGATTGACTTCAAATTTTGGTCAAAAATTAAGGGTCATATGTGGATGACCTGGTAACATTTCGGTAAAAATCCAGTATGGCAAAACATAATGGCAGCTTAGTGAAATCTAAAAATGATTACTAAGAAGCTAATTATCCAATTTATCTCAAATATTGCACAAAAATCAAGTATTATGTAGGAATCAACTGGTAAAATGTTGATACGAATCTAAGATGGCAGAACAAAAAGCAGCTTAATAATCTGTTTAAAAATTCAACCTGAAAAGCCACTTAATGGACTGATTTTAAATTGTCATAACTACTTGTAGTAAAGAAAGAAGCTAGTAAAACTCTGTTGCTAAGATGGCGGAACAAAATGGCGGCCAAATAAAATGTTTGAACAAATCTTCACATTTTATCGTCTCTAGATGCAAAACAATATGTTTTATCAATTCCGTCAGATTGATTTCCAATCGTAGTCACAAATGAAGGGTCATATGTGGATGACCTGGTAACATTTTGGTAAAAATCTAATATGCCGCCACACAAGGAACATTTTATAGAATTTTATTTAAGTCATTTGCAAAAACCTGATAGAAAAGCGGGCCCAGAATGGATCTTTATCGAACGCCTCTTTTGATTAAGGTTTGACTGCTACATTTCTCTTTGACCCTTTAACAAATTGTGACAGTTCATGTAGATATGATTTTTAAATATTTAATGGTTGTCTACTTAAACCATACCTAGAAAGTTTAGGAATGAGTAATTTATTATTAACTGTTCACTTTTTATCCAGCGCGGTGATTCTTGTACGATGGAAATCAGAGAGCTCAGTTTCAGCACATGTCTCTATTGTAAATTCATGTTGTAATGAAGATAGAATTTTGTTTTTAATAAAAAAAGAAATGATTTGCTCCTTGATTTCTAACTCGAAAACTTTAGAAATGCTAGTTAACAAACGTATTGCCTGATAATTCTTAACAACGTTGGAATCCTCTTTTTTACTTCTATCCTAAAAGGGAAGTATCAACACAAGAAACACCACCCTCCGAAATTGTTTCAGATATTCACGTTTCAGGGTCTTAGATGCCGGAGAATTCACTTCACTATTTCTAACAAATGAAAAAAAAATCACAACGAGGGAAGTTGAGGGTAAAGGAAATTTACCGATTTTTATGTATTGGGGTCGCTAATTTTAATTTGTCTGGGTATACATTTTTTCAAGGGTTAAGTTGATTAAGTATGTTGGAACATCCGCAAACTTAAATGTCATTTTTTTAAAGTAAGTTATTTGGTATCTATTCCACTGGCATTGAATTCGTGCGACATTACTAGTGAGAGAAAAATTGACGAGCCATGAAGAGGAATATTTTCTTCCAGAAACGACACATTTATGTCGGTACGTATTAAATATTTCAGCTACATCCTCGACGCGTAGTCATCCGCTTTTATCAAAATTATTTATATCCCTACGATTCATTGATAAGCCACGCCCTTTCTGTTTGTTTTCTGAATTTACTTAACTTTTGTTAATTTTACAGAACTGTATTACGGTAAAAATATTTTTACTTCACCCTGTTTGTTAATTTCCTCATTTCTATAGTGCAGTTTTTGTTTTTATTGCACAAGAAAATATTTATTACGAACTTTTGGTAAAAAGTAGTTTCAATAAAGAAAATAATTTGCAAGAAACCAGTGAACTGATCCTGTGATTATGAGTAGTGCAGGAAAACCATTACTCAGCAACAGGAAAAGACGGAAAGATGTTGAGATACATCATGTGGACCATTGGGAAAAAGGATTGAAACTGGACAAAATGAATGTATCAAGACTAGTGCAGGACGGAACCAATATACAATGTGGCTGATCAACCCTTTACAGAATTTTCTTAAAAATGTGATTTAGGTTCCGGAAAAATTAACTAAAGAATTTATCTACAAGATATTAAAAAATATCGATCAGGCAACAGGCCAATATTTTATCATGATGAAACTTGATTCACTACCCATGACACTGCGCCTAAAGGATAGGGAGACACTGTAGAAAGCAATACAAAATGTGAAAGCAAAGCACCCTCAAAGAAAGGTAAATGAATAACCATTTTGCATTTCTGCGGAAAACATAAAATGTTAAAGTTTGAACTATCACGAAGACACAGCGCAGAACTTTTTGAAAAATGGATTCAAAACTTACTTTTGTCGAATGTGCCCTAACAGTGTTATTGTTATAAATAATTCAAGTTTCCATAATAATATGTTAGAAAACTAAATCTATTTTAAATTTGTATATAAAAAAGCGATCTTTTGAATATTTTAAAAGACTATAAATTGAAAAAGGAATATGTTGTTGATAGTTGTTTGACGTTACTCACACTTTGGTAGTCTCAGTGGTTGATAAAAAAAAGTAAATGATATACCTTGTAAAAACGGAAAAAAATCCACTCGGCATGTTTAGAATTTGAAGATTGGTATATTTATGCAAATAATATAGAACTGATAATTTTCTCAGCTGATGATAGTGATAGCGAAACTACTTATATTTGAGTTACAAGATATTTTTATTTATGTATGACCCTATTTGTCCTCTTGTAAACTCCATCCGGAGACACACTGTATATTTATTTTTAATGTTATTTTATCATCTACGTTTTATTACTCACTCTATATTCATTTGTTTTTTCACGCTCTTATTAAATTAAACATCTTTAACACTTATTCCACAGTCTTTTCTCGGGATAACGAAGCGTCTAAAGTTAGGACGGACGTACAAGAAATCCCTATCTATTGTGTCTACGAGAACATAACGTCATGACCTCTATCTACCAGCTGAAAACGCGTGTGGTCGGATAGGTTGTTTTATACTATTTCTGTAAATGGACTTAAAAAATATCTTTATAGACCACATTATTCAAGCCGACTTGAACTTGACTTGAAATTCAGTTGTTTACGTCGTAGACTTGAATCTGGCTTCAAGCCGAGATAAATACGCATGTGCTCATTTACAAAATAACGTGAATAAAAAGAGCAAAACAGTAGTCAACAGGCTCACTTTTTCCTAGGTCCATGCCTTTTACGATAGTGATTTATTGACAAAATTGCAAATAATTTGCCACTTCAACAAGTAGTAGGACATATTGCTGAGGCTGATATAAATGTAGTTATAGTAACAAGATAAAATTTAGTATTTTTTTGTGAAAATACAAAATCAGAATTCAAGTGAATTAAGTGAAACTAAAACAAAAAATTCCTCTCTGTATATGAATTTATGAGGCCAGACAACGAAATATTAATACAAATAATCCAGATATTTATCCGATAAACTCGACAGAAATAACTACAAGCAGGACTAGACAGAAGCATTTTTAATGACCCACAAAAGAAATGAAACACTACACAAAAATAATTTTCTTTTTTCCTTTATGTCGTGTCGACAGTAAACTATTCAATTTCACATTCGATATAGATTAACAAGTTTTTTTAATAAAAGTATTGTAGTAATTTAGAATATGTTACGTGTCAACAGCATATTATATTTATAAATATCCTATTACTTTTTTAGATACCAACGTCTATAGCATAACAGAGAGGCATAAAAACCCAAACAAATATCTGAGCCAAACCGAGGATTAAATTGATATCAACAGAGAAAATATACAAATAAAAAAGGTAATTTTTGAATTGAAAAAACTTCCTAAAATGAAGAAGAGTCGAGCATTTATTTTTGTCGATAAACTTGTTAAACCGTTCTTTTTTTCCCTATTCTAACGATTGTTTCTCTTATGCTTTAGTGTTATCAATAGGGGTCTCCAAGGAAACAAGGAAAATCTTGCATCTCTTTATACACAGTGTTTTGTTTAAAAGGGAGGAAGCTTTTTATATCATTAAATATCAAATGTTTTTATACTCAGAAAATATGTAAGGGTGTTTACGAAATTTAGTATCGAAAAAATTAGAATGTATCTAACCAATAGTTAATAGGAAATTATATAAAAATATAACACCATTCAACTATTTTAATGATATATAACATAAAGGGTTCAAACAAACGCACAAAATTCATATCTTCCGTATAAGTAATTTTTTTACAAAAACGCTTTTTGTAATATTTTCAGTCCCTGCAACCCCTTAATCTTGAGAGGATTGATCAAACGATACTGGCATTAATCATTCTCTCATGCGTGAAGAAGCAACTTCCTAATATCACAAATTTATACATGGCAAAATGCAGGTAAAAAGGTATCAATATTTTTGAAATTAAGAACAGTTTTTTCCCACATTTGGTTGTTTACTTGGCAAATACCTACACACACAAAATTATAAATTCAGTTAATTGTAGTATAGGCAAGTCTTACAATTCAATGTCAGAAATGCAGAGTATTGAAATTTTCATATTGTTGGGTTATGGAGACAAGGTACGGAGCCAGGATGAAGTTTGTGTGTTGTTCAATGAAAAGAATCCCGAGAATACAGTTACGCGTTTAAGTGTGAATAGGATATTTCACAAGTTTAAAGAGCATTGGACAGTTAGGTATTAACCTAAAACTGTCCGACCACCCGCTTCAACCGAAGATAAAAAACGATATATACTCCTATCGGTACAAGAAACGCTACATCCTTAACTAATATCTTAGAGCTCAATAACAAGGTCAAGATAGCTTCTGTATAGCGATATTAAAGAGCCAGAAGTATCATCCGGATAAAGTGCATGTTGTACAGGCAATTCGTGAGGGTTACTACGATTACCCTCCCAATAATAAAAAAAATATTCGGAAAGCCCTAATAATTACCATTTTTTAATAGCCTAATTAGAACCTTTTAAATTGGCAGGTAAACAATTTTATTGTGGGGCGGCTAAAATGGGTCCATTTTACAACGGAAAAATTACCTAGACTGGGTTGATTACCACATTTACAAAATATTGCTGTTTTCTTTGTTTATGGGACAATCGTGCAATAAATCAGCATTATGTAAAAAAATTTGGCCAGAAAGAAGAAGCAAATTTCAACCGGGATCTCAAAATGTTAAATTTATACCTCTTGTTGATCCCAAAAATGTCCTTCTGCCTCCTCTTCACATTAAACTTGTGCTGATAAAAAACTTTGTGAAGGCTTTGAATAAAGATGGTGATGGATTTAAACACCTAAGACAAGTCTTTCTCCAGTAACATGCCAAATTAAAGGAAGGCATTTTTATTGGGCCACAAATCAGAAAATTGCTGGACGATGTCAATTTTACGGAAAAGCTTACCAGGCAGGAACTCGGAGCATGGAATTTATTTGTTAATGTAGTAAGAGGATTTTTAGGCAACAATATGGATGAAAATTATGAACAATTGGTTAATGAACTCTTAGATGCCTATAAAGCGCTTGGTGCCAGAATGTCATTAAAATTCACTTCCTCCATTCCCATCTGTCATATTTTCCTAAAAATTTGGGAGCTGTTAGTGACGAGCAGGGTGAAAGGTTTCACCAAGATATCAGAACCATGATGGGTGACTACTGTTGGTTTTTGAAAAGAGAAGATAGGACACCTCATAAACGGGAAAAATAAAGTTTAGTTAGTGTTTTAAGTTAATATTTTTCTCGTTTGCTTTTCTATTAGATGTATGATATGTTTAATAAGCGAAAACTGTAAACATAGTCAATAAACAGGGTTAAGAATTTTCTGAAATCATTTTTTCTATAGATATTAAGTATCGTAACATTCTACAACTACAACTCTAACAAGAAAACCCTACGTGCTGCAACTTTATATTTGTCATTGTCGTATTTGGATAGGTCCATTCTATTAGATTATGCTATTCTGATTTGTGTTACAACAAAAAAAAAATTTTGTCGGCCAGTGATCGATTCTGGTCTGAACAAAATGCATAGTGGATTCGTGAGGGACATACACAACATCCCCAAAAAGTCAATTTGTAGGCTGGCATAATAAATAACCGAATTTTAGGACTATATTTATTTAAAGAAATCTTACTGCTGAGTGTTATTTAGATTTCGTCTCATTCGATTTAATACCTACATTAGCAGTGACGTTTTCTACTCCAGATATTCCCCATAAAAAAATATGGTTTCAACAAGATGGCGCACCACCTCATTTTGGTATAAATATTCGAGTGTACTTGGACGATATTTTTCCAAATTGGTGGATAGGTCGACGGGGTCCCATTGAATGGCCGCCAAGGTCTCTGGACCTTACACTATTGGATTTCTTTCTATAAGGGTATTTAAAAATAGACCAAACAGCGTTGAGGATCTACAAGATCGAATAAGGATGGAGGTTACAAATTTACCAGACGAAAGTACTCGAAGTGCGGTTGAGAGTATTTACCACATACTCGGTGCATGTCAAGTAAAAGGGGGAGATCACTTTCTGAATTTGTTACATTAGCCAAATGAGATAGGTGTTAAGAATCCCCCTCAAATATTAATTTTAATTAAAAAATTTATGTGGACTCGTTTTACTGTAACGAAATCAGCAAACCTTTAATCTGTTGGTAGTATCGGATTCAGTTTTAGACGACCTTGACATAGAGGGTCCACATGACGTAGCTTGGAATTTGAAAAAAAAAGATGGTGTGTCTACAAATTAAGGGCTGAAAATCTTACAAAAAGACGGACAACCATTTAAACCACTTCACGTGTTCCAGCGTTTTTTTTTGTGAAAATGACTCATACAGAATAGACGAATTTTGTGAGTTTCTTTTGAACAACCATGTCTATTTTCTATATGTATAAAAAGTAAAGAATAAAATCCGTTTTGAATCCTTACTCTTTGGTTTTCTAAAAGCATCATACACGTCAATTTTGTTTTAAAGCGTATTTTAATGGTATTTTAAATTATACAAGATATGCGAAGAATCTTGCACTGAGGTCATTTTAATTCTGACTGTAATCCGTCCTTAATTTTTTGCAGTTTCGAATCCGGCTGAAATCTGAAACATTTTTCTTGTTATATTCTTTCCTAGGTTGAAATTTACCCTTATATTCTGCTATCAGTTTCCCGGTTTGGCGTCGTCAGGTAGCTGGTTAAAAGATACGATAGAGAAATGCAATCCCTCAAGTTAATACGTATGTGTCTCACCCCACTAAATTTGTATTTGGATCACTAAGATTCTGATGAAAAAGCAGGAGTATGTGTTTCGGTTAGGCAAAGTGAATAAAGTCATCAAAGTTACGTATGAAGTGCCCGAAGTCTCAGAGACAAGAACAAATTAAAGCGATGGAGGAGTGGTTTTGGGAAAATAGCCTACTTTCTAAGACAAAAGGACGAATATACGAAAGTGATATGTTGATTTTTTTAAATGAAATTCGCAGTAAAAATATTCACTGGTTGTTTGCTTTATGTAATATTTTTATCACCATTTTAGTTCCAAGATATACTGTTTGAAGCCTATTTTGCAATTTAAAATATGTAGTTGGGGGTACCAAAAGTTAAAATTTAGAGAAGAAATAAGGTTACTCAAACACATGTATAGCGGACTGTATTTTAGACGTAGAAGGTAGTTAAGGAATAAAACGTACAAAAAAAAGGAAAAGCACTTTTACCTTAAACTGTCCGTTTATTCTGTTGGTAATGCCTTCCTTTTGTAGTGGCAGTTCTACCTGGTTCCCTTGATGTTTGGCACATGAGGAAAAATATATTACCAAACATAAAGAACCAAGCACACGAAACTGAAGAATCTTCTGGCGGTAATCTCCCCAGATATTGCAAGGGGTCAGTTGAGACTAGTTCTAAATCTTGTATGCGGTAGGGTGACAAAATTGTGGATAATATTATGATATATGATATGATATCACATAAAATAAATCACACTAAAAAAAAGCCGTAATTATTCCGAGAATATAAGATTAATGTTAATTATAATGAAAAATAAAAAATTAAGAGTTTGCTTAACACAATGACAAGATGTATATAAACATTAAGGAGCATGACACAGTTTAACACCCTTTTACTTCAAATGGGTTTTTTTATATTGTTTGTCGAAATCTACTGTAGATAGCTACAAGTTACAAGCCATGATACGTAATTTTCTTAAATATTTTTCGGTCAGTAAATAGTTATTTTTTGCTGAAGTGTGAAAGAACCAAAACAACTCTTTTATGTAGACTAGGGCAAAATTCTCAAAGGTCAGAAAAAAAGTATTGGCAAAACTAATGTATCATGTTTTTGTGTGCATGTTATAGACTTAGCAGACAAATAACATTTTTTTTTAATTGTTTGCAATCGTGAGGTAATATATTTTCTAAAAAAAACAGAAACTTAAAAGTCAAAAGCTTTGTTTATTCATTAAAACAAGATGTTGGATAAGGAAAATATTTGGGTAGTTGCGGGCAAATCGAGAAATTTTATAGCGCCGTTGTTAGAAATATTACAAGCGAATTTGATAAAGATTTAGGTCTTAAATCCCAAGTCACTTGAAAAATTTTATAGATTTAAGTTTTAAATCAAGCTTTGCTTTAAAAGGTAGATGACTTAAGTCTTAATTTTATTTTAATAAGACTCGGAAATTTTGGTTGATTGGTAATAAGTAAATTAATTAAGTCAATCCATTGATTTAAATATTTTTATAGACTTAAGTTTTGAATGTACTGAATTCACTTTTTTTTCCTTTTTAAGGTTCAAAACAGAATTTAGATTTTTGTGGTAAATCAAAAGCGACTAATTTTTTTGCTAGTTTTCAGAGTTTTTATAATTGTTGAATAATATGTTAATATTATATTTTGATAGTAATGTCATATAAGCGGCGAAGCGTATATGACACTCGCACATATGTGCGCAAATGCTGTATCTCATATGCAAATGTGAAAAGAAACTTGATTTATTTTTATGAAAATAGGTAGAGTAGTAGGTTCTGATAGAAAATAGCGACATACAAAAAAGCGCTGTATGAAAAACGCGCACTCAATAGTACAAACTGTTTTTTACAGTTAGTAAAATGCAATACAAATTGATAAAAAGAGTTTATTATGTATATTTTGATAACTAGGGATTGGTTCACTATCCATAACACAAAAGATGGTTTGGTCATAATGTGAAATTAGCGATGGTTGTTGAAGCCATCGCACCATTAACACTGTTTCGTATGTCACTATTTTTTATGTCGCTATATCGCTTTATTGGGATCGACATTTAGTCACTCGCTATTTCGTATGTCGCTGTTTTGTACAAGTGCCGTATATTTACTGAAGATATTTACATTATCATAACAATAAGGCGCACATACCCTTCTTATTTTGGGGTCTTTCGAGTAAATAATTAACCGGGGGTGCAGATGACTTGAGGAAATTAACAATTTAGGGAGGTCCTTTGCAGAGGCAACTTTTAGGATATCTGATAGGAGGTAGAAGGTATGGTTATCCAGAGTACGTTTCCCCATCGAGGTTCTTTGCAAAGGCAACTTTTTTATGTTTTCAAGTCCAATCGAAGTTACCAAATTTCGGGTCGCCTTTATAAAGCACTTTCTGCTTGCCAGCAAAATTAGGTGAAAACTAATGACAAATAATTAAAAAATCGACATGTGATAGGTTCATACAGGCCAGAAATTGCAATGCGAAATACAAACAAATGCCTTGCCGCCGCGTCACACTGTCATAGAGGCGAAAGAGAGTAGGCACCTGAAACGGCAGTCGTATTTCTTTCGTTATGCGCAGACCTTTAATCAGTTTTTAAAAGACTTAATTAATCTGGTTTACATTTTTTCGGTCCTAACATAAGTTTGAGAAAATGTAATAAGTCATAAAAATAGTTATTTCTAAAATGAGTTAAATCTTAAGTTTTGATTTAATTTTTTAAAAATGAATTAAAATGAGAAAACTGTAGTCGCGTAAATAACAATAAATAATTTTAAGTCTGATATATGTTCATTTAACCCTTAGAACTCAATTTTGTTGTTACGGATTAGGAAAAAAAACGTGTTCGGCGCGTGTGTACTAGTATTACCACCTTTGCGAAATGAAAATAGAGAGCACCAGGCTGTATTAAAGAAATTTACTACTATTTTGATTTCACTGCATTTCGAATAGTAACTATCTCCATTCCTTTTTAAATGTAAACTTTGCTAACTCTAAAGCTAGGGGCTTATATACTAATCGTGTGCGGTGATGCGTAAAGTCTCCGCCTCATGTTTACCTGAACCGTGAAGTTTTAGGTCAGTTTGAGCTAGAAGTGGCTCCCATATGTTTGGAATATCGACGGTAGGCTTACTGAATATGACCTTAATCCTTTCTATGAAAGCTTCTTCTATAAACTTTCGTTTTCGCCAGTGCTGCTCCTTATGCAAAATTTTAGCCTCGACCACTTTATCCTATGTTGGTTTGACCAGACGTGTCCCGCTATGCCCGATTTTGACGTCTCTCCCTTTTGAGAATGATTAAAATGCTCGTTAACTCTTACACTAAGAGGGCATTTTGTCTCTCCAATGTACGAGTCACCAAAATTACACTGGATTTGGTAAATGCATTCTTTTTTGTTGTCAATGTCCTTAGGCTTAGTTTTTGTCAGAAGGTTTCTTAACGTATTTCCCGATTTAAAAGCAGTTTTGATGTAATCCCTGGCTGTTCTCCAAATCATTTCAGATGTTTCCTTAATATAGGCTATTGTGAGAAATGGTGTTGTTTCTTGTAGATCGGAATGTATCATATGATGATTATTTCATAATTTTGATATTGTATTACTTATTAATCTTTCAGAGTAACCATTCTGCAATAGTGTTTTTTATGTTTTTAATTTCTGCACCAAGGTCCATGGTATTATAACAACTTTTTTTAATCTATGAGCAGACTACACGAAGGCAGAAGGCCTAAGTACTGGGTACCGTGGTTGCTTTGGACAATGACAGACAAAGTTTATTGATACTTGTTTTAAATTGCAGATTAGGGGAAGAAGTGAAGATGTGAGATGTCCTTGATCTTTGCAGTTGGATCATGAAGGGATGCATGTGGATCGATACTCGTGTCTCCCTGGAATGGGATGATATTTCATCAGAACAGAATCCGTGGTAGTATCTGTAAAATAGAAACAGATCGCCTACAATTCGAAAATGCTCTAGTGATGCAAGCTTTCTTGTAAGGTTTGGATCATCAATCAGATGAATGACTCTTCTCTGGACAGAGACAAGGATATTAAGATCGAAGGAGAGGCTTCTCCCAATATTTCCGAGCAATACTCAAGATAGATTTGTGAAGTGTAAAGGGTAAACAGGTTGGAAGAAGAAAAGTATTTTCGAGCTTGGAAAAGAAAACTCAATTTCCTCGCGGCTTCTGTGGCAGTTGAGGTGATGTGATCATGCCAACGAAGATCTTTCTGAAAATTGATACCGACTAGGCTAAAGGAATCTTTCCCCTTCAAGCATTTGATTATTCATTTGAATGGTATAGGTACTGGGAGATGAATTGTGAGATAGTAAAAAACAAGACTGTATCATAATCGCGTTAAACTGGACAATGTTCTTTGCTCCTCATTCTACAATGAGGTTCTCGGTTAGGGATAAAGTCATTACTCTACGCTATCAATTTCAGTCTGAGAGACAGGTTTGGGAAATTGTATATGGGGACGGAGTTTGCTATCGTCAGCATAGCTGTGAATAGGATTGCTGGTAGAAGAAAGTAGGCCATTGATATATAGAAGGAATAGGGTAGGTGCCAGCACTGAACCCTGTGGAACGCCTTTCTGTTCGAAAAAAAACTGGTATTCTAGGTACAAACTTTTGGAGGAACACCATAGGCAGGAAATTTGTTAAGAAACGTCATGATAGACCTGATCAAATATTTTGGGTTACGAGGGTAAGAAGACCTGCTGTGGGTCTTTGGTGGCGGAAGCCGTATTGCCTGTCGTGTATAAGTTTATACGTTCAAGGTAACTGCCTTGGTCATAACTGGGAAGAGGAATATGGGTCTGTAGTTAGAGGGAAGGGTTTTAAATCTCCCTTTGAGAACAGGCTCTACACGAGCAGATTTTCAGCTTTTGGGAAAAACGCCCTTGTCATAGGACATTTGGAATGACCTGGGGAAGATAGGGGCCAATTTAGAAAAGCACTTTTTATAGTTCTATGACCAGAATACTATCAAGGCCAGGAGGAAGTGAAGAGAAGAGATTAAAGTAGAATTGCGGCGAATTGTTTTTGCAAAGAGCTCAGCTTTTACTTTGGACGAGATGATTTCATCACAAGAAGTGTGAAAAGGAGTTTTTGCAGAAGTTGTGATTGATTGGCAAGCGACCAAGAAGAATTGGCTCCCTTTGGGCAAGAAATAACTTTACCTTTAATGCATATATTGAAGGCATATTTGGCTTCGAGATTCATGCGATTGCAATCATTTCGTGCCTCGTTCTTGGCCTGTAGATTTTCTGAAGTAGGGTTCTTGAGAAAATTGTTGTGAGTGCAGATTTTCTCTAGTCTGGCAGAATTTTGAAAACCAAGGTTTATTTTTGTGAGGTTTTGAAGTCTCAATAGTATGTGGTATAAAAGTTTCTATACCTAAATGGACTACATTCGAGATTTGAGAACAGATCTCGGAAGGATCGTTGGTAGAGAAACAAACATCGTTCCAAGGGAAGGAAGAGTAGAAATCCCACACGCCATCTCAGTCACCAATTATAGTGCCAAACAGTATGAGGTGGCATGGATTCTACAACGTCCTGTTGTATGGAACAGTAATTAGATCATGGTCAAAGGCACCCAGAGGAACGCAAATGGATAACTGATAAGGCTCTAGGTGAGTGGTGAGAAAAAGGTCCAATGGATTTTGGCTATGTGTGACGATGCGTGGAAAGTTGTTACAGCTCTGTTGTAAATGGTTCTTATGAGGCTCTTTTTTGTTGCTGCAGAATGCTAAGAACCCTGGTTGAGCTATTGTCCAGTGGGACAACGCCATGAAAAGATAAAGAAGAATTTTCCTCTTTCTCCATTCCTCTCCAAACGTAACATATGCCGTTATGCTATTTAAGTGATTGAAAAATTCTGTCAAATGATTTGACATTCTTAATTCAAATAATAAAAGTATCATCCACATACCTAAACCAAAGCTTAGGCTTGATTTTAACAGGACTTATTGCGTGCTCTTCGGACGACCCCATATAAATGTTGGCTACCACTGGAGAGAGGGATTACTCTCATCGGAAAACCATCATCTTGTGAGTAAAACCTATATTTCACTTGAAAGTAGGAGTTGCGGAGACAGCATTCCAATGGTTCCATCACACTATATAGAGGCAAAGTCGTTCGTTCAAAGAGTATTTCGTCTTCCCTCAACTTTTGGCTAATTATGTCTAATGATTCACATATCGGAACATTTGTGTATAAATTTTCTACCTCAAAACTAACAGGTATGTCTTCTTGCCCTAATGTGAAGGAGAATTGTGAAGAATATTAACAAAATTATTCGAATTTTGAACAAATTAATTATACCTACCTTGTAAAGGTTGAATGATCTCTAACAAAAATTTGGCTAAGTTGCTGCTATCTGGGATGTAGGCAGTACATATCGTCAATGTCCTGTTTACTTTATTCTCAATGATTGTTGATGGTTTCAACAGCTACAATTATTTCCAAAACTGGTGTGCGGATTGGTGCCACTGCAAAATTAAGACTCGTTTTTGATAATATTCTTTGGGAAACGTTGATTATGGTCTTTGGAGTGCAACTGTTGTAGTCTTTCGCATGTCTTTTCGATTTTGTAGGAAATTGGCCCGTAATCCTCTTCTAAGGAATAATCCTCGATTTCTTCATATCTCTGCCTCGATTCGGCCTCTAGAAAGATTTCTTCCACCTGCGGTAACTTATTTGTGAAAATATTAATTGCTGGTATTATCTAAAATACGTCTTAACCTTTCTCATAAAATTGGCGCTTTAAATCCAAAACCTACTAAGATTATATTGTCATTGCGGAATTCATACAGAAAAAAAACTAGGTCATGTCATGTCAGGTTTGATCAACTTTATCCTTGTTTTTGTCGTAGCTTCCGAATTTTTCGTTGATTCCGGGTCCGTACCGAGCTTCCCACGTTTGTTTGAAGATGGTAAACAATGAACACGTTCTGTCGTAGCTTAGCATTTAGATTAAACTTGAAAACGATTGCAGATAGTTACCATTCGAAACGTTGTTAAATCAAAATAATAAAGACAATGTAAGTCCGACAGAATGAGTTTAGAAAACATTCTACGTTGTCTACCACTTTTAAAAAAAGAAATTTATTAGATTATATGGTCAATAAAACAATGTGTTGGCAATTTTAAGTTTCATATCAATATGAAAACGAATGTCAAAAGGTTCATAGAAAAAACTTGGTAGTGTATTTAATCATACCTTACTAAATATTAATTTTGCCGTAATAAAATCGCAGTAAAATATGGATTTCATGTGGTTGTGTTTTCCCATAAAGAAAATTGTGTTGTGCCTAACAAGTATTGTATTTAATGGGCGTTTTTTAATGGTTCTTGTATTACCAATTAATCGCATAGCATAAGCATGTTTATTGGAAATGTTGACTATAGGATAAGTATTTATTTCATTTTCGTTTAAAAATCGAGTGTAAATGCGTAGGTATCGAATAAATTAAATCAGGAGCTAGCACTTATATTTTCGTTTTTAAACATGACCAATTTCAATTAAAATTGGTTCTAATCAGTTTTGTTGTTTGCAGTATTTGCAATGAATAATCGTAGTTTATAGCAGACGCACAAACCTATGAACAAAATAAAAATTAACGCTCTAGTTTTTTAAGTAAATAAGTTATATATATTTCAACAATTATAATATATATATAATAGTAGTATACATATTTTAAAGAATACCATTTTATATATAAAATATATACAGAACTAAGGAAAATACGCATGTACAGTTGTATATATACAAATATAAACACTATAATATCTAATTTAAAACTGATTAATTATATGTGCTTTTGAGTGGTCTTAACACAAAAGTTTATAAAACTACTTTTAAATTAAGTTAAAGTTAAGTTCATAGTTTTATGGAAATTAAAATATCTCTTAGTTAATATTCTGATTGATCAATTAACGGAAGTTTATTAAAAATCTTCTCATATATTTTAAAAAATCAGACTTATGACTTAAGATTGCAATATTTTCTAGTTAAACTTTTATATTATATATGCCAATATATAGTTTAATAATCCATAGCACAACTCCGATTCAATGTCTTCAAACTAAATATAACTGTAATTTATTAAGAGCTTTCCCCACTGCCCTGGTTTATATTTTTCATATCTGTAACCATACTTGGCCCGTTATTGCCTGCCATCTTTGTAATCGTGCAAGGAAGAAGGATTTTTGAGTGACATCTGGCACTCGTTTCCTAATAACATCGGGATTGGAAGAAACAAAAGTTGGCCGAGAGAGTATCTATTGTTAGAATTGATGGGCTGGATTTTTCGTGAATGGGAAGCTATTTTACAAAACTTCATTGCCGGACTAGTGGATGCTATGTCCGAGAGAGTTTGGGACGTCACTCTAAATAGAGAAGGCCCAACAAGGTTTTGAAACCTAAATAAACCATTGTACATATTTTCAGGGCGAGTTCTTTATTTCAGGAGTAGTGGGATAGACTTTTTTTCGAAACCATAGTAGATATTAGCAAAATCTCAAAAAAATTTCGAGATATGGTCAATATCTATGAAATGTTACGTTCAAAAAATATCAGCGTAGTTTTTCTAGAAAATGGGGAAGCAGTGAAAGGTTTTGCAAAATGCATGACTTTTTGTTTTGCCTTGTATTATAGAACCCGGGCAAAACCTAACCTAACCACCTAACCTAACCTACTTTTTGAAATCCATTCAGTATTTTAGGAATCATAAGGTATTAGATTTGACTGAAAAATTCGCTTGTGTAGTCGAATGCGGTCTTATCGTACGGGTCCAGAGGTCACTATCATTATGAATCAAATCAGAAAACACAGTGAATACGAAAATGTTGTGTGATTCTTTTATCGAGCTGTTAAATCTCTATTGGCTATTTACAAATATACAGGGAGAAAGCAAATAGTTTTTTTTGTTATAATACGCAATATTATTAAGTTAGGCACTTAATATTATTTTATATATTAAATGCCGAGGGACTAAATAAGAAAATTCGATTCGATATGTATTTGGTTAAAATTTTGTGGTTGGCAAAAACAAAAATACACAAAATGGCAAGCGCCTTAATAAAGTCGGAAGGCGGTTCGAATCAGTGGAACAATCAGGATATGTTCTATGTATACAGCCACTTAATGAAAGTGAGATTTTTTTATCAATCACCAAAAATTATGAACCCGCTTGACCTAAAAATCTAACCACTTATACAGTGTCATTTATTTACATGCGGGCCACCTCTGTGTAAAGAAAACTTGTTTTTTTTTTTGTATTGTGGAAACAACAAAATTTTATTTTGCAAAAATATTATATACTTTTGTTAAAAACACAAGATAATTAGTTATTACTTCCCTCGTGAGATTTTTTCAGATTTTTGCGTTTAAGGGTCTCTAGATGTCGGAAAACATGTTTTCTCAATTGCGTCTGTCTGTAGGTATGTCTGTCCGTCAGTCTGTTCGCGGCGTAGCTAAAAACTACTTATCCGATTTCTTCAAATTTCAGTCTAAAATTAAGGGCCATGCATGCGAAAAATACAGGCTATATATATATATATATATATATATATATATATATATATATATATATATATATATATATATATATATATATATATATATATATATATATATATATATATATATATATATATATATATATATATATATATATATATATATATATATATATATATATATATATATATATATATATATATATATATATATATATATATATATATATATATATATATATATATATATATATATATATATATATATAGAGCCTGTATTTATTGTGAGCCCTTAGTTTCTGGTAAAGCGATTTTACCGATTTTTATATATCAAATTTTGTCTTATAATTAATAAAAAAATTTACTTATATTAAACACGCTTTAAAATTGGAACAAGGATTCTATAATTATTTATTTATTGCCTACAAAATTACAGATGTACTAAAAAAAGTAAGCAAAAAAATGGTGTCAAATCTAATAAAAAAAATTTAAATTAAAATTCACCGGATAATATCCAGGAGCCAGTGGCAAAAGCTGTGAGAATCGGTATAAGGAATGTACAGAAACTTGTGCATGAAAAAAAAATATAATACTCTTCGGAAGAAGATTAAGAAATGTACACGAAAAAAACCAAAGGCAAAAGACTTGAGTTACAATGCAAAAACGGATATTCATAATGCAACTTATGATTTATACACGTTAAAAACTAATATAATCCTTCAAAAACTTTTTAATATTATAGACTAAAAAATATCATCGTCACTTAAAAAGTTCTTATCTTCTGACTCGTCCTCAAATGGCGCAATGATCGTTGGTGCTATTTCGACATCTAGAACTCGTTCTCGATTCCACCAATCCCATATTAATTTCTCCGTATGTTCCACAGATTTCTTCCAGTACTCCGGCGTAATATAATTTAATGAATCTTGCCAAACAATTTGCACTTCATCTGATGTAAGACCATCGTTCACGTGTTTTTCGTAATATGATTTTGCCCCAGCCCATATTAATTTTATTGCGTTAAATTGGCAATGGTATGGCGGCAGTCGTAAAACATCATGTCTATTTTCCCGTAAGATTTCATCTACGGCATATATTGTTGGTTTTTTAATAGATTTTGCCATTAAAAGAAGTTCTAGTTTCAGCATATTGGGTAAAGGATTTTGTTTTTGTTTTATTAGACAGTCATTAATATCACTTTTCTTCCAGGATAAAGTAGGTTGTTTATTTTCGTGTACATTTCTTAATCTTCTTCGGTAGTAAATTATGCTTTTTTTCATGCACAATTTTCTGCATAGTCCTTATACCGATTCCCAGAGCTTATGCTACTGTCTCCTGGATATTGGCCGGTGAATTTTCATTTTCGTAATATTGTATTAAATTTAATACCATTTTTTTCGCTTGTGGATGCAAAAAACCCGAAAATTGTTTTCTATTACTCATTTTGTCACTGACTTGTCTGACTTTGAAGTGACATCGCTCAAAGTGTTTATCCTCTTTTTTCATATGAAAATATCATAGATCTATTTAATTCATCTTTCGGATTTTATGCGGAGGATATGATTATACGTAATAAAAGAAAAACAAACTTTGTCGTTGATAAATCGTATGACCCACACGATAACACTGCTTTTGACTATAACGATAATTATGTGCAGCACTTTTATATTAGTTATTCAAAGAAATGTAAAGTATAAGACACTCTCTTATTTTTAATAAAGAAAAAATAAAAAAGTTATTCATTCATTATCCCTATAAAATGAATGATTCATAACGAAGGAAGTTCCGGTTAAAACAAATTTTCCGATTTTTTAGTTATGCTCTCATACACAACATTTAATATTTTTCTTATTTCCTTCGAAGAAAAACATGCATGGGACATGAAGTAAATATCATTAAAGCGAAGTGCCATCCATCATTGCTTTTATTTGACATTATTTTCTATATAGGAGCTGTGTAAGTAATTACGCTATTTTTAAAATGACGTAGGTTCATAAATCAATAGATGCTCCTATAATACAAAAACAAAGTTTTAAAGGATAATAATATCGCTACGTATTTTAAACTTTTTTATTTAAACAAAACGTAATATTAATATATGCCTTATGTATGTCAAACCGTATATAATTTATAAAATATTGTATTTGATAAAAAATCAAACTAATAATAATATTTAAAATAACTATTAATTGTAAGTGTAAATTTGTGAGGCATTCAGGGTAGCCTAGCTAAAATTAAATTATGCAAATTTGCAAAGGCGGCTCCATAAAGGAGATGATGCGTTTTTTGCAACCACCCCGAACGCAGATGAAGTAATGGACAAGCTATTAGTAATTAGAACTATATTATTCTTAACCCTTGAGAACTTTTCTAATACCTTTCACCCCACCCCCAGAATGTGGAAGGGACTTGGGAGAAGAACAGTAACAGTAATTCCTGCTTGCTGGTGACATTTTTATGTTAAGCTGTTTGCGTGTCATTACTAATGAGAAATATAGAAGAGATAAAATAATATTTAGGGTCATGATGTTTTAAAAAACATTCGAAATTAGGAAAACAGAATTAGTACGAATCTTTGGTTTCAATAATATGATTTATGTGCATGGTATATATGTTGGTGGGTAACCTGTGAAAGAGGTGAAGTGGGCAAGGCTCTTATTTTCCAGGTTTAAGATCGTGTGTTAGAAGAAGTCATAGCTGAGTGTCGTTTATTTCAATCTTGAAAACCGGCTTAGAAAACGATGTTGCAGTAAAATGTACTATTGGCTGCATAGCGGTTGAAGTAAGTAGAGATAGGTGGAAATACTATATGTTGTTATGCCAGACAAATTTTCATTAATAACTACATAAATTAAGACAATACCAGAGATACTGAAACAAAAATGTTACTACAAGGCCCATACTATCAAAAGGTAGGGGAGGCCATCAAAAACTGGCAATCGGCTTCTTTACCAGGCAATTAACTTTAGATTTTAATTTGCATTCCTAATTGATATTATTAGGCTACACTTCCAACCCTGGATCATGTTTGTTGCCATAAGTTATGCAACAACAAATCAGAAGCAGTTAATCAGGTGCATCTTACAACGTTGTCAATTCCCCTCTCTAAAATTTCATGACTGGTATAAATTGGCACCAACGTATTTATTCAAAAATTCTGATTTTTCTATACGTCATGGCTTGCCTGATATTAGCTGGAAAATCAAATCAACAAGGGACTTGGACGCTTTGAGGCTTTCTTCTTCTGGTGGCGAAAAGGACGCGATGCCTTTTAAATTAAATATTTCGTAAAATATATATATTTTTAAACTAATTATTGCTCCCTGCGGCATAAGTGCACGTTTAGTTAATTCTTTGTATGGGACTAAAGTATATCTTTTAGTCCCGCCTAATAGGGACTAAAACGGTTCGTTTAGTCTCAAGGTACTAAAATGTATCTTAGCAACACATAATTAAAAAAGGTTTAAATTGAAGAAATGTTTTTATTTATATTTAGATGAATTTCTACATTAGTACAATTTATAATATTAAATAATCGATTTGTTTCGTCGACAGTATGGTCAATAACCCTAATTGCAGAAGTACATGCGACAGTTCTAGATACTTCGATAGAACATTGTCTGGAAGGGTTTCGTGAATCTCCAATTTGGAATGTATTCACATCACCATGTCCAAACATTTTTTCGGCCACAGTTTTTTTATTATTTATAGAGTTTTCTACGTACCCCTCGGCGACGGCTGCCGATTTCCATCCTCCCTTTTAAAACATCTACAGATGCACCGGCGTCAGCTAATAAAGAGGTAGTTGTTCGTCGAAAACAATATCCAGGATATAATGACGGATTTGGCAGATTTAAGAATGCTGCTACTCTTCTACATGTACCTGCTACACCAAAAATAAGGGCTATTTTCTTCATTAAAAACTGGTTCTCTAAGGCATTTATTAAAAATTCATCAGTAAGGATTTTGGCTTTTTTAACTTATATCTTTCGTTTTTTCAGCTGGGTAATTAGCTAGCTTAGGGACTAAAGTCGATATTATTTTTAACGATGAGCATAGTCTTTAGCACAAAATAATGTGTCCAAAGCGTCGAAGGTTATAAAGTCCTTGTTTTTTCTGTGAAAAACACAAGTAGCGCAACTTCTTTGAAATTTTCCACGTTTTGCTCACAGCATCATCTTACAAATGTCTGATATTGCACTTCATATATTTTCCTTGATTAGGATGGCTAAATATCTTCCAACACCTCTTCAGTTGCTTTTTTTAAATTAAAAGTTTCTATTTCGATTTATAATCAGAAATTAATGGCACTGACAACTTGTTTATTTATATTGTAACTACCATAGATAAAAGAATAATATGAAACAAAATATGCAACTGTGAATGATAATATAGATCTTTATAGCTGCAGCGCCATCTAGGGGCCTTAGTATGAATTAATGATGAAGGCTAGGAGTTTTTTAATAATATGCTCTTTAAAATTATTGGCGGATATATTTACAACTTGAAATCAAAGTAAAATTAATAAACTCTCTGTCAAGTTACAAATGGTTAAATACCCATTTACATTGCAAATTTTGACCCAGAAAATTTTCAATGTGCATGTTCATATGATTTGCACTTGATAAGCTGATAATTTTCAAATTAACTTCGACTAAAATTGAAAATGGCCTGGACCCTGCGAAGTTCAGTTTGAAATAGAACCCATGATAAGTATAAGAATTATTTTCTTTTATTAACTAAATATTTGTTATGCTTCTGAAAATGTTTGTATGCATAGGCTTTTATAACATCTTGACAATTCTGAGACACTTGCAATTTTCCTTTCAGGATTTTATTAATATTTCTTATCCAAACGATGGACTTTTGGGGAAAACATGCATCTGGGCATCTTTATTGTACTTTGTGCAACTAGGTACATAGCATTTGAAAACCATTTCGTTGAAAAAACACAACGGGAAAACACAAAACACTACATATACAAACGAAACAATATTTGGTGTCAAAGTCAAAATGATCAAAACCAAATAGATGGTCATATGATGTGTTCGTTCAGTATCGTGTTTTCTCGTTGACAGGCAGGGCTTTGTCGACCTCTAGGGACCTTAGTCAGTACCACTCCGTTATTGATTTCGTCTTTACATTTGAGTTCCCATAGACTGGTAACTACGAGACTTCATTATTTCAACGCAGGCTAATCAAATTTGTATCTATTACCTGCAAAAATTTGTCACATTATGAGGTGTTTTAAATATGCTCCTATACATTACATTATTAAGTAATATTGTTCCCGAAAGTGCAAAAAATAATGTATATATCGCGGGGCTAAAGTGCTTTAATCCCGCGAATGGAGTCTATTGATCGAGGGCTATGCCCGAGAGCAACAACCAAATGAGTCACTTTAGTCCCTATACCATTTGTTGTCTCTTAGGGCAGTAGTTTCTGTTTATTTTGTGGCAATATCTGAAATGAAATACTTTTATTACCTTGATATCATTATCAAGTCGAATACAGGAAAATGAACGGTATAATCAGGGGGAGGTAATGTTTAAAACGATAGTAAAATATTACACAATGATTAAATACATGACATCAACAATATAAAGAAAAAATAACATTTAGCCTAAATTCTAAAATTAACGCAACAACATATTAAAATAAGAACATTCAAAAGCTTAAACTTACCAATCCAAAAATTAGATTGATCTTAAATAAAGAATTATTTTGTTCTTAGGTTAAACGACACATCATTATTAAATTCCTCACAGAACTTAAATTTGTACAAACATTTATCAATTAGTAGACTCGTAACGGAGTTCCTAAAGGCTCTGTCTAAGGCTATGTCTCCAATATGCTTCGGTAGCAGGTTGAAAGCCTTGATGGCTCTATAATATGAACTTTTAGCAAAGAAAGCCGTGTTGTGAAGAGGTGTTCTCAAATCATGAGAGTGCCTTGTCAAAATCTCCGCGCCTCCAGTATACATATCGTGGTTTGTCTGAAACAGCTGCCTATGTCCTCACAAATAATACCAGCTGACGGAAATAGAGAGATGGCACCGACAATGTTAAGATCTCTAAACAAGGGTCTGCAAGATGCTCGAGGATGCTTTCTTAGGATGGTCCGGATCATTCTTTTTTGAGTTTTAAAGATTCTTGTTGCGTGTACTGATGAAGCCCAAAATATAATTCCATATGACAATCTAGATTCCATCCAGAGAAACACGGTCTCTTAGGACTCTCAGGGCAAAACATGCAGAGGTTAAATTGTTGTCATCTGCAAGACATGAATATTACATGATAAATGAGGATCTAACATTAGGCCCAAAAATTTTACACTCTCTATTGCAGGAACCAACCGACGGCCCATCTTAACATACACGCTTTCTAATTTGGTTTTTAAGATTTGGAATTGCAACAAAGCAGTCTTACCTGCCTTTAATTTCAAACGATTCTCGGTGCACCACAATGTCATACTCTCCGCTATCACCGACAGATTCCCCGATAACCCAGTCAGAGTTCTATCCGTTATGATGATAGAGGTGTCATCGGCAAATATGTTGCATCACTTAATTTAATAAAAGCGAGTTACTTTTAACTTATAGGCCTTGTTTCTCATTGTGAATATTCTTTACGGGATCCTCCTCCTCTCTCCAGCAACACAGAGAAAGCCGTTTTTTTTCTTTTACATTTTTCTGGTTTTGAAGAAAATGCGTAGTTAACATAACCTGTCTTGTTTGCTAATTATTTAGCTGGATCAGCATTCCTGCAAACAAAGTTTCACATAATTTGGTAGAACACATGTTAATGCCTGGCCGTTTTACATCAGCAAAACAGCTGTCCTGAGATGATCTAACCTTCTGCACTTCTACACAAAGTTCATGCAGCTTTTGAATTACAGGCCAGTGCTTTCCATTTTTATATGCAGAATACACATATATAGGTTTTCATATTTCTTCTAGTTTCACTGCATGAAATTTAAACCTTTCAGGTACATTTCATGATATAAATCTCTTCTTTTTTTAGTACTTAAGTCTTCAAATATATTCTTTTATTTAGTGCGTACTAATCGGCTAGACAAGGTATATTTTGTGCATAGAATTTCTTGATCAAGGAAGTGGATCGGAATTATTTAATTAATCCGGTTAGTTTAATTTATCGGAGCTGGTTGTAATGTCTAATTTCGAATTAAATTCTTATTCGATACTTATTGCCACAATTGTGATTGAATTACCATAGGGATAACTAAATCTTTTAAAATAGAAACAACAAAAAGTCAAATAAACAGATTGAGACTTATTTCAAGTGTTTTTTAACAGTTAATTTCAGAGCTCTGTAAACTATGGTCAAATTAAACTGAGTGGTGCCTTAAATAAAGTGTAAGTATTCCTAGCCAACTTCCCACTATTGCCAAAGATGAAGAGCTACCGTTCGCACAACAACAGTTACTTTAAGAAACATTAATTTTCGCTACAATAGCACAAGTTACAAACCTTAGACCGAAGATCCTATTCACAGCTACACTCCAGTCTAACATACAATTTCCCTGTTTTCAAGACTGAACTTAATGATAGGCGTAGAGTAATGACTTTGTCCCTAACAGAAGTCCCCATTAAAATCGTCGAATAGGGAGCAAAGGAGCAAAGAACTTTGTCCATATCACCGCCACGAAGTCACAATGATGCTTACTATCTCACATCTTATATCCCAATACCCACTCCATTCAAATAAATAATCAAATTTTTGAAGAAGAGACCTAGAGCCTTGAAGTATTGCTCGAATATATGGGAAGTAGCCTCTCCTTCGATTCTTAATATCCTTGACTGTCCAAAGAAGAACTATTCGCCTAACTGATGATCCAAGCATCACAAGGAACCATCACTAGATCATCGTCGAATTGTGGCCGACCTTTCTCTGTATTACAGATACTACCACAGATTCTGTTCTGATGAATTATCATCTATTATGCCTTCCTTAGTCAGATGTGGTAATACAGTCAGACCTGTATTACCAGCAAAAACCTTGGAAAACTATGAATTGAAAAAGACTTGGAGAAACTAGACACAGGCATTATTTAGAGACAAACGTACAGGGTGATCAGTTAAGGGTAGCGAGCGGCCATATCTCATAAGATATTGGTCGTATAGATTTGAGAAAAAAAATCGTAATAAAAGTCGCCAAGAGAAATTGCTGAAAATTATTTTCGAGTTTGTCAAACGTCCGCTAGAGGGCGTAACAACCAACACCAAGTAGAAAAATGGGGTTTTTATAGAATTTTGCCTAATGAAAATATATCGATGATATCATTTTCATATTTAGTGACCATTTCCCTACACTTTTTGTCTAAAATGTTTTGTTCTATATATCAAAATAAAGCGGTGGGGGAAGTTTGTTTTTTCAAACAAACCAAGATGTCTCTCGATTCTTTTGACCGATTTTAGCAAACTTAGGCTCATATGAAAGAGCATAATTTGCACTACAAAACGCTTATTTGGTTTTGAATTTTTGACTTTTGCTGGCGTCGCTAGATGGCGTTAACTGAATTAGTAGCATATTTTTTAGTTTTTTTCAAAAAAAAAATCAAATGTAATGGTATATTCATTTTTACATATTTTAAAAGGGGATAAATTTCTCTATAATTTAATGAAAATAATTTATCAACTACCTTTTTTTGAACCGTTGATATTGACCAAAATATTAATTTATTTTATTAAAAAATGGCACGCCACTGGTTTTTGTCAAAATAAAAATCATTTTCGTAATCACTTATTAGTTGCTAACAAAAAGAACCTCTAGACTTTTTTTCGTTAGACGAACGGTTTTGGATTGAAAAAATAAGATGTTTAACAATGATAACTATAAGGTTCAAAATTATTTTTAAATATTACATCTCACAATAATAAAATTATTACCTATTATTTTTATCATTAATAATCATTTAATTAGCGAGAGAATGCTTTAGTTCATAATTTATTATTAATAATTATTATTATTTCATAAATTAAATTAAAAATCAAACTTAACTAACATCGCATTTAAGCGAAGCAGGCCATGATCTACGTTAAGAAACAAAACACCAAATTGTCAATCACGTTGATATTCATTTTGATAGTTCCTGCTATAAACATCAAATGTTATGTAAAAAGTATTTTTACAACAAATCATGCCTTTTACGAATAAAGAAGCCTTTGATATGTTGAGAATTTATTTTCAATGTTTTGAAAATGCGGCGATTGCTTCTAGGCAGTATGCACTGCGTTATCCCCTCCGAACACACCATTCGAGAATGGTTTTTCATCGTTTAGCCTTACGTTTAAGGCAACATGGCCAAGTGCAACCAACTCCAACTTTGAGAACAAATCGTAGAGTAAGAAGAGAAGATAACATTATAAATGTGTTGGCTTATATTCATGCAGACCCCCATTTAAGCATAAGAGAGATCTCCAGAGATTTAGGAATATCCTATGGCTCAGTGCAAAAAATATTAATGGATTTTAAAATGCATCCATATCACATCGTGATTCATCAAGCCCTAAATGACACTGACTTTGAACGTAGGCTCGATTACTGGCTTAGAGACTTCATTAGGGAAAACCATCATATTTTGTCAGAAATATTGTGGACAGACAAAGCATCGTTTTGCAGTAATGGCAGGGTAAATCTTCATAACGTGCATTACTGATCGGACACTAATCCACACTGGTTACGTGAAGATTATCAGCAGGGTCGATGGAACGTCAACGTCTGGTGCGGTGTTATTAATGGTGCTATTATCGGTCCGCACATCTTTAATGGCAATCTAACCGGTGACATGTATTTGAACTTTTTATTTAACGATTTACCAGGACTCTTAGAAAATGTGCCTTTACAAGTAAGAAGAAACATGTGGTTTCAACAAGACGGATGCCCGGCACATTATTCACGAAATGTGCAAGATTTTTTGAACAGGCATTTTCCTAACCGTTGGATTGGTAGAGGCAGTCTATTTTTCTGGCCACCACGGTCGCGGTCCTCCGATTTAACCTGCCTTGATTTTTATTTGTGGGGCCGAATAAAGGATTTGGTGTATAAAACTCGACCAACTACTCGAGAAGACATGATAGTCCGAATTCAAAACGCCATAAATATTATACCAAGAGCGGAAATTGAGACAGCTGTCAACTCCACCCAGAAGAGATTGGACCAGTGCATTCAAAATAATAGACAACATTTTGAACATTTACGACAAAACTATTAATTTATTTTTAATGTTTATTTTTAAAGTTCCATGTTCTTGTTTTTAGTGTTATTGCTCCTGCTGTTGTTGGACAGTTTTATTAAGATCCAATCCAAAACCGTTCGTCTAACGAAAAAAAGTCAAGAGGTTCTTTTTGTTAGCAACTAATAAGTGATTACGAAAATGATTTTTATTTCGACAAAAAGCAGTGGCGTGCCATTTTTTAATAAAATAAAATAATATTTTGGTCAATATCAACGGTTCAAAAAAAGGTAGATGATAAATTATTTTCATTAAATTATAGAGAAATTTATCCCCTTTTAAAATATGTAAAAATGAATATACCATTACATTTGTTTTTTTTTTTTGAAAAAAACTAAAAAATATGCTACTAATTCAGTTAACGCCATCTAGCGACGCCAGCAAAAGTCAAAAATTCAAAACCAAATAAGCGTTTTGTAGTGCATATTATGCTTTTTCATATGAATCTAAGTTTGCTAAATTCGGTCAAAAGAAACGGGAGACATCTTGGTTTGTTTGAAAAAATAATCGAACTTCCCCCACCGCTTTATTTTGATATATAGAACAAAACATTTTAGACAAAAAGTGTAGGGAAATGGTCACTAAATATGAAAATGATATCATCGATATATTTTCATTAGGCAAAATTCTATAAAAACCCCATTTTTCTACTTGGTGTTGGTTGTTACGCCCTCTAGCGGACGTTTGACAAACTCGAAAATAATTTTCAGCAATTTCTCTTGGCGACTTTTATTATGATTTTTTTTTTTCTCAAATCTATACGACCAATATCTTATGAGATATGGCCGCTCGCTACCCTTAACTGATCACCCTGTACAAGCGACCACACAAGAAATAAAATATGAGTGTTCTAAAATCCTTAAATCTAAAGTCAAATATACGATTTCTTTACCCACCTTTATTACCATCCTGTAGAAAATAAGCCCCAAAAAATGCGAAAAGATTACAAACTTATAAGGCCGACGAATCACGCACTTAACGCAGCAAGTAGCAAATATATATAAACAATGCGAAGATATAAGTGGCGACATACACTTTTGCTTTATCAATGGACTTCGCACTGTACAAGCTCTGATCTCCATACAATTTGTTTTGTTTTGTAGCACATTTAATTAGGTTAGATTCAGTATTTGATTACGCAATTAAACCTATACAGCTCTCTTTAAATCTCTATCATCTAGAGCTTGGATAATCGTAAGATTATTCTATAAAATTACCACTGCAAAATGCTATGACCAAAGGCAAGATGTTTTCAACTACTTTATAGACCGGAAAGTTTTGGATAATGTGAGACATGATCCTCCGTTGAAGAGACTGCAGGAAACCGGTATAGATGATAAAGATATTCGATAATTAAAGAACTATATTAGCATCAGTCGGCTGAAATCCGTGTAAATGGAAATCTGACAACGCAGATCTAGTATTCTGACAATGATGTATACGTTGATAAAATATTTCAGTTTAAAATGGAAAAATGAAACGGGAGGTATCAAAGTTAACGGCACACCGATAAATAATATCCGCTATGTGGATTTTAGCTAGCAGCCTCGATGACCTAAATAAACTCGACGAATGTGGAAAACGATTCGGGCTAAGTATACACTGCCACCACAAATCACAATGGTGATGAGTAGTTTTGCTTAAATAATATTATTTATATTATATATCAAAACATTCTGTGGACAGACGAGTTCACATGTTGAGATACGTAATTTTTTTCAATCAAATTAAAATTAAATATTTTATTGAGTTGTAAAAAAGCGAAAGATGAAATTTGTTTGTTATTCTAAACGTAACAAATAATGTGAACATATTTATAAAAGACATGATATTATTACTATCGGATCACTAATGAGTTCCCATTGGAAGAAAGCGCTTACACAATTGCTCTGTGTCTTTAAAAATGTAAGGCAAATGGTTTTTCACTTTTTTTAAAACGTAAAACAGTTTCTTAAATTATAAATGGAAATTATGGAATGTATTCAAGTTAAAGGTTCCACCATGTATATTTTTTACACTGAAAATTTGCAAGCTAAACAAAAGTGGAAGAAAAAAAAGAAACAGTGAAACAAAAAACTCCGAAACTAAATGTGCATGGAAAAATAAAGACAGAAAAAGAAACAACAAATTTTAATGTAATTATTAAACACAAATACTTATTATTATTCATGCAATAAACATAGAAATTAGGAAATTATTATATTTATAACCATTATAAACGTAACTATAATAAAATCATTTTAATCAGAGTTAGAGAAAACATTTTGTTTAGCACCGATGTGACCGATGAACCCCACACTACTAGCGCACTTTGAAAAACCCTAAAACGATCGTCAGGTCTGAGCGTCAGACCTCATTCTGCACCGCTTGTCTCTAACGGCTGGTGACGGGGTACATGCAAACTTGTCGAAAAGTACTTAAATCATAGAAAATAGTTAAACTACAAGCCCAGCTCTGTATATTAAGATCCTCAATTTGCTGCTTTGAACATACAATTTTAGAAAGCATTACCTTAGTGAAATTTTTCAAAGTTGTTCAAATCAATCAGACAAAGAGAAAAAAGCTTTTAAAATTATTTACTATTGTACTAATAATAATAACTTTAAAATTGTTAAATTACCAACAAAACTAAACGTATGTTCTTTTCCTTACTCGATATATTTTAATTTTGCTAAGGAGAAAGGGCCCGCAAAAGATAGTTAACGCGAGGTCCTGAGGAAATTACTAAATTATATAATCTATCAACCAGTTTTTTTGGGCCAAGGATTTTTTGTCCACCAAGACGCCAATGTAATATAAAAGCGATACTGTCAATAATTTATGAGATTGTGCAATTTAATTAGGAAAAAGCTGGAAAAAAACAGTCTATAACATTTGCATAATTTTATCGCCAAAATTAGGTCACTGCTACGACTCGCTTCCATTTAGCTAATGAAATTGTTAAAGAATACATTAAAAAAAACTAAAGCAGGCCGGATTGTCAGTATCTTGATATTTTGATAATAACATTGTTTCCAGATTCTTTTGGTTGTTTTACAAGTATGGTAACAATATCCGAGGTTACCTCGTGATATGCAAAGAGTAAACAAGATTATCCTTAGCAGAAGGAGAATATCTTCGGGCTGAAATGATAAAACAAATAGTAGTGGTAATTCGCGGGGAAAACAAAAGTATGATAATGTAGTAAACGAGAGAAAAAAATGCTTTAAATTGTACAAATTAAATCCAAATCTGATGCTTTAGCGAAACAAAATACGTTAAGAAATAAAACTGGAAATCATTTTGTTTATGGTTAATTAACCAAAACACATCGATGAAAATCGTTTGGCCTAGTAAATAGCTTTAAGAATAGAAAGAGAAGAAGAAAATTTTGTCAAATGACCCATGGGTTAAAGAATTCCACGACAAATTAGCCCACCGTATGCAAGTTTCGAGCCAATAAGCTTTGTCAACCAAGATGTCAATAAAACTGATATTTTGAAAAAAACCTTTTAGCTTAAACGAGCTTACGAAGGCTTTAAAACACAATAATAACTCTGCACCTGGCTTAGATCAACTTTCTTTAACCTCACAGACGTGGCCAAAAGACTGTTGCTCCAAATATTTAACGACATACTTGAAGGTAACCATGCTGCCCCAAATGAATGGAGAGAATATATTGCTAATAAGCCAGGCAAACTAGGAAATCTTTTACATTGCCTTAACATCTTGTGTTCTTAAAACATATGAGAGAATTTGTAAAAATAGATTGGAATTTTGTATGATGAAAAAGTATCTCTTTCCCAAGACTCAGTATGGATTTAGAAGAGGAAAGTCTACTCAAGAAGTTATTGCTAATTTGGTAACAGACATTCAGTTAGGATTTACAAAGACTCAGTCCACTTCGGCTGGCTTTTTGAATATTCAAGGGGCATATGATAATGTTGTATACAATATTCTTGTGAAAAAACTGCATACAATTAGAATCCCTTTGGAAATAATAAAAAACTTATAGGACATCTATAACAGCCGACAAATATTATTAGGAACAAATTAAGGAATATCTAAAGCAAGAGAAACAAAAATCGGACTTCCTCCAGGCAGTATACTATGCCCACTTCTGCATATCATATATACATATGACATTGAACAAATTTTCAATAACGGTAATGTGAACTTAGTTCAATTTGCTGACGATATTTACACGAGTAGCAAATCTTCCGAAATATGCCAAAAAAGTCTGCAAGAGCCTTTTGGCCAAACGTTAAGGCGGCTAAAAGATAATGGGGACCAAACCTTTCACCCAAGAATACAATGTTATGTAATTTTACAAGAAGCCGAAGACAAGATCCAAAAAATTAATTAATTAATTTAGGAAGGTTATCTATCCGTGAAAATACAACAATTAAAAATCTTTTTCTTTATAAAGAATTGAAGGAAGAAGAAATTATAGAAATACTAGTATATCGTACTTCCAGTTAGAATATTCAACTTTTGAAAACCCTCACAAAGTTTTTATTAGAGACAATATGGAAAAAAACAACTTTATTTTGAAAACATAACTTTCTAGACGAACACAATTTTCACAAATTATGAAGTTATTTTTACAGACAGATCGGTATTAAATCGACAAGCAGGGTGCACCTTTTATCACAAAAACAATTAAAAATTTTCATTTACCTGCCTCTATTTATTCAACCAAACTCTAGGTTATCTTTGAAACAGTCAAATATTGTATAAATTTTATTGCAAATAATAAGTTTGTAATATTTTTTGATAGTCAAAGTGCATTATAAACATTATCTAAATGTCTGGTTGTTCCACCTGCCAATTATGCGATTGCTACAATAGAAAACGCTTGCATAAAGCTAAAAGATATTAACAAACATGTTTGTTTTGTCGGGGTTATGGCCTATGCGGGTATACCTTAAAATGAGCTTGTAGACCAAGCAGCCAAAGAAGCCATTGTCAATGGCTCGTCTTCAAACTTTAAATTACCCCCATACAGATATTGTTAATCTAGAAAAATGAGAATGATACTTGATTGTTTTACCTTATGTAAGCTAATAAACAACCCAATTACTAAACATGACTATTTTTACATTCTAGAGGGCTGACAGGCAACCCATATAAAACTAAAAATGATTATTTTTTTCATTATGGCTAACAGACAACCTAGGGACACTAAACAAATATATATATATATATATATATATATATATATATATATCGAGTCATAAGAAAATATTATATCGCGCCGTGCTTGCAAATGACAGTCCGAGGATGCTAGCGTCAGCTAGTTAGAAGAGATGAATTCGCGATCACCACTACCCACAAGGCTACTATATGGCGTTGCATGTCTATTGAATCTTTCTAACGATTCTAGAAATTATCACTACTAGAGGGACCTACTAGTTCAGTCTCGTAGCTGCTCGAAATTTCGAGAGATTCAAAGTTGACGAGCTCGGCCTATATAAAGCCAGCATCACACGGCAGCGGCCAGTTCTGATTCCAAGAGCGAACGAAGCGATACAAGCGAAAGAGTGCCAACTAGCAGTGAAGTTGCTACCTGTGCCAAGTGATTATAGTGAGTTAAGTATAGTATGTTTTGACGGGTGTAAAGCGAATACTGTATTGTGGCGTGCAGTCGCGCAAGTTTAGTTTTGTCGTGGACATTTTTATCGGCGAATTAAACTCGTTTCTTCTACCTTGACATTAAAAATGGCTTCCACTTCGGGTATGTATGGAAGAAGCTGCTGAAGTATTGTGCCCGTCTTAAAAACAACTTTTTTCTAAAGTTAGTTTGTCCGGTGTTACTGTCCCCAGAAGAATCGGAAAGTTAGCGGCAGACATTGAAAATTCACTAAAAGAACGTGCATCAAAGTTCGTATACTATTCTGTAGCGCTCGACGAAAGCACAGATTTAACCGATACCCCTCAATTAGCTATATTTATTCGGTGCATTGATAATAATTTTGAAATCACTGAAGCGATGGCTGCCCTTTTTCCGATTAAAGAAACTTTAAAATATTGTGATATTTACAAGTGTTTGATGACAGTACTGAGACGATATAATTTAGAATTGAACCTTTCTGCAGTTGTAACAGACGGTGCACTATCCACGGTAAGAAAAAATGAAGGGCTCGTGTGTTTGATGAAAAAACAGCAGAAAGATCTTCCTTTAATGCATTACCATTGTATCGTTCATCAACAAAATCCTTGTACAAAATTGAGAAATATTTATGAGGTGATGAACGTGGTCGTAAAAACTGTGAACTTCATTAAATCACGCGGCCTCAACCACAGAGAATTCCAAAATTTTCTACGTGAAATTAATACCGAGTATGACATATTTATCTGATGTTCGTTGCATAAGCAAAGGAAAAATGCTAAAACGAGTTTTTGAACTTAAGAAGGAAATCGCCTCCTTCATGGAAATCAAAAGGAAACCAGTTCCTCAATTTAGTCACCCCGACTAGCTGCGCGACTTTGGGTTTCTCACGGACATTACGCTGCACCTCAATGGGCAAATAATATAATATAATTTCTTATGCTTGCTTAAATAATATTGTTTATATTATGTATCGAAACATTCCGTAGACAGACTAGTCTACATGTTGAGGTATGTAATTATATTAAATATTTGCTTCAATTAATTTAAATTTTTATTCAGTTGCGAAAAAGCCAAAAAAGATTTTTGTTTGTCAATCTATACGCAACAAATAATCTGAACACATTTAAAAATAGTGGTTCTTTCTTATGAAGTGAGCTTGTTTAGGTAGTTTTCTTCTTTAGGGCTCGTTACTATAGGGGTTTGCGATGGTGGTACCGAAATATTACAACCGTCTAAATTTTAATTTCTATTAGGCAGAACTTCTTTTAAGTTGGGTGGTCTCAAACATTAGAAAGTGTCCCTCCAGCTTTTGAAAAAAGGCTTTTTGTTTCCGGGTGGTTTAGTTCGCAGCCTTGTGAGACATCTGACTTCTTTGGTAAACAAAAAGTTTTAAGCATGGGCAGTCAATTCTTTAGAAACGAATTTTTTCGTTTAGGATGATCTTCCGAATGGAGTACAGGGTCATTCCGTTCTGCATCGTAAGATTGGTCGGCTCCTGGAACTGGGACTGTTATTAGGGGTTCAACTACTGTGGTCTGAGATTTAATTTTGGGAACCACGGTGACGTTCGAAGAAAATACTTCTTGATTTGCTATCCAGAGGTCTAGGAGTTTCTCTCCTTGGAAGTCAGAGACGATTTTCGGCTGTTTTTGTGTTGACATGGTTTGAATTGGTAGAACATGTTCTGTGTCATGTGATCTCTTATATTATAATTTGACTGATAGTTCTTGCCAGGGCTCTCCACTCTAACAAGCATATCTAAACAAGCCGCATGCTTGTTCAACAACCTTTCGTATGCTCATTCTAGTAGTACAGTTTTTCATTGGTAGTTTTCATTCGGATCGTGTGAGTTCTCCACCTCACAGTGGACCGTATTCGAAAATGGATTTTCATCCCTTAGGTCGAACAGATCACCCCTTAAGTTGGGCGCCATGTCCGAGAGCGACATGAGTTGATCTACTTGAACCAACAACATTGGTTGGTCACTTTGCTTTTGGATTTTTTCTCCACTATAGTCGCTATTTTCGATGTCCCCGCGGGTAGAGGTTATACTCAAGGTAGGAGCTTCACGTATTGTTTCAGTTTTCGTGATTTTCTTAGGAGATAAATAATTCTTTGCGTATAAGTACGCAATTATTTAATGATCATCCGAGGCATTGTTTCCAGAGTTTTCGGTTTCTATGTAAAAGGCTTTTTGCTTTTCTTGAGTCCCAGAATGAACACATTTTTGCCATAATCAAGTTAAACCTCGTTGGACATGAACCAGGGCTTTCCTAGAACAATGCTCTCAAAAAGGTCGTCTATTATTAAGAAAAGCTGTTTTGACACTGTGGTGTTTATTCCTATAGGGTTAATTGCTTCTCCCTTGGCACAGTTGATATTTTTGGGTACCAATTTTCTATTTATTAAGTTATTTGAGGTTTTCATATCTAATACAGCCGGAATTTTTGCACCTGCTAATTTCACGGTTATTCGAGGTAGTGCAGAAGTGATTATATTATAATTTGACTGATAGTTGTTGTGAGGGCTCTCCACCCAGCAAGCATATCTAAACAAGCCGCATGCCTGTTCAAAAACCTCTATGCTAATTCTAGTGGTGGTTTTAAATTGGTAGTTTTCATTCGGATCGTGTGGGTTCTCACAAAGGGTCGTATTCGGTAAGAGATTTTCATCCATATATAAGAGGTAACTCCATAAAAAATATATATATATATATATATATATATATATATATATAAATATATACATATATTTTATGGAGTTACCCTCTTATATACATTTGAAAAGTAATCTTTATACTTTAATCCTATTTCTGCCATTGAATATTGCACCTGCCATAAGACGCAAGGTCCCGCCGAAATCGAAAAAATCATCAGAGTCGAAGAGGAGAATTAGATGAGCCACCTCGAGCCAGCTGAAACAAGCAGAAGGGTTGGGGCCAGATCTAAATGTCCAATGACCAACACCCCCAACAGATCCACTTCTGATTCGGACAACACGAAATCTCACCCCCCGATCTCGGACCAATTAGGGGAGACGTGGAATTAACTCATTTCCACCCCCTGAACTTAAACATGGCATCCAATTTACACATTCCCATGTCAAACTCAAAACATAGCACGCAACAGGTATAGAGCCATGCCCAACATCTCGGATATGGCGCCCATCCTACATAAACCCATGTCGCTCTCGGACATGGCTCCCAATTTAAGCGGTAATCTGGTCGACCTAATGGATGAAAATCTCTTACCGAATACGACCCTTTGTGAGAACCCACACGATCCGAATGAAAACTACCAATTTAAAACCACCACTAGAATTAGCATAGAGGTTTTTGAACAGGCATGCGGCTTGTTTAGATATGCTTGCTGGGTGGAGAGCCCTCACAACAACTATCAGTCAAATTATAATATAATCACTTCTGCACTACCTCGAATAACCGTGAAATTAGCAGGTGCAAAAATTCCGGCTGTATTAGATATGAAAACCGCAAATAACTTAATAAATAGAAAATTGGTACCCAAAAATATCAACTGTGCCAAGGGAGAAGCAATTAACCCTATAGGAATTAACACCACAGTGTCAAAACAGCTTTTCTTAATAATAGACGATCTTTTTGAGAGCATTGTTCTAGGAATGCCCTGGTTCATGTCCAACGAGGTTTAACTTGATTATGGCAAAAATGTGTTCATTCTGGGACTCAAGAAAAGCAAAAAGCCTTTTACATAGAAACCGAAAACTCTGGAAACAACGCCTCGGATGATCATTAAATAATTGCGTACTTATACGCAAGGAATTATTTATCTCCTAAGAAAATCACGAAAACTGAAACAAGTGAAGCTCCTACCTTGAGTATAACCTTTACCCGCGGGAACATCGAAAATAGCGACTATAGTGGAGAAAAAATCCAAAAGCAAAGTGACCAACCAATGTTGTTGGTTCAAGTAAATCAACCCATGTCGCTCTCGGACATGGCGCCCAACTTAAGGGGTAATCTGTTCGACCTACGGGATGAAAATCCATTTTCGAATACGGTCCACTGTGAGGTGGAGAACTCACACGATCCGAATGAAAACTACCAATGAAAAACTGTACTACTAGAATGAGCATACGAAAGGTTGTTGAACAAGCATGCGGCTTGTTTAGATATGCTTGTTAGAGTGGAGAGCCCTGGCAAGAACTATCAGTCAAATTATAATATAAGAGATCACATGACACAGAACATGTTCTACCAATTCAAACCATGTCAACACAAAAACAGCCGAAAATCGTCTCTGACTTCCAAGGAGAGAAACTCCTATACCTCTGGATAGCAAATCAAGAAGTATTTTCTTCGAACGTCACCGTGGTTCCCAAAATTAAATCTCAGACCACAGTAGTTGAACCCCTAATAACAGTCCCAGTTCCAGGAGCCGACCAATCTTACGATGCAGAACGGAATGACCCTGTACTCCATTCGGCAGATCATCCTAAACGAAAAAATTCGTTTCTAAAAAATTGACTGCCCATGCTTAAAACTTTTTGTTTACCAAATAAGTCAGATGTCTCACAAGGCTGCGAACTAAACCACCCGGAAACAAAAAACGTTTTTTCAAAAGCTGGATGGACACTTTCTAATGTTTGAGACCACCCGACCTTAAAGAAGTTCTGCCTAATAGAAATTAAAATTTAGACGGGTGTAATATTTCGGTACCACCATCGCAAACCCCTATAGTAACGAGCCCTAAAGAAGAAAACTACCTAAACAAGCCCCCTTCATAAGAAAGAACCACTAATAAAAATTCTAATTAAAACCAGGAAGAAAAATTGCACATCACGAAAGCAGAGCCCCCGAAGGCTGTTCCAGCCATATTCTAGCCCAAGAAAGAAAACGGCAGGCTCACCCGAGTTTGCTACCAACTACCGAACATGACCATGGATTTAACCAACCATCGATCATGACCACAACTGAAAAAGAACAAGTTACTATTACCATGTACAGAGGATGAAGATCCAATCCACTAACTAATCCAGGTTAACCTAGTCTGACACTCTATTATGCTACAATATAGAGTCACAGAGGATGAAGATCCAAACTACTAATTGGTCCGAGATCGGGGGGTGAGATTTCGTGTTGTCCGAATCAGAAGTGGATCTGTTGGGGTTGTTGGTCATTGGACATTTAGATCTGACCCCAACCCTTCTGCTTGTTTCAGCTGGCTCGAGGTGGCTCATCTAATTCTCCTCTTCGACTCTGATGATTTTTTCGATTTCGGCGGGACCTTGCGTCTTATGGCAGGCACAATATTCAATGGCAGAAATAGAATTAAAGTATAAAAATTACTTTTCAAATGTATATAAGAGGGTAACTCCATATATATATATATATATATATATATATATATATATATATATATATATATATATATATATATATATATATATATATATATATATATATATATATATATATATATATATACGGCTAACTCGAATTATATACAAAAGGACAAATGGTTTCAGAAGGAATCAAATAAGAACTGTGTTAAAAGTATTTCCCGTATTAGAAGCTTTCATGCTTTGCATCCCAAACATAAGAAAAAAATGGCCTTCAAATCTAAGAAAACTGTGAATGTGGGGAAACCGGAAACCTAGAACATGGCCTTTTAAATTGCTGTAGACTAAAATCTCAAAGAGATAATTTGTTAAATGTATCAGCTCTCGTACAATTTCCGTTTAATTTAAATGACTTAATTGCCCTAAATAGTACCAATATATATATATATATATATATATATATATATATATATATATATATATATATATATATATAATTTGTTCCAATTTATAAAAGAAGCAAAATTGAAATTGTAGCTGAACGATTGCTTAACTATTAGAATCAGTATGTTATATAAAAAAAACACGAATGAAAAAAAGTGTAAACGTAAAAAAAAAGAAAGATAAACAGAAAAAAAGAATTCTAAAAAAATATATAATTGAAATAAAAAAACTTCCTTGAAAATATGAAATACTTAAAAAAAACTTTTGTGGGGGTAGGTATGACTTAGCTTAAGGCAATGTTATGTATAGAATAGTATGAGATAATTGATGTGTTTAGAAAATTGGATAATGAGAGAACAGTGTAAATACCTGAGAGTTATATAAATTTATACGCAAAAACACACACACACATTTTTTAAATTAAGTACGTCTTAACGTCTGGTTTAAAAAAACAGCTCTTTATATATAATTTGAAGTTATTTAGAAGAAGATAATACAGCAATAACCTGTAATAATCAGTAACAATAATCTAATAACAATTGCAAATATATATTTTTTATGATATTTTTTTATTTCTTTTTTTATCAAAGGTAATTCTTACAGATGTATGATAATATAAGAATAAAATGTAGTGTAGGTAAAGTGAATCTGAAATTTTCATTCTGTTAAACTTGGAAGATGAAATGTATTTTTCCCTTTTTTTTAAATATCTTTTTATCTAAATGAGTTTTGTAAAACAGTTAACTTTATCTCTATTACCAATATTTGGAATTTCAGAAAATGTTGAGTCAAGGAGAATTATTAAGATCTATTTGGTCGTTAAGTAATAAATTTGTATCTTTTAGGCGGTCCAATAAATTTAATAGGGTCTTTAGTCTCTACATGAAGGATGTCCAATTTATGTTTTTAGGCATAAACTACATGTTAACTGATAGACCCCTGACTTTTCATTTCTATTATTTTTTGGTTTTGTCTTTTTCAGAAATTTTCTTAGATTATCTAGAAAAACACAAAACCAAAAAATAACAGAAATGGAAAGGGTCTATCAGTTAACATATGGTTCATGCCCAAAAACATACATTGGACAGACGCACTGTGGGCCAGAAACCTCTTGAAATGTGGAAAAAGTGTTAAGTTAGGCTTTACGCATTTTTTTTGTGATGAAACGCTTAAAAAACCTTAGTTTAGCATTTTGTAAAACATATTTGAAGCTAGTTTAGAATTTGTACAACGGTGTCATACACCGTGTGCGAAAATAATGACACAATAAGAAAAACTGTTTTATTTTTAACTTTAAACAAAAAAAACTTAATCTCGGCATACCCTGGAAAGTCTAGAAGTGTAAAAAATATTACAGATGTAAAGTACAGGGTTATGAGAAATAAATTTGTATGGTGAGACTGAAAAAAAAATAACTCTAACACATTTATTCAGAATCACTGTCACTTGAAGAATCCAATGACGCATTTGGACAAGATGCTTCCAAGAGGCTCAGCGCTTCAGGAGCAAAACTTTTTTTTGGTGTTGTGGGTTTTCTTCGCAAAGTCGTTATAACTGGATCCGATGAAACACACAAATTATTATAAACATCCATATTTGTGGAAATCCTGTTACATTTCCTAGAGTTATGTTCCCTGTACCTCCGATATTCTTTGTTGCGGGCTTCTTAGGCCTCCTCGAAAAATTGGCCAATGGGCACTGGTAAAGCGTTTATAATTTCATGGCTATGTAACAGAATTTTGTGTACGCTCACAGGCATTCGATACCAAGGGTATAGGGAGAGAAAAAGCTTAGCAGTATCCAAAGTGTAGGCTTTAAATACCTCTAATTTAATGTATAACCCACTAGCGATTACCTGGAGGATAATATAAAATCTATATATTAAGTCTTTATCGACCCCAGTTATGCGTGAAGATATCAAGTGGTTTTGGAAAAAAGCTCTAGCGCTATTGCCGTCATTGGATGTTCCAGCCCCTTGTTTCGGTTGATCTACGATTATTCCAATTTGAGATTTAAATTCGTCTTGAACTCGACGCTTTTGAATTTTAGTTACTTCCTTGGCTTCATCACCACGGGCTTGCCATTTTTCTAGTGGTAGTCGATAACTCAGTTTTAAAAGAAGCTCAAAAGATCTAAAAAAAAAAATCAAAAGTCAGACATTTTATCCAAAATAGTGATTGTTGTATCTGGGCGATCTAGGGTGTGTGGTGTAGTAAAAGTACTAGCTAGGTCCAACTAATAGCCTACCATATTTTGACTATTATACCTATTATAAAATAATATACAGGGGTGCACCATTAAAAAAAAAGATTTGCAAATAATAATACCACCAATATTAACGGAGAATTTTAATGTTCAAAATATGGTGGATTACCCTCCTGTACCTACAATAAAATATAAAATTCACAAACCTTATCCAAGCGTGGAGCGAGGATATTCCGTAAAGTAGATAGTCGTCGACTATAGGTTTTTGTAAAACTTTTTCCAAGTTATTCATCTCAACCGGAGATGCTCCGCACAGGTAGCATTTTTGTGAGGACGTGTCAGTTATGGAACTAATCATTTTCATATCCAGCATGGTCATATACAAGTTATGTTTTATAAATAACACTTTTGAGAACTTGGTGGTAAATTGGGTTTCCAATAATGCCTTTATTTGATCTTGAACTGCTTTGGTCTCATTTATGCTGTTTTCCTTCGTTTCTTTTAAAAACTGCATTTTTAGTGGTCGACATAGTTTGGTTGACGAAGGCGTTGGATTGTTCCACAACATTACTTTTTGATTTTTTTTGTTTTTTGTATAAAGCTGAATAGGTACCACACAAGTAAGAAGTAGGTTAGAATCGGTGAATCTGTTATCGGAAAAGGCCTCTTTATATTCTGCGTGACCAGAACTGCCATCCATTCCCCATTTAGAGATTAAAACAATTTTCTGAGTCATGTTATAGTTTTCCAGATCAAGAGTAGACAAGAGCCTGCGTGTAGTGTGGTCTAAGAGGGATTGCAGATCGACTGTTACTGAATGCTCAGTGGAAATAACATTTGGAAAATAACATCGTTTTTTAGCTTCTCTAATATTATTATAAAATGAATAAATATCGGTTTTGTTATTTTTTGCAGAGTCTCGAATATTTTGGTACTGTCTTTTGGACAATCTAGAATCTACTATCATTGCCAAAGTACTATCATCACTAAGTCGATTTATCTCACTAATTGGATTGGATTTGTGTTCAATGCTTAGTAATTGTTTGGCTGCTTGTGATTTCCCGTCTGCCCTTAAACCCATTTTAGACGCAAACAAAAGTTCATTCGTTTCAAATTTTCGTAAACATTCGGTTCTTTTAAATTTTGCAGAATAACTTAAATTATTAAAATTGTTTTCTTTGGGTCTCCCAACTTTACCGGGACAGCATGGTAAAGTTATGTATTTGTCCAGCCATAATCTATTCTTATTAATAAATTTTGATTTTATACGAAAAACTTTATTCCATTTTTGTGTAAATTGGTTATTCAAACTCTTTGATATTTGTTTTATTTTTTGTTTATTTTTCTTTTGGCAGATGGGACAAGTTATAGACAATAAGGTATTAAAAATATCATTGACATCTTTTCCCCTTTCAAAAATATCAATTTTGCGAATTCGATGAGATCGTACGTCTAGAAAAAAAAAATAAGAAGTGAAGAAAGAGAAGACCCAAAATTGATACTAATAATAATTATTTATTAAATTATCGACTTTTATGCATTATTTTAGAAAGTCGTGATCAACTACAACACTGTTTAAAAGATTTTGATCAAAATTTGACAACTTTGCAGGAACATACAATAGTTATTGGCAATAAAAAAGTGTGGAGCTAAAATTGGTCTTACATTGTAGGTAAAATAATAGGCAAATAAAAATGTCAATTAATCAACAAGTTGCAAAAAGTTGCACAAATTATATTTTTTTTTGAAAAGTCATAAGATTAAAGAAGAAAACCAGGTATGACAAAATACGTATCTGTGTGTAGAACATTAAAATATTTTTTGTCAAATAACTTAAAATTTATTTTTTTACAAACATTTGCACTAATATGTAATAATTCAGAAAAAAGAACTAATGGCCTAAAATAATTATTAACTTACCTGTTTGAACATCATTCATCACAAAATATTTTGTAATTCACGAAACACTTATTTTCACCGGTTATATTATGCAATTTTTAATAAGGTAAATTAATAACTGCTAACAATAACAAATATGTCAAACTTTTGAACGTGTTTGCGCATCTCCATGACAAGATATCAATATAATTCGATTGTTTTGGGATGCTTCATAGCCTACTTACCCATAATAAATAAAATTGTGAAGATATTTGCAGTTTAATATTTTTGAATAATTCACTATTTTAAAGGTTCTCTGGCCCCACAGTGAGACGGGTAGAACTTTTAAAAGCGAATAAACAAACATAAACGCAATTTTGTTTACAATACACATGACCCAACGTTAGCGCGCCATATTATCAGGAAGGATCATGTGTTTAACAACGACGATTTTAAGATCCTTCATGTAGAGAATAAAAGCCCTAAATTAAATTTATTGGAAAATTTATAAATACACCGCCTAAAAGATACAAATTTATTACTTGACGACCACATAGATCTTAACAATTTCCATTTACTCAACATTTTCTGAATTTCCAAATATTGTTACTAGAGTTCAAGCTATGGTAGTTAAACAAAACAGCTTTTGTACCTTAGGATAATTAAGTTATAAAATTTAAATAAGGGACCGTAGACTAGACAGACATAGTTAATATCAAATGTAGAATTATTTTTAAAATTGTGTAGTGTATACCAGATGAAGCTAGAGTGTTAGCGAAACGCATCGTGTAAAATTAATTATACGGAATTTTCTAATTATCATATGAGTATTTTACTTCGTGTAATGGAATTTCATCAAGTAACAACCACTAATGTTGTATATTTTAAATAAACCGATATAAACCCATTCAATGATAGGAGTGGAAGCGACACGCCCGCCCTACACGGTTGCTATTTTTGTCACCTGTCACCTTTACCCCGGCACACTTTTAGAAGAATTTGATTATGTCGGTGCCGTTCATAAGAACCTAACTCCTTGGCCATACCCGCAAATCACCACACTTTAGAGTGCGCGTGTATTTCAAATTTGATTTTCGATAATCTAAAATGTGATTTTATGGCTATTATGATGGTTTTATTGACGAACCTGGGCTAACCTAACCTTAACGGAACAGATCCACCTAACAGTATTGGTTTTGTTACAAAAAATCCTTGTTTTAATGTAGACTCTTAATTCGGTTATGGCACTACCGCGCGCTTTTCTTATAGCAAACCTAACCAATCCTATCCGCATTTTTATTAATTATAAATTTTGTTAAACAAAGATTATCCACCTGAACGGTATTCAAACACATATGCGTAGCAATCCGAAAATCCTACAATCGACCCAGGAAGCCTATGCTGAGCATTCAACAAAACTTCATATTGAGCAATCTGCGTTTTGATTGGCGGGTATGGCCAGGGATCAGGGTTCAGTTACAGAACCTTGAAACGCATATGACTTCCCCCAATAAGAACACTTTAGGGTGCGCTCGTATTTCAAATCTTTTTTTCTAACGGCTTTAATTATGGTTTATTGTTTTAATGATGATTTTATCGACGAGCACATGCTAACCTAACGCTAACATCAAATTTCCATAAAATTGTAACAATTTTCCTGTGACAATAAAGCATACTTTTGTTTGTTTGTTTGAGGACAGATTCACGTAACAGTATAGATTTTGTTTACACAAAATCCTTATTTTACTAGAGACTTGGAATTGTGTGTTATACAATTTTCCACTCCGACGAACAGGAAAAGAGATAAATCGAATCCAAATTTTTTCAAGATGGCGGCTAGTGCGACGGATATAGATATACGCTAATTCAGAAATTTTTGTCTATTCTCGCAACATATCAAAAATTTGACTTACCCGGAATTTTTTCGATCTAAAATAACAGATTAACTGTTCTACACAACAACATTTAACTTACCGTCATGTAAGTTTACTGCCATTTTTAAGCAAACTTATGTCGGTTTATACCAAATACTTAAGAAATTTTTGGAAAAAAATTAATTAGTTTAAAAATTTATTATTTCTTAATATTTCATAACTGAAGGAACCAAGAACTACTTTTCAATTAAAAAAAAATCTAAGATAATGTATATCTGTGAATCAGAACGCAATTGTATATAATTCTTTTTTTGTATATTAAATGAGCATAAATGTTCCTTTTTGATGTAACATATAAATTAAATTTATCAAGTAACTTTAAATGACCAGCAACAATGTTTTTTTAAATCAATAAATGCAGCAGTGCATTTTCAAAATCATCCACCCATTTAAAAACTTTGATTGCCTGGAAGCTACGCGTGTAGACCTAAAACTTCACAGATAGGGGGATAGAAAATTTCTAAGGTACACAAATATTTATTCTATTCGATTATTTAATCGATTATCAAAACCCGAGTCAACACTAAATAATCTATTAATAAAATATTCAGTGCTTTCTGCCTAGACCAAGTTTCTCAAGGATTTGTACCAATCTTTTTTCGACAACGTCCGTTGCAGAGATGATACATGGCAGGATTTCAACTTTTGTCACGTTGTAGATTCTTTTAATTCCTTGTACCAGATCTTAATATTTTGTAACTTTTTCCGCGTAGAACTTAGATATTTCTTTCTTTCTCATAAATTGGAAAGCCTTCCAATCCATGAGACGGACAGAAAAGTCCTTCAACGAATTCCATTTAATGAAGTTTTTGCAGGAGCTGACACAGTAAATCAACTTTATGGATATAGATGGTATAATTGGTCTAATCCAACAACATCACTGAAGTGACGGATACTTATTACTCATTAAGTGGTCATCCATACATATCATACGTCAAGTTCAACGGAGATTGTTACTGAGTCAGGTGAATTCTCTTCATGTACCAGAACAGACCAACTGTAGATATTTCACCAATCAGCAATATTCTCCTGCATCACTCCATCACGTGAAGAGAAGCATTCTGTTATGTCCTTTATGGTTAAACTATCTTCACTGAGGATTTCTGCGCTAGGGTTCGTGTCAGTGGGGATAACAAAAATGTGGCAGATACTACGAGGCCAAACCCCGAAAATGCCGCAAAGAGTCTGCAAAAACTGACTGCATACAAGTGTAAAGACGGGCTCTAGGAAATTTCCCCGATGGAAAATTCCCCGAGGGTAACATTTCCCGGCAACCAATTAAACGAATGGAAAATTCTCCGGCAATAACAAAGCATCGCTTCACGCTTTATCTTTTCTTAGGACGAGAAGTTCTTTTACTAGTTTAACTTTATTTCCTTTTTTTAATGAATTTTTATTTTAATAGGTTTATTTTCTATTTTACAGTAAGTTAAGACGTGTTGTTAATCATTATTAACTGGAAATAATAAACACGGTCATTTTAGCAAGCAGGCGGCTATGCCAGAACTATGACGTGCCAAATGAATAATCGAGATAAACGTCAATATCTACAGACATGTACTATTATTTCAATTGCTGTGGATAAAGTATAGTATTTTACTCAGAAGACTATTATTTACGAGGATCGTAAACCCCATCCTCGTGAATTATAGCTTTCACCATTATTATATGCTCGTTCAATAATATAATATTTTCTACGGTCGTTATACGGCGTGTAACAAAAGTAAGGAAACTTACCTGAATTTAATGAAAATATGTACACTTAGGTATAAAATTATGCCGGGTCCAACGGCAAGTTTCACATAGCTGTCACCATTTTTCTTTTATAAAAGAAAGATTTATTTTTAATGGAACACTCTATATTCTGTAATTTTTTTAAAATCTTCGTAAAATTCTCAATACTTTTTATTAAAAGCAGTTTTTATGAAAGTCAACAGTTTTTGCGAAAACACAAAGTTACTCGATATGTTTTACAACGTTAGTTTTGTTGATTTACAAAAGTCGATCGCTTAACTGAAACCCAAAGAATTGAAATTTTAATTATACTGGGTTATGGGGATAAAATGCGAAACCTGCAGGATTTTTGTAACATTTTTAATGGCAAATATTCAATAACTAAATCTACCATAAGTAAAATTACCAAAAAATTTCGTTTTGGCAGACCTAAAAGCGCAACAGATGGTGATAAGGCTCTGAATGTTTTAATCAATTTAGAAGAAAATCCGCACCTTTCTACCAGAACATTAGGAAGAGAAAAAGACTTCTCACAGATGTCCGTAGACCGACTTCCAAAAACCGAAAAGTTTCATCCATACCAGATAACTTTGGTGCAAGCACTCATTGAGGATGATCACGATAGGCGCTTGGAATTTTGTGAAATCATGATGGAACGTTGCAATATCAATCTAAATTGCAACTTTTTTTTAAATGAAAAAGTTAACATGCATAATTGTCGATAATGGGCCAGGGAAAATCCACGTTGAATACGTGAAAATCATATCCAATTTCTCCAAAAGATAAATATTTGGTGTAGTATAAAGGGTGCAAAAATAATCGGTCCAGTCTTCGTGGGAGACACATTAACTTAAGAGATTTGAATCTTTTATAGACAGAAATTGCCTCAGCTGAAAGATGCTTTCAGCAGGATGGTGTTCCATCGCATTTTGCTCGGAATGTTAGGTAATATTGGACAATGTTTCTTTTGGAAGACGGACTGGACGTAGGGGTGCAACAGATTGGACACCTTGGTCTCCGGACTTGACGGACCTCGACTACTTTTTGTGGGGACACTTTAAAAATGTGGTGTATAAAACTGCCCAAATGCCTTAGGGGATTTAAAGAAGCGAAGAGAAATGAAATGTAGCCGAATTGAGGCTGCCATTTTTTTTAATATGTTAAATGATTTCTCACAGTATTTGGCCTACTGCCAGGACGTAAATAGACAGCATGTTAAACACCTTGTTTAGTTTCATTAATTTATTGTTTGATGTATTAGGTATTCCTTTTTTTGTATACTATTGTTTCCGTTGTTTTTTACAACCTACTTTTAAAGTTGAGACACTGTTTTCTCTTGCTAGTGTTTTGTTAGCAAAATGGGAAATTATTGTGTTTTTGCGGTCTGCCAGAACGTACAGCATATTTTACCTTTCCAGTTTCATGAAATTTTTTCATAATTTTACTTACGGCAGATTTGGTTATTGGATTTCTGTTAGGATATTTGTCATTAAAAATGTTACAAACATCTTGCAGGTTTTACATTCTATCGCCATAATTCAGTATAACTAAAATTTCAATTATTTAGGTTTCAGTTAAACGATCAATTTTTGTAAATCAACAAAACTGACATTGTCAAACATATCAAGTTACCCTTTGAGGGCAGGTATTTTAATAAAAGGTGATACATTAAATTATAGATATTAGACCCTTATTTTCGCAAAAACTGTTAAATTTTATAAAAACTGGAAATTGGGTTGCCAGTTTATATAGTGTTAAAACAACTATAACTGTTAAAAAATAATACGATAATTTTGAAATCCTTATGTGAGGAGCAGACTTTCAAATCAGGTTATGTACAGTTTCGACAATTTTCAGGAAAGACCAAAAAATGTACGATACTGAAATAAAAAAAAACTCAAAAAATGTAGAAAAATATATTGTTTTAAAGTATTAAGTATTGTACTACAATTGAAAACAGTTTAAGTTTTAAACAAAAAAAAACATTGGACAAGGAAGGTTTTGTTTGTCTTCAATGGACAAAATATTTTTCGTTTTTCTTTAAATGTAATTAAAACACAAGACACAAAAATTAACTAAAAACGGTAAAACGCATATTCATACGGTAACTAGGTTATCATCCTCAAAACAGCAGCAAAACTCGTCATCCTGGCATTCATCACACTTAGGGTGGTCTTCAGACCCAACAGCATTTTTTTGAAATTGGTCCAACCATTTGAGTTCTGGATCTGCAGCCCAGTCTTTTCCTGCCAAACTGACCAAAAATTTTCGTAGGCTATTCAGTTTTTTTCTTCATAATCTAAACGTATAAAAAAACGGGTAAAACAGGTAAACGTATGCTGCTAAGTCTCTCTAATTATCGTTTCGGAAAAAGACTGTTACAGAATTCGCTGTAGTGGGGAGTGCCGAAGAAATTTTTGTATGGTCTGTACAGGACTGGATAAATCCACGACAAAAGTGCTCTACAAACAAAAATTCAACAACATAAGATTTTTTTGCACTGTTTGCGACTCTCCAACTCTGAAATATTTGCATGATAAAATATCAGATCTCCAAAAGACTCAAATCTCTTCAGAATATCACGAAGCCCTGGGTTCCTGCTTAAAGAAAAACAACGACATCCTTCCGATCATTGGCGAAATTTACGACATCTTACTCAATCATGACTCCAAATGGAAGATACTGCTAGAAAAAATTGAGGATATTCACAGCCTCCATTCTGGAATATCTGACAGTATACAAAAATCCTTATTTAAATCCATTAAAGAAATTAGGCAGGATACTTTCAATCTATCATCTATTTTAATGGAAACTCAAAATGAATCTGTCAAAGTCCAGGTGCATGATTCATCGAAGGAGCAGTTGACTAAAGAGATGGCTGAGCTGAGGCATAGTGTAAAACAAATGGCACTTACCCTGGAGAAGCTTGCTGATAAGCCTAAACAACAATCAATAAAGAAGATATACACCACCGCAATATCAACCCAAACCGATACAACAGATGTCCAAATGCCTGTCAATAAGTCTCCAAAAAAAGCTGTTTCCTTCCAGCCCAGCAAAACACCCATTATAGAGAAATGGCATTATATAGTGGTATCCATAATTCCGTCCACGTATAAATCAAATCAGCTTGTACACTACATCAAAGAAAAATTAGGAACCACGAATTTTGTGCGTTGTTTTCCTATGCTTAAGAATGCAGACACTTTGAACTCCGATTTTAAAATTGGGGTGCAAAATAAAGATCACTTAATTCGGCTTAAGAACGCTAGTCTGTGGCCACCTAGTACTATAATTGATCCTACCTATGATTCAGTTTCACCAACCCTTATCCAAACGCCGCCCACTTCCACAGCCCATAATGTCTCATCTTCTAGTCATCAAGATGTCAATATAGATATCCCAAAGAGCCGGGGGCTGTCTCCACCAAAGCCTCAATTATTGGAATCACCAGTGACATTTGTGCCTGAAGAGGATAAGTCAGTCATAATTGGCTCTGACAGGGAGGCCATAGCAGCTTGTAGGTCATTGGCACTGGAGGGCTCTAAATTAAGCATGGAGAAAACTGCAAAGAAAGATGATTTTTTGCAGTTTGATCCAATGACTCCACCAAGAGTGCGGCTGTCCCAAGATTCGGATAAAGCAAATGGTCGCTATATATTAGCCAGATTAAGGGATCCTTCCTTACTAAAGACCTTAAGGCTATTTCCTGCTTATCTACACGACCAGCCATCTAGTGTGTGTTTTGAGGGGCATACAAGTACTAGCATTAAATTATTGCTAGCTTCAGAAGGCCTTCCCAGTGACAAGGAATCCCTGCGCAAGCTGTATTATCGCTTCCACGATGCCTATGGGATTGGTTCATCTGAAGTGGACTCAGACCTTGCAGCGTATAGATCTTTCTACTCCTCGGAAAAAATTTTACGGCTCCAAAAAATTCGTGAAGGTACTGGTAAATATTATTCTAGTGTTTCACCATCAAAAAGTAAAAATTTTTAGTCAATATGACGCGAAAAGAGGATCTAGCACTCTCTAAAAAATTGACCAATAGCAATTTTAATCTTTTTTTTCTTAATATTCAGTCCTTAAGACATAAAACAGACGAATTATATCTTTTGTTAGAAGAGCTAAATTTTCTAGAAGTCATTGCCATCACTGAGCACTGGCTAAATATCAATCAACCTGTTTTTATTAAAAACTATACCACAATTGCCAGATTTAATAGAACTAATTTAACTCATGGAGGCACCATGATAATGTCTTCAAACAACGATTTTTCCGAAATATCAAAGTATAATCATTTATTATCTGAAAAAGTATTTGAATTTTCTATCGTTTATCACAATACTTATGACCTTTATATTATTTGTATTTATAGAACACCTGATGCTGATGTGCAATTATTCTGCCATAACCTTCTAAGTTTGCTCGAGTCCCTTCCTGTAAAAAGCAAATTAATCTTATGTGGCGATTTCAATATTGACTTTTCCAGTGGGTGTGCTGCTCAGGAATGTCTTCAGTCCATCTTTGAGTCATTAGGAATTGCCATGCACGTCAACTCACCAACCAGAATTACTAAGACAAGTGCCAGTACTATAGATTACGTTGTGTCTTCTTTCGATCCTAGCTCCGTCGAATGTAATGTCTTAAGTCCAGGTTTCTCCGATCATGAAGCAATTTTCACAAAATTTTCAATTACATCCAAAGCCAAAAATTCCTCTAGACAAGTAGGCCGTATTTTTTCGGTTAGAAATTTCATTAATTTCAAACACCTATGTCAAATAACTGACTGGGACTCTCACACTTATGATGTCGACACTGAATTTTCTCGTTTTATAAAAACTCTAACTAATATAGCTTCTGAATCTTTTCCTCTTAGGCCTATCAAAAATAAAAGAAGTAAACCCTGGTCCACTAAAGGTTTACGTATATCTTCTAAGAACATGCGGTCACTATCTCATTTAAAGAAATTTTCGGACAGTGTCTTTTTTCATAATTATGTAAAATCATACAGAAAAATTTATCATAAAACTATTAAAGCCGCCAAAGATATTTATTACAATAATAGACTTTCTAACGCCAAAAATGTAGCTAAAGAAACCTGGTCTATCGTAAATGATTTAAGAAACAAAACTCCTTTATCCAGCACTATCCTTACCTCTCCTGAGGACCTAAACAATTATTTTGTAAATGTAGCCAAAGATTTGACTAAATCCGTATCTCAATCTAATGACCCAATTTCATATCTCTCTAATCATAGGGTAAACCTGCACAGTTTCTTCTTTTCACCAGTAGTTTTATCAGAACTTCGTAGTACAATTAATGATATCAAAAATAAATCTTCTTCGGGAACTGATGGGCTTACTTTAAAAATGTATTCAAGTCTGCCGGAATGCACACTAGAGCATCTGACTACTTTGATAAATATGTCTTTCCAAAATGGTACTTTTCCAAGCTGCCTTAAAACTGCAATAATCATACCTCTTCACAAAGGAGGTGTTTCAGAAGAAGCTTCGAACTATCGCCCAATTGCACTTCTCCCTACGCTATCTAAGATCATCGAAAGACTGGTTAAAAAAAGGCTTTTATCATTTCTGTCTAGATATGAAATACTTACAAAACATCAATTTGGATTTCTAAGTAACAAATGCACAAGCGATGCCATGTTTTCCCTTCTTAATAGAGTTTACTCCAGCCTAAACAACCATCACGCTACGGCAACAATTTTCTGTGATTTTTCCAAAGCTTTCGATTGTGTGAATCATAATATATTAACTAACAAACTGCAGTACTATGGATTTAGACGGGCTCCTCTCAATTGGTTTAAGTCATATCTTAGCAACAGAAATCAAGTTGTGAAAGTTGACAACAGGATGTCTTCTTGTAGGCCAATGGAATATGGAGTGCCTCAAGGCTCGGTACTAGGCCCTATCTTGTTTCTTCTGTTCATAAACGACATGGCTAATTTAAACATTAGTGGAAAAATATGTCTCTTTGCGGACGATACCAGCTTTACGTGGAGCCACCCAGATGTAATGGACCTACATAGGATTGTATCTAATGACCTAATCACCATTAAATCCTGGTGCGATTCTAATCTCCTATGTTTGAACATCTCTAAAACGAAAGTCTTGTCTTATAAAAACACGCTGCAACCCTTTGACCTTAATGGCACCACTATTGATGTCGTAAACTCTGTAAAATTTCTAGGGCTTCTTGTAGATGATTCTTTAAAATGGGATCCACATATCGACGCTTTATCAAGGAAGTTAGGTTCTGCTTGCTTTGCGTTAAGATCTGTTTCCGAGGAGCTTAGCTTTTCTACCTCTAGAACTGTTTATTTTGCTCTTGTTGAGTCGCACCTCAGATATGCTATTCCATTCTGGGGTACATGTTGTGCGACTCAATTTGATCGAATTTTTATACTACAAAAAAGAGCTGTTCGTTACCTACTGAGACTTAACAGTAGAACTCACTGCCGAGATTTCTTTAAAAGATATAAAATACTAACCCTTCTTTGCTTATTCATTTTGGAATCGGTTTGCTTAATTCGTAAGCACGCACCTGCTCTATTAGAGAGACCTTCTCACAACTACCCTCTCAGAAATACTGAGCACGATCTCTATCTTCCAACCCCACACTCAGAGTTAATTAAAAGATCAGTAATCTACAATGCAAAAAAAATGCATAATCACCTGCCATTTAACATCAAATCCATAATATCTCTGACTTCATTTCGCAAGGCTTTGAAATCATTCTTACTGGAAAGAGCCTTCTACACCGTGAACGAGTTTTACAACACATAATTTTATCCTTATGAACCCCTAGTGTGATAGTTGCCATTACCAACCATTTTTACCGAACTTTGTATATGTATTTTTTTAATTGTTTCGTACTTTTTTATTTTTTACTTTGCTTTTTTATTTTTTTACATTATATTTATGAAAATGTTTATAACATAGTACGACTGACAAAGTACATTTCTAATGTACTTCTTTTAGGATTCTATAATATTAATATTCTAAATTCCTGATTTAAATATTATTTTTCTATAATATTTATGATGTGTTTTTGTCTTGTTTTGTTTGCTAATTTTGATGTTTGTAAACTATTTTTTTACAACAGCTTTGTCCACAAAATTGTAAAATTTTTTTTGACAATAAAGCATTTATTTATTTATTTTATTTATTTATTTAGGTTTTAGTAAATTGGAAAACTGTTTTGTTGCATCATCATTCCTATACAGCACCTCGGTTTTAATAAAAATTTTATCTTCTCCTTTAGTTTGTGGCTTTCGTAATATCTTTATTCTTTTGGCTTCACTAATAACCGGAATTTTTTTTAGTGAATCTACAGCCTGCTTTACATTATACAATACCCCATCAAATCCTAGTCTGCGATATTTTTCTGGTGTTTTTAAAAAAGGATGAAAACGTAGCAGCTTCAGCTCAATCTGACCAAAGACCCGGTCGGCTGGCATATACGAATGTCCCCGTACAGGAAACGTCAAAGTGATTGTTTGTACAGTTTTTGGAGCGTCGTTAAAAAGCCATAAAATCATAGCATGAACCATGTGAGAATTTTTATTTTGGCCCCCGCATTCATCTGAAAAGAGCCTCACATGTTCGGTATCTGGATCAAAGCCAACCTTGCTTAGGAAATCGGTCACCGCAGAGCTCACTTCTGTCACACCTCTCCCAGCTTCATGTTCAATCCAAGTGTAAAATACTGGAGTTTTACACGATATGTCTGTTACACAAAATGCACAGAAAGAGGTACTGAGCATAGAATGCTTCTTGAATTGGAGCTTTCGGTAAAACTTGTATCTGTTGTAAATCGAAACAATAGGTGACACAATCAATGGGTTCTTCATTCATTAGTTTGAAAAATTGTTTTGCGCGAATCTTATGAATGGTCAAATCGGTTGTTAATTTTGTTTTATGAGGATCATTTTTTTTATTTTGAATTTGTGTTTGCATTCTTATTCAAAAACCGCAAACATCGGTAGCCTTCCAAATCCTAAAACAAAAATATTACCGTAAATATTAAGTATTTTAAAATATTAGAGCATTATACAACATTACCTATATTAAACTTGTTGTTAAAAACTCGAGGAAAGTATTTATAGTTGGTTTTTAGCAAATCATCGGAAGTTTGTTCGTTGTAAAGTTTCCAGAGCTTCTTTATTTTATACTCAGATGATAAATAAATCATCTTAAATTTTGCTCTGCCATAATGGCTTTCTTGGCCTTTTAAAGAAGAAATAAATTTAATAACATTTTCCAGTTTCTTAGTATTATTCTTAGATCGCATATCTCCACCACACGGGTCTTTTATTCCTCTTCCCTCAATTTTTGTGAAGTCTTGTTTGTCCACAGTTAAATATTGATAAAAGTATTTTTTGACAAACCGACATTTTTCTGCTTTTAATTCCAACCTTAAAAATAATACAATCCATACTGATAACCATTTTTAATTTCTTTATCAAAAAAATTAATATAAAAAAATATTTAAAGCAATCTTTTAATGATCCAATATTGAATTGAAAGTGGACAATAATAAAACTTACAAAAGCACATACATTTTAAAAGCTTGATGCCTTATTTCAAGTGTGATGACGTTGACGTTATGTAATTTTTTTTTCACTTTTTAGTTCAATAGTTTATAAATAAAATCGTAATATTGTACGGTCATCAGGTCTATGTGTGTATACTAAATCTCAATCAGTTCCGATAACGGGAACTGCTCTGTACTTTTTGTAAACTGTATAATACTTTTAAGATTGGACACTATCATATCGCATTGCCTTCAAATTCAGTATATTTTGAATGCGATACTGCTTTAAAAGTTACTCGCAAAATTTGACGCAAACATACTGCTCATAAGCGAAGTTAAATAAAAGCTTACTTTTGCCATCACTGAGCACTGGCTAAATATCAATCAACCTGTTTTTATTAAAAACTATACCACAATTGCCAGATTTAATAGAACTAATTTAACTCATGGAGGCACCATGATAATGTCTTCAAACAACGATTTTTCCGAAATATCAAAGTATAATCATTTATTATCTGAAAAAGTATTTGAATTTTCTATCGTTTATCACAATACTTATGACCTTTATATTATTTGTATTTATAGAACACCTGATGCTGATGTGCAATTATTCTGCCATAACCTTCTAAGTTTGCTCGAGTCCCTTCCTGTAAAAAGCAAATTAATCTTATGTGGCGATTTCAATTCAAACTTACAAAAGCACATACATTTTAAAAGCTTGATGCCTTATTTCAAGTGTGATGACGTTGACGTTATGTAATTTTTTTTTCACTTTTTAGTTCAATAGTTTATAAATAAAATCGTAATATTGTACGGTCATCAGGTCTATGTGTGTATACTAAATCTCAATCAGTTCCGATAACGGGAACTGCTCTGTACTTTTTGTAAACTGTATAATACTTTTAAGATTGGACACTATCATATCGCATTGCCTTCAAATTCAGTATATTTTGAATGCGATACTGCTTTAAAAGTTACTCGCAAAATTTGACGCAAACATACTGCTCATAAGCGAAGTTAAATAAAAGCTTACTTACATAATAATCTACATGAAAATCATGTACTTTCCCATTTTTTCTTTGTCAAAAAGGCAACTTTTTGTTGTTTTCACTTCTATCCTTTGAGCAAGTTTGTTATCTTGAGCAGGTTTGTTTTTTTCTGCGTAGAACTTCTCTTTTATACATTTTATTCCAGATATCGAAAGATCGCTGCACTGAAATGTTTTTGATTTATGTTTGCACCGAAAATCAACACCGAGGCAATGTGGGTCGGGATCTGAATACCTATAAAAAACACTATTAGTAAAATATTCAAAGGAAACTAACATAATCTACTTTATCTTCGTTTTTCGCCCCTTACTTGTCACATTTTTTTTTCTCTTTCTTGCTCCTCTACCTACATCACCTACAACATGTTGCTCACTCATTTTACTGTTTTTTTGCGAAACAACACATCAACCAAATCGAAACAAATCGTCGCGAATGTAACACTATGAAGTTCAAATAACAACTGAAGGTTCAAAGACAAACAAAAAATAGTTTGTCCACAATAATTCGGTTCGTTTGTCTCTAAACTGAGGACAAAATACGTTTCATTTGTCTAGGCGTTTTTCTGTACCAAATTTAAATAGAATATAATACGCTTAGATCGTCTCGGGGCATTTTATTAAGAAGATATGTAAATATAGTAACGAATGCCATCTATAGTTGAAAATATGAAAATATGGACAAAACTCGATTAGAAAGTCTGCTCCTCATGTATAATAGACGAATTACTAAAATATGACAACTTATCTTAATGAGTATACCGAAAATAGAAATTAAAATATAGAATAAATTTTAAATTTATGAAAACAGAAAAACAACGAATAGGAATTGATTACAAATCTGATTGGAAACTCCGGTGTGACGTCATAGTGAGAGAAAGACAGTGTTCAAAGACAAGCCGCCGAATACTGACTTGGCAACCTTGGTTGAAGATGCCTCTTAAGTAATAATAAGTAAATACATTGGAAATAATAGATTGAAAAGGTGTGTAAGAAGCAACATAAATGTTTGGATGTGATTCGAAAATAAGACTAATATATGTCTTTTACTGTTTAAGCAAAACACGACACTAATAACGGGTTTGGATCAAAACAAAAAACAACGTTAATTAGAATGTATTTTTTTTAATTGTTTGACTACTTTTTGTTCTTTCATTTTTCTCAGCTCTCTCAATTTACCCACACAGTATTTGTTTTTTGTTTTGATCCAAATCCACAATTTTGCTTAAACAGTAAAAAACATCTACTAGTCTTATTTTCGAATCACATCCAGACATTTATGTTGCTTCTCATAATTCGTGTAGCTTATTGACACTACATAGGTTTTTACACCTTTTCAATCTATTATTTCCAATGTATTTACTTATTACTAAACAGGCCTCTTCAACCAAGGTTTCCAAGTCAGTCTTCTTTGAACACTGTCTTTCTCTCACTATGACGCCAAACCGGGGTTTCCAATCAGATTTGTAATCAATTCCTTTTGGTTGTTTTTCTGCTTTCACAAGCTTACAATTGGTTATACTCATTAAGATCACTTGTGTGAAATTTTAGTAATTCCTCTATTATACGTAAGGATGTCAGTATTATCATCAATTTTTTTAACAGTTGTAGTTGTTTTAATTCCATATAAATATGGCAACCCCGTCGACTGTCAATTTTCTTTTTGCTTTCTGTTAAAGAGATTCTCCCATTTCTCTGTTTCATCATGGCTACATAAACTATGACTGCTTTTTAAGCAATAAATAATAGTATATCGTTTGTTCAACCTTTTTCTTTTCTTTTCGGCTTTCTGGTCCTTGTCCACGATCTTTATAATTGAAGGGTTTTATTATTCAATGAAGTTATTTGTAGGTAGCATTGATGATGACTAGTTAGTCGACTCGAAAGCTCTCCACTATAATTTTGGACTTGGATAATATACACGTTATACAGAGAGACCTCTTTGATTCATTACTTTTGCACGTATACACAGCCAAGTTTTCAACATATACCACTATCTTGAGCTATATAAATATTTATCAAGGTTTTTTAAATAATAATTTATTTATAGTTGAAATGCGAATATTGTTTTCTGAAGGCATAAATTGCCAAAATACTATCACGTAAAGGTGTTGAAAGTCTTGCAACTAATTAAACTACATCATTATAATCCCCAATAACGCCATGCTTATACAGTAATATTAATTAATTAAGAGTGCAAAAATAAGACATTCGATGTAGCGTGACATTTAGCAGTAATTGTTTTGCTTTTAAAGATTATCGATCTAGATAGAAAACGGAAGCGACGTGTACTTTAGCGTTAATTCATTAGCTGGAGGATACGACAAAATAAATATAATTGTCACCCAGGGTCGGCCCGTAATTTTCTTATTTATTTAGGGATTTATTGGGAGATATAATTTAAAAATCGGACCAAAATCATATACTGGATCCAATGGTAAACATAACACCCCCTAAATTTCCGCGTAGCACAATTTCACGGCCAGTATTGCCATAATATATGTGGCAACTCTGAATTGCATTACACATACAAGAAGGTATTTCTGAGCAAATAGGCTGAAGTCCGCAACTCAGTATTGGGTTCGATTCATCAATTCACGTGTGTCAACGCATTGGCGAATCAACAAATTCCAAACTATTCATGAATTTTATTTAATTGTTTCCTATGGATTTTATGCGTTTCAATTTTGACATTACACAAAAAACAAAATATTTTATGCATACGCATGGTTCGCCGAAGTCAGAACCTACTTGATTATTTGCCCAAAAGCCGGAATCGTCGCAAAACGAATCGCACGCACAAACGAGACTAAACGACTTAAAGTGATGAATTTATTTTGTCTCTCTTCGTTTAGGCGAAGTATAATCGGTCTTTGACTGGAGTACCTAATCCGAATGATAAATATAAATTCTGTATATTATTCAGCCACATATGTTATCGTTATTGAATGGCAATTTGGCCACTTTGATTCTCCATCTATTTACAAATTTTGTGTTGTGTCAAACTGGAATTACTATCCAATTGAGGGAGTATCTACAGAAATATTTACCATACGAAATAAAAACACTAAATAAGCTCCGGTACTCCGGCTCACTGTTTTATTTTTTAATATCCCAATAATGATGCAAGTAGCTTGGTATTATATCAATCATGTGCCCTGTTAAGTGCTGGTGTTCAGAAACAGCATACTGAACAATTTGTTTTTTTAATTATACATCTTTCATGTCCTTTAAGTTTAGTAGGCACAAATCGATTAATTTTACCTTATATACGCTTGACTGCTCGAACAAGGAATTTTATAAACTCCTACTTATTGCATAGAACTAACCATTTTAAGCCTTTCTTAGTCTTTTTGTGCATACTAAAAATGTGCGAATGTTAGATCTCTACAAAATTGTTCTAATTTTATCTGTGGTATCCAGATAAAGAGTAAAACTTCATAACTTGATGAGATATGAGATTATCGAATATCTAATAGAACGCCAAGTATCTTCAGTGCAATATCCGTTTGATTTTAAAGCTTTAGTCATTCTCTTTTACCTCTATTACCTTCAAAAGAGAATTCAAGATTTTGCAACAAATATTGAAATATGGTTAAAGACTAATAACAGATTGATTGTTTCTGATATAGATGATAGTGTGAACTAAAATTTAAACAAATATATATTCGTGCATGTGCATCAGGGAAGAAATACAATTATATTATATATGTTAGGTTGGATATGAATGTAAATTTATTGAATATAGATAACGCTTTGTATACATTCTTTGAGTCCTTTAATTTTACGAGCCTACGAGAGTTTGTCAGAATTCTGCTACCCTATTAAATCCAATTTTTGTTAGTAGCGCAGAGGATGTATGGTCCTGCAGAGTCGTGGACGCTAGTTTTATTTTCTGATCACTCATTGATTAGTAGCAAATTTACAGCAGGTGTGGCAAAATGGAACCAAATGTTATAACTTTTCGTGACTAAAAATTTTAATCATAATAACTTCTCGATCGATTTATTCGGTGCATCTTTTTACTAATTGTTAACCAGCAACTATATCAATGATAAAGTAACGGTGTTCTTTAATATTTTTGACATACATGCACTAGTACGTACTGTTAAAGTATCAAAACCGCACGCACCCTGGCTTATATATACTCATAAATAAAACAAAAAGATGCAGCTCTAAGCAAATATAGAAAATCCAAGTCAATGCATGATTCAAAATCTTTGAGAAATTTTACACTCGCAGCAATTCACAGAGAAAAGAAGATTTACTATAACAACCTTTTTGCATCTAGAAACTCAAAGCAACTTTGGGGGGGTTAAAGCGTAATAAATCTGTTGATTTGCCACCTAATTTGTAAAACGTAGAATGCATTAATGATTTTTTTGGATCTGTATTTATTGAGGGGATGGTGGATGGTTTGCTTCAAAACTATCATAACCCTTTTTTCCCGGGGTCAGAACAGAGTAAATTCAGTTTAAAACTAATAACTGTGGAAGATGTTAATAAGATATTGTTTTCCATCAAAACAGCGGTTCTGACGGTATTTCAGCAAAAATGCCTGAAGTATAGCAGTCCTTACATTGATATTCGATTAACCCATCTTATAAACTTTTCAATTGAGTGTAAGAGTAGAAAACTAGAAGGATTATTTTGTTACGCGTTTAGCCAAAGTATCAAATCCTTCAAATTTCCGATTTTAGACTTATTCTTAGATAGTATTCTTTCAGCAATTTCTCAAATATTGGAAAAAATAGTTCATGCTCAGATGGCGGCATAATCAGAAAAATATTTTGCTTGAAAACCAGTTTGGCTCTAAATCAGGCTACACTGCATTAATTCAGTTATTACATGATATTGAGCTGGATTTCTCCAAGGCATTTGACACCATCAGTTGCAGACTTATGTGGAGCAAAATGAAAGACTATGGATTTTCTAACGAAACAATTCAGTTCTTTAAATCATATCTTGCGGGTCAGCGCCAGAGGATCTCTCTGGATAATTCTGTGTCTTCGGCCAAAGTTGATGGATCTGGTGATCCACAGTGTTTGATATTGGGTCCCGTTATTTTCACTTTATACACCAGTGATATACTTTTATTAGGGGGCTTAACTAAAAACCAAGCCTATGCTGACGATACTCAAATCTATGTGAACGTCAATATCAGGACTTCCGAACAGGCGGAAAGTGATTTAAATCGGGACTTGGATACCTTAAATACACTCTCAATAAAACATCACCTTAAATTAAATCCGTATGGGTCATATTTAATATTTTTTGGAAATAAAAAATATCGTGAACATATTTTAAACAATTTCGCAATAAAATTAATAACGATGAAATTAAAAACATTGACCATAAAAAAAGCATTTGCTATATAAATCATTTGGCGTTCTAAAGATTTTGTTTTCGATTAGGCATGCCTTTTCCCAGCTCCTAAAAAAGCTTTTGTCAGACTCTTTGGTATTGTCACGTTTTGATTTTGGAGATGCCATTTACCGTTTTTTTTAGCCGTGTTAATCAAAGAAAAATTCAAAAAGTACAAAATGCCTTCTACCGCTTAGTATTTGGACTTAAAAAATATGATCATATGTCATTAAAAATAGCAGAGCTAAACTGTTTAATCATGAAAGAGAGGCAGCTTTACAACTTTTGTAATATTATATATAATGTCTTAAGTATCAGGGTTTCAAAATCTTTATTTAATGCATTAGTTTTTCGATTTTCCTTGCGCATTGAAAATATTAGAAGAAAAGTCCTTAATATTAATAATAATAATAATATTCTACGTCATTCCTCCACCATGCGTCAAAGATCGTTTTTGTACAGGGCTGTGAAATACTTCCATTCTTTAATGAGTAGATTTATACATGTGATATGTGTATTTGTTTTCTATGTGGCCATCTTAGAGAAGTAATAACGATAAATCTACGCCAACATTAAGGAGAGCAAAGCTCACAGCAGTTTCCTCGAGTTGACATAAAGATATTCGCCAACACAGAAGATAGCGTAGATCCCATTGCTGCGCCCGAGATCAAAATTTTACATTTTTCATTGTCTTTTAATAGTATGTTATTTGACTTTTACTGCAACTGGAAAGTATTTCATAGTTAGTTCTTGGTTTTCTCTACCAGGAAGTGCATAATTTTTTAGATAGGTTGCGCGCTTTGGAAACTCTCCTAAATGAAGAAGATATTGAAAACCTTATCAATAAGATATTCACTAAATTTGTATAGAACAGTTTGAAGTTTTACACTCGGCTCAAAACCAAGTTGACTTAGGCTTCTGATTCTATTTACTTTTTAAATGATAAAAGTAAATCCTTTGTTTGGATGGGAGAAAGAACTGAAAGCCTTGAACCGGCTGTTAAGTGGAATTCACTAATATTTTATGGTATTGCTTAATCAGGTAGATAATATTTAACTCAGCTTGATGTAACATTCATTAATAATGAACTGAAAGTAGTTTTGTACTGGCAAATCTAAGTATTAGGGCCATAATTATATGTTTTTCCAGTAAGAAAAACAGAGTGTTCGGAGCTAAATATGTACTTCATAAAGCATTTACACAGTCCTAAAAAATTAGGTACACGTTACGTAGTAATAAAAATTCATGCATATTCGTCTGGAGAAAAACTATTTTAGTTTGATTTTTTAAGTAATTTAAAGACATAGAATACATATTATTAATTAAACCATAAAAATCATGTTTATCCATAAAGCACACTTGGCTAAGGAATGTTTATCTTTAACTGTGTTTTTGTGCAAAAGGCAAATATTTATACACCTCCTCGAATATTGGAGTAATAATTATTTTAATTTTTGGATAATTTATTAATAAATATTACAAAAATGATATTTATAGTTTGTTTATATTTTTTCATAGCTGATTTATTATTAACACTAGTTATTATTTTCTGTTTTATGTGCGGTTTAGATTTTCTTCACCTGGGATCAAATCTCTGCAGAATTAGTAAAAATTATGCCTATACCAAAATATTCTCAAAATGTCGCGTGGCGTCCAGACCCCCGAGATCCCCCCCCCTGGTTACTTATTTTTTCAAAAATTTTAATAGTCTCTGAAATAAAAAATATGTTAATTTTTATGGAGCTGTTTTCTTTCCTAGACGAATCCTGAAATTTTAATTTTGTGGTAGGAAGTTGTTTTAACTCCTTAGAAAGACTATATATATATATATATATACAAAAATTGTCTTTGTATGCGAAAAATAAAATAACTTACCCTAATTCACCGTTTAAAAGAACTAAGCCTTATTGATATAAAAAATATTTGTATATTTGGGGATTTTTGTATTCCCAAGGACAACCCTGTATAGTGCAGAAAAGACATAGAAGAAATTGAATCTATTTTGTTAAATTGTTAAAAATAATAAACGCCTTTGAATTTTTTGTCAATTTTCAGGGGCAGTTCCAGCAGCTACCATGCGTATTGGAAAAATAAATTTGATGTGTTTTATTGTTTTTAGGCAAGTTCAATGTTTATGGACCCCTTAGGCTACCCTGTACATTTTAAAAAATGTTTTTATAAGAGAAATAAAAGGTACATCTTTTTTTGATTTCAGGGTACTCCTTCGGTACCTTTTATAATGAAAAAAAAATATTTTTTTGCATACAAAAATAAAATATATTTGAAGTAGTTCGCCGTTTTCCGAAATAATATGTGTGTTTTAAAATATAGATAAAACGAAAAGTAAAGCAATACCTACGTAAATGACTTCCACAAATGCCAAAACGATACCTAAACTATATCTGTTTTCGATTTGACTGCTATTGGTTTGTGCGTTCTCAAAATATGAACTTTTTACGTTATTATAACCCTTAAAAATATCGAATATCTACGTCCATAATTACCAAAATCTCTCGGGACTTTGACTCGGAGTATTTTTAGGCAAATTTAAAATGTATTGATTTGACTGTTCTCAAGTTCGGTTGCGTGAATTTTGTATACACAAAGACACACATCCGTACAGACATTGTAATTTTTTTTTAAATTGCGCGAGATCAATACTACCCGTAGCTAATTATATTAATAATATAATATCTTAGCTGCTATATGGGAAAATTAAATATGACAGGTTAATAAACTTATGGAAAATCCTAAATCTATAATTTTAATAATCTAAAATTTACACTAACAAGATATTTTGTAGCTCTAAATTCAGAAAACTTTAAAGAAAGCGTCTATGTACCTATTATCAATGTATACCACATGACCTTTGACCAAAATATTTAGCTTTTAATACGCACTGCAGTATAAATAAAATGCATGTCAAATGCTAACCTACCCCGTGTATGTGTAACATCTGAAACCCTAAATGATCAGTCAGTGATTATTAAGAATATCGACGATTACAAAAAGCAACTCCATATACTGAGTGCTTAATGTCATAAATTAACTTAAAGCTGTTGTAGGGATAAAGCAAAAAATAAGAATATAGTCTCTAGAGAAAATGTAATTATGTATTTATCTGATTCGCCTAGGATGAGCAGGTAAAACACTAGTAGAACATATGAAGAAAAAATTTAAAATGTATTTCTAAATAGCGCTATATAAGTTGTTTGTTAAGTCTTCGGGAGAACTTTGGGGCCCCGTAAACAATTCTCGCCCCTCACTTCCCTTCTAGAAAAAAAAAATAGCCAAATATATAAAAATTATAAGGGCAGAAGCAGCATTTTTTTTTAGTTTTTTGATTTTCGACCGCTTTCTGGGCTTGTGAGGTATAGGCATCCCATATTGACTTTAAATCTTCGTTATATTCCCCATAGAACTCTATTTTACTTTGACAAAGTGTTTCGAATCCATAAAATAAATACCTTCAAAGTTACCCCATTTTTCACCCCTTTTATTTTTTAAACGGTATCCTAAAAGAGTGCTTATATCGGACGCCACTTCCGGCTTCTCATAAGCCCTAGCGAAAGCTCGTTTGTTAAAAGAACCGCTCATATATCCTCTAAAATTGACCTTATAGAAACACATGTCCCCGAGGTACCGTTACCTAACTGGAGCACTTCGAAAAAATACAACTTTCAAAAAATTTCGGCCCAGAAAAAGAAATGCGCGGACAGTAACAGCCTCGTATGGCTATTGTATCAGAACCGGCGCGACTCAACACTCTTGCAATAGGTATATCGCACGCGGCCCTGCTTTTCAACCCGCTCTATCGAATTATAGATAAAAGATTGTTAAAAAAGATCTGCAATTATGAAATACATTGACGTACATATACGGGGAAGCCCTAATGTTTACCGCACAAGAGGAATCTACTGGCCTACCTATTTGCAAATGGTTATATATAGAAGCCCTTTTGTGTGACAGTCAAATTATGGAGAATGTCACTATATATTTTGACACTTTTTCTTTATCTTAGTTTGGCTTTATAGGAGAGAAAACGCTTTAATCTATCTGATATGTTTCAAATCAAGGTTTAAGATTTTAGCTACTATATCAAAATAAAATGGTTTATCGAGGATTTGCCTTAGAATACATGATGTACAAATCACGATAAGGGTGTTTATTCTAAATCAGTCTTTAGAAATGTGAAATCGTTGTGTAAAATTTGGCTTACAAATCTTATAAAAAACCTTTAATTTATTTTATAATATTCTCCAGAATTGCCTATGTTCTTAAAATAAAATTCTCTTCCCTGAACCACAACTTTGGCTTCCAGCCTGAATTTCAATTCTAAGCAACTCTAAAACTTACATCACTGGACATTACAATTTAGTAGTGCGCGGTGAAAACATCGATATTTGGCTATAAATAATTCAATAAGGGACATTTATCCAAGCAGAAATATAATTACGAGTATTGGCAAGCGGCCATATCTATCTCAGCATCTCCAATTCCACCTGATATAAAGTATACGATAATGTAAAACCGGACTTGCCAAAGTATTGTAAATACTTTCTAGCTAACAAATATGATCATAAGAAAGAAAATTGTGTTCCACAAGTTTTACATACAATTTTTAAAATTTTTACTTGTACGAATTGTCTCATATAGCATATCGTAACTATACTACATAACCTAAGATAAATAAAAAAAAATTACTCATTATCTATAAAAAAAATGAATCATCAAAACGTTAAATTTCACCGCTACTACAGCCTACGTGTTTCTGTGTGCAGAGCCAAGCTGCTAAATACGAACTTTCAACAATAGTTTCTAATCGATTACCCGCAGATGGCGTCGCAAACCTCACACACAGATGACACCTACCAGAAAGCAATTCCAATGATCTAGTGTGTTGTGTACTTTTGTATATAAATTTAGTGTTTACTAAAACCATTGCGAAAACGGGGAGAGGTTGCAGTGTGGGAAAAATTCTTCTAGTAACAAATGAGCTTATTTCTTACCTGATGAAGTTAAATAATAGTAACAATAATAGTAGATAATCCGATCAAACACTTGATATAAACATGAAGCACCCACTAAACACGTCAGTTAATGCGGAGCAACTTCTCCTTCCCCCCAGCGCAACCGCACCCACAATCCCGCTTTAATCTGAGTAGACTTTTGTTGTGGGGCGTGTAACCTCGCACAATGTAACCTACTCGTGCTAGTGATTGTAAATCTCTCGACGGCCTAATCTGAAGTCTGTTAATATTTTGCTGCTTTGTTTTCCAATAAAATATCTATACAAACTCAAATAGTTGAAACTCAAATAGTTGAATGGATAGTAGATTTTATAGAAACGTGGTAAGTCCCCATAGAATGCCTTAAGATATTGTCAGACGCATACTTTCTACCTCTATCTATCTTCCCTGACTTCCAAGGTCAGATTTCTTTCACTCATTGCTTTATGTTTGTTATTTATGTTGCCACTCTACTCTTGGTCTATCCTTTTTTTCTTCGTCTGGTTAATTGTCATTCTGGAACTTGTCAAGGTAGTCTTGTTTCCGGCGAACACGTTTATACCATATTAGCTGATTTATTTTCAATATCTTTGGCTACTCGTTCCTCGAAGCCCATTTCTTGTTTGACATTCTATCGCTTCTTAATATTCGGGCAGGTTTTCTTATCGCATCCATTTCTACGGATCTATACGTATTCATGCCAGTATATATTTCCCAGACCCAGATTGCTGGATCGATAACGAGATATTGTATTTTTTGTGTGTGTCTACAAGTCTTTTTTACCGTGTTTGTCATGTCATCTTAATCGTTGGTCACAAGTTGGTTGTTTGCAAATTGGAGAATGTATAAGCAGCGGTAGTCACTTCAACCCCCATGTGATTAATCTTTTTTTCCTCTCTTTTAAGGCAATGGCAACATATAGAGCGTGGGTGATATACAACAACCTTATCTTTGACTTTTTGTGACTGGACATTTTTCTGTGAGATGTTTACCTAATTTGACCTAGATTTGGATTCTCTACAGAGATCTTGCAATACTCTTATAAAAGTAATATTAACTCTTGATTTCTCACATATAATCCATAACTTGCATATTGGCACGGTGTTATACGCTTTGGAAGTGCTAGTAGTTACTTCCATTAGGTGCGTCCCTAATGGAATTGGGGAAAGCTTGTTGGTTCACCAAACCAGTTGTGTCAAAGGGTGTATTTTAAAGATTTTGATTTCATAAGAGTTCACAGTATTAAAAATACGCATCAATAAACGCAAATTGTGGCATGTTTAGAATAGGGAACTTGCAAACGTTACCAACTCACCAAAAAGGCGCGTAATTCTATAAATAAGATTCTAATAAATACTTATCTTACAAAAAACAGGTTAAAAAATTAAATGTACTCGTATTTATACGCACAAAATGGTTATGACGTCTCACCGTACAATGGCTGTTCTTTACTTGATGATGTAATCGTGTTTTATTTTTTTCGCATTTTAAACACAATAATAAACAGAATCATTTTTGCGTTTGCCGAACAGCGCAGCGCTTTAATTGCTAGGGGACATCAATTTTGTCTTCGTAAGACAATAAAGAAGAACGATTTTTGAAAATATCATCGAAATCCGTTAGTTTTTTCGACCGTTATCAGTTAAATACTGTAACATAGCATAATTTTTTTACGACACCACCTTATCGTCTATATCTCCCAAATCAAAAATAGCACAACAAATTTATCTTTCAAAAGCCCCAATACTAGACCAAAATCGCGCCAAATTTCAATTATTTATTCCTAGCAGTATTTTAGATATTACGAGTTAAATGTAAAAAGTACGTTTGCCATGATGGTCACAAGTACGGTATAGGCAATACAAAAGCACGGTCTGATGTCATGCCATAAATGCAGCGGAACTTCAATTATCCATAATTAATTAACGGATAAAGATCTTCATTCCAGACTATGGGGTATTTCTTTTTTAATATATAGAATATTTTCGTGCTATTAAAAAAATGTGTAAGTTGGCTATTGTATTAATGATTATATACTGAGCTAGCTATTGCAAACATACATTAAAATGTTTTTTTTTAAATGTAATTAACAGTATTATAACATTAACATAATATAACATTATTTAACTGTAATAATTATATTTCATTATTATAATAATAGTTAAATACACAATTATTGTAAGCATTGTAGGACTGCTGATTTTGATGTTGAAGAGTCGCAGATGAAGATGAAGCCGTATTACTTATTGAGTTGAAGATGCGAAGGGTTGAGTTAAAAAGTGGATAGAAGTAAGAGCTGCTTCCGATGTCCCCCTTAATCCATCTAATATTTTCAAATGATGGCTCTTACTTAGTGTCAAATAGGGTTTAATGGGTGAAGCACTTCCGTGTCCGGTAATTCTGATTAGTTCTTTGTCACCTATTCCGGATCGGCTTAACGTGCTCACTGCGGTGGTGTGTAATTTTTGTATGTTTAAAGTCTATTTTTATTGCAGCTTCTTTTGTCCATTTGGGAAGGGTAATTTTTTTCCAATGAGCATATCTTTGTACAAATATCCTTTCCGTTGCCAATTTGAATTTTCTGTTAAAAAAAATGGGTCCGGTTTTATATTATTCCCCTTTTTGCAAGTAAACAGACGTACTAGGATTTTTCTAATTTGGTCTTATGGAACTATTTCGAGTCTGATAACTTCCGTTCGCCACCCTGCCTAGTTTTTTTAAACACTGTATTGTACTTCCATCTTCCCGTCTCCATACCATCGTTATTCATACCATACCATGCAATGTGATAAAAGTTGCATTGAAGCTCTTCCGGTCTATCCTCCTCACATAAACTTTCTTTACGAAATGTTGATGTGGATTAAAGTTCTCTCCGGTGACTGTTCCGGGCATCTCTAGTTTTTTTAAATAAGCGTCCTTGAAAGGATCAAAGTTGATATTAGCCGCTTGGTATTTTTCTTGAATCATTTGGGCAGTATTATTCCAAATTGTTTTCACCACTTTTTCCTTATATTCGCTCCCATCTTTCTTGTTATTTTGCTCGCCCAGTCCTGCAAAATCTTCCCCAACTCTTCCAATGATTCAAATTGAACTTTATGACATGGCAAAAATGTAAAAATTGGTCTCATATATATTTTTTCGTTTTTTTATTGTTCTTTTTCCACTTTTAAGTCTTTCCGAAACGGTCAGACATCGTTTTTTAATTTAAGGTGGAGTGACAAATTGATTGAACACAATTATTGTAATCGATTTTAATTTAGCCTACTTGAATCGACATGGCTAATTATTTTATATGAGCACATGCGCATAGTAAGTAAAGCTTGTTATATTTGTTTTATGTTTTTAGGGTCTATATTGGGGTGCATTTTATGTGTTTATTTTTCTAAATTTAGGTACGGCTTTTGGCGGGGATAGGGGGCATGCATGTGCGTGGTTTAATGTTTTGCATTAAATCCATACAGATTTGTTCGGAGAGATAGGAATGGTAGAGGGTAAGGAGTAGGAATCTATATTAAAAAACACATTAAATTTCAACTAGTTGAACTTGACGTCGTCGCAGATTCCTGCGAATTTTTACGTGTAAAATTTAATTTAGGTAAAAAATCAATCAGCAACTATTTACAAACCTCCTTCTTCGAACGTGTACAATTTTATTGAATGCCTAGAAGATATTATGAATCTAACTGTACCATTTTACGATTTTATGCTCTTTGTCAGTGATTTTAACATAGATTTAATAAAGCAGTCTGCATCGAAAATCAAACTCTTTAAAGTTCTCGAAATGTACAATTTGGTTCAACACGTAGTGGATCCCACTCGTATTAATATACCGAATAATACTTCTAGTCTTCTTGATGTTATAATAACAAATAATAATCTTCAAGTACAGGATTGTAGAACAGTTAATATATCTGAAGAGATATCGGACCATTGTTTAATTTATTCAGTGTTCAACCTGAACATAAAACTAGAGAATAAAATCATTGAGTTTAGAGACTATAATAGTAATAATTACAATCAATTTGAGCAGGATGCCTTACAGATCCCTTGGGAAGCTATTTATTATACACTAGATATAAATGACAAATTGCAGCTTTTTAAAGACAACATAAGTTTTCTAATAAATAAACATGCACCATTACAACGAAAAAAAATTAAAGAAAGGCCTTATGCGCCATGGATAACAAATAATATTAAATTACTAATTAAGCTTAGAGACAAAGCATACAGCAAATATCTTAGTAACAAAACTGATGGTCGACTTAGGTATTATCGAGAATTGAGAAACTATACAAAACATGCTATCTCTAGAGAAAAAATCGCATATTTTATTTCTTTTGCTAATTCAAAAAGTAGAGATTTTTGGACTAAAGCAAAAAAATTAAATTTGACAAAAAACACAAACTATGACATCTCTACAAATTTTCCGGACTCATCCTCCATTAATGATTATTTTTCCAATTGCGCCTCAGGGGTTAATACAACTTCAAACATAAAACTCAATTTTTATAACCAAAATAAGCATGCTAATGTAACATCTGATTTAAACTTTGACCTAATAGAAGAAAATTCTTTCATTAAAATAATTAACTCAATAAAAAGTAGATCCATTGGAGAAGATCAGTTATCTATCACGGATCTAAAGTTATGTTTACCTTTTTGTAAAAATTCGCTCATAAATATAATTAATACTTGTATATTAGAAAATTGTTACCCTGATTGATGGAAAAAAGCCATAATAAAACCCCTAGCGAAAACAAATAATCCTAAAGATTTTATGGATCTTAGACCTATTAGTATACTGCCAGTTCTTTCTAAAATAATTGAAAAACATCTACAAACAAATCGTATCTTTTTCTGCTTCTAATAAATTAATACCTGAATGTCAATCAGGCTTTCGTGAAAACTTCAGTACTACTACGTGGTTAGTAAATCTTGTAAACGACATCAGGATCAGTGAGGATAAGAAAAAAATAACCTGCTTAGCTCTATTAGATTTTAGTAAGGCATTCAATACGTTGAGTCACGATATGCTATTGGCTAAACTTCATTACCTTGGTTTATCGGAAAACTCTGTAGCATTTCTAAGGTCTTATCTTGTTGACCGATCCAACTGTGTACTACTAAATGATGGTCCTGTCAAGCTCAAATCTCACTATTTACCTTTGACAACTGGGGTACAGCAGGGGTCGATCTTGGGACCGTTGCTGTTTTCTTTATATGTTGCTGATATGGATAAGGGAGTTAATTTTTCGAAACTTCAACAATTCGCTGACGACTCTCAATTGTATATGTCATTTGAACCTCAGAATTTTGAAAATTGTATGGCTAATTTTAATCGCGATCTAGATTATCTAAACCATTTTGCGATGGATCATAACCTGAAGCTGAACGCAGCCAAATCGTGTGTAATTTTATTTGGGACTAATAAAAATCAAATAGCAGACATGTCAGGTAATCTAAATTTAAAAATTAACAACGCACCTGTGCCTGTTTTAAGTGAAACAAAAAATTTAGGTATCTATTTTGACTCCGGACTCTCATTCGAAACACATATTAAAAACAAACTTAAAGTTGCATATATGCGTCTTAAAAACCTGAACAAACTTAAAACTTACTTGCCAGAAAAAATTAAATATTATTTATGTAATACACTTATTTTATCTCTATTTGATTACGGGGACGTGGTTTATCATAGCTCGTTGGTTGGAAGAATTTCAAAATCTATTCAAAAGTTACAAAATACCTGTATGAGATTTTCTCATAATATTCCTTTTAGGAATCATATCACTCCATATTTAAATAATTTTTCAGTTTTAACGATGGCAAATCGACGCAAATTACATATATATACGTTTGTCTACAGAATTTTAAAATCAGGTCAACCCCCTTATTTGAGAAGACTTTTTAGCGTACAAGATAACCGCTATGTCATTACGAGGAATGTTAACGATTTTATAATTCCTGAACACAAAACGTCTACGTTTCAGAAATCATTCAGTTTTATAGCCATACAAATGTAGAATTCTCTTCCAAATCGCGTAAAGGAATATAACATTCAACCGTTCACCCAGTACATCAGGAACAAACTTTTAGTTGAACAAAGTCTTACTTGCTTGCATGCTTTCCATGTTTTTTATAAACTATTTATGTCTAGCTTCTTCCGACCCATGCACATGAATGTCTCCTTATCCTTTGCCTAGCCACGCCATTTATTTGCATTATCTTTTTTTTTTATAAGTTTTTATAATTTACTATATATTATGTTACATTTGTACTCCGTATTAGATGTTAATTAGTAGGGTTGTTCCGCCCAGTCATATGTTTTATGTGGCTGCGAATCAGTTTTTTAATTGGGGAGCAGTCCTTATTCCTCAGCTTATTTATGTATGTAGGAATATAAGTATTTTTTCCATACAATAGCAAATAATCATGAAAGTTGTCATGTACTAGCTGATGAATAAAAATTGTTTGAATTTGAATTCGAATTTGAAATATTTGAAAGATTTGGTTTTAATGGTAATACCATTTAAAACAATGTTAAATCCATGTTTTATAGCAAGTAGCGAGGTATGTAATCAGTAGTTAAATCACAAGTGATGAATATTTTGATGAGTATACTTTGACATTTTTGTGCCACTATTGTTGTGAAAATTCACGAGACCAAAAAACCGACACCGAAGCTGGAGGGGTATTTAAAAAAAACTTGGTCAAAGTATCCTCTACCTAAAGTATCTTTCACGACTGGTATATGACAAGAATATATCCCTAATATTTAAATATATAATTATTTATGAAATAGAACCAGGTTATTTCGAACATTAGCCTATTATCTCAATAAAAAAAGCGTTGCTTATCAAAATAAATGTATTTGTGTCTCCGAATAGTTAAGTATATAGGAAGTTATCAAGGTAATTGAGTTTATTTAGAACATGTAAAAACTGCTTTTGCTATAGATTTTTTCTTCATTAGTATGAAATTGGTACGGTGTTTTATGTAGATATGTTAGTTCACTTAAAACATTGTTTATTCAATAGTTACAAATAAATAATTTTAAATTTAAACTAACCTAATAAGAGTCTAATTAAGACGACGCTTAGTTTTAGTCTTACCTACAAAATATTGATGACCCTCGTATGAACGGCTTTCGTTACTGGAGGTTCCTGACGGTAGTTGCTAAAGCATCGTGTTCTGGATCTTTAAAATCATAGCATCACAGCAAACCTATTAAACAGCTCACCTTTTATAGAAAAGTTGTTGCCTTACAGCAACTTTTATTTATAGCTTCAACTACTAAAAATTTTTACTATAGCCTCTTCTGAATGGACGCTCGAAAATCTTCTAAGAATTAGCTTCCTTAATTGTGTAGACAAAACTTCTTGGCTTTTGCTTTGGGAGTGGGGTCCATTTTCACCTACGAAGCTCAGTCTGGAAGATCTCCTACGTCGAAACATGCTACAAAAGTAAGGTACCTATTGCTAGAGTGGCAACCAGTTTAACTTTCAATATCGTGTATCAGCGGACGTGTTTAGATAGAAAAGGTTGTTTGATAAAATGTCAAATTCCTCGGAGTCATGGTTTAATCTATGTTTTGATACATTTAAATATTCTCAAGGTAGAGCAGCAGAGGCCTTTGCAGTCAACCAATCTCTCACCAACCTCATCAGGGAACCTACTTACTTCCCAGGCATCGTCACACAGTCAAAATGCATTGGATCTTTTTCTCACCACTCACACAGAACATTATCAGTTTTCCATTTCTGCTCCTGTGGATTCCTCTGACTATGGTCTATTTACTATTTCCTGTCCCATAAAAATGAAGAATCCATGCCACATCGTATTGTTTGGCACGTTATTTCCGCTGACGGGGAGAGGTTGCGGGATTTCTACTATTCCTTCCCTTGGAATAATGTTTGTTTCTCTACCGAGATCTGTACTCAAATATCAAATGTAATCTTATTAGGTATACAAAATCTTTATACCACATTCCATTAAGACTTTAAAAATAAACCTTGGTTTTCAAAATCCTGCGATAATGCCAGACTAGAAAAAATCCGTACTCATAACAATTTTCTCAAGAATTCTACTTCAGAAAATCTACAGCATACAACCTACTACAATCGCATAATTCTTGGAGCTAAAAACGCTTTCAATTTCCTTCCATCAAACTTTCCCCAAATCAACGCAGGCGTTCTACAGGGTTCAGTGAGGGGCATCTACCCTATTCCTCCTGCACATCAGTGACCTGCTTTATTCTACCAGCAATCCTATTCACAGCTACGTGGACGATAGCAGTTGGCTCCAAGACTGAAATTGATAATAGACGTGGAGTAATGATTTTGTCCGTAACCGAGGACCTCATTAAAATCATAGAACGGGAAGCAAAGAACCTTGTTCAGTTTACCATCTCACATATCATCTCCCAATACCCACAATATTCAAATGTATAATCAAATGCCTGAAGCCAAAGATTCCTTTAGCCTAGTCGGTATCAACTTTCAGAAAGATCTTCCGTGGTATGATGACATTGCAGAGCAGCCGCGAGGAAATTGGATTTTTTTCCGAGCTCGAAAAATACTTTTCTTCTGCCAACCTGTTTACCCTTCACAATTCATAAATCAGACCCTGCCTTGGGTAGTAGTCGCACATATGGGGAGCAGCCTCTCCTTCAATACTTAATATTCTTGACTTTGTCCAGAGAAGAGCTATTAGTCTGATTGTTGATCCAAACCTCACAAAGAAGCTGGCATTACTAGAACATCGTCAAATTGTGGTCGATTTGTCTCGGTTTTATAGACATTACCCCGGATTCTGTTCTGATGAAATATCATCTATTATGCCCTGCCAGGGAGCATCGACCCACATACATCCCTTCACTGTCCAACTGCAAAGACCAAGGACCTCCCACTTTGTTCAGTCTTTTATTCCCAGAGTGTGCAGATTATAGAATGTGCAAGTCTTTAAATCCCGGGTTAACAAACTTTCCCTGTCACTATTTAAAGCAACCACGGTACCTAGTATTTAGGCCTTCGGCCTTCGTGACCTGCTCATAGATAAAAAAAAAATCGGTCTGTTATGCTGACTTTTTATGGTCTCGGTTTTGTTCTAGAATATAGTGTTGATCCAAGATGTTTGAAACAATCATAAGGGATCACAGCTGAGAGTATTCTAATTCGAAAAACTAATCGAATGTTTTCTGGAAACTTCAATTTCAACTTATTGCCTTTTATTGGTGACCCTGGTTCGATCCCCGCTGGTACCATAACTTTTGCTGTTGATTATAAATATTTCTGAAAATATATTTTACAGTTTAAAAATAAACTGATATAACACTTCTATTCAATTGTTTTATATGTCCTCTATTTTGGGCAATGCACGTGGTTAATAAAGTTTCCAGATACACAACGGCATTTCTAACATATTCAGTTTAATTCAGATATTCAACGTTCAAGTTCCTGGGCATTTGATAATTTGTGTTTGTTTGTTAGTTCTTTAGGTGTACCTCAAATAAAAAAAATCTAGCGGATAAGATCGGGGCTCTTCAGGGGCCAGACGTAGTTACCATTTTCCCCAATCCATTCTCAGTAATTATAATTCAAAAAGTTGGTTATTCCTTAACTTTGTGATATTGAGCATCATTTCGCTGCCAAATTAAATTTGCTCAAGTTCTTCTTGATCTTGTAACTTCCATAACTCTTTTCTCACTGCTTCAGTAAGGGGTATTTTTTTAGTTAAAAATTTTAGTTGAGGCTGTGAATATAAATATTTTGAAGAAATAATAAAATATTTAAACGAAATCAAATACGCTCCTTAACAATAATTTGTCACAAAAAAATATTTTTCAAATTATTTAACAAATATTACCTATATCACTTTTCTCGTTTTTGTGTTTCGTCAATGTTTTAATGGAAGCTCACTTCCATTAAACCAAACTTGATTAATATTCCCAATGAATATACCGAAAATAGGTTTTGTTATTTAGATTTATTACATTCATGGTCTTTTCAATGAGTCCCTAACAAAACTATGTTCTCATTAAAAAAAAAGGAGCATAGTTGAAGGTTAAGTAAGTCATCAGAAAAATATCATTTCGTGCTACTTCTCCTCAATATTTATTCAATAACTTTTAGAAGACAAAAATCGTGTATATAAATAGTTGGATTTCATTTTTTAAGAGCTTTTCAACGCACCCTCAGAAATGTGTTTCCATTCAAATAAAAGGGGGAAGCGTCGGTCGTTTGAGGTTAGGAGCTTTGGACTGAAATAAATTCAAAATCTTGCCAGAAAATGCCATAATTTTGTTAAACATTAAAGTTACACCAAGGGACGTTTTAAATAAGTTTTCGTCAATTTATCTCTCTAAAATCGTGATTTAATTACTTATTAAATGAGTAAAATGTTTGTTCTAAAAGTACAATTCCAGTTTTTAATTTAGTGTTCACTATAGTTCGGTAATATATTCAAAACTTAGGACGATAGTAATTCTAAAAATTTCTACTATGACCTAACCGGATAAAAGGTATTCTAATATTATGTAAGTAGCATAAGTAGATCTAGTATTATGATCATAAATTTTATGCTTTGTTAAATAAATATGGAAGCTTTCCTTAACAAAAATCAGACAATACATATTATATATGAAAGGTTCAGTTAAAAATTTAACCACACACACTTACCTCTAACGTCATCTCTATAACCTACATTCGCCAATACTCTCGTAACCCTTCTCTGTAAGCTGAAAATTTTAGATAAGTGGAAAGAATAACCGCAAACCACTAGGCCGTATGCAGAGTTGGATGGGATAGCCGGGCACTCGGGCAAATGCTCCTTGCGCCCGGTGCTACTTGGGGCCTATATTTTTGTCCTCTATGTTTGCACTGTTGATTTTTGTCTTTTTTTTGTTAAATCTTGATTTTAATAAAACCGATGAATTGATTTTTTTTTTGGTATACATGGGTAGATAGCGGACCTAGAAGAAATCTAGAGAAGCTAATTGCCATAAAAATTATTAAACAAATTAACTCCCGCCAGTATGGGACCCAAAATTTGAAAAAATGAATAGCTGTTTTCGTTAGGGAATCCCATAAAAGGTTCAATATTTGGCGTCAAACATCAAGTAGTTCCCAATGGTGAATACTGCAACAATAGACGAAAGGACACGATAGCTAAAAGAGTCGCTCTTAATTAAATTTTCGGCAATTTTGATGTTACAAAATCTTCTCTAGACATTGGTGTAATGCAACCTTTTATTATTATATTATTCATAAGGCTGATATTCGTAGCATAACTAAAAACCTTTTAGATAGTCTATGAAAATAAAGTCTAAAAAAGGACTGGGCTTTCTTATTTATATCTCCATGGTGGAAAATGCAACACGTTCAAAGAGTTATGAAAGATGTTCAACAGGCAATAGGATTTATTTTTATTTCGGGCAATCTTGAATTTCGAAAAACTAGATATGCAACATACTGAAACGGAAAAAGATTTTCCTGAAATTCGAGGCAGAAGAAAAAAAATGTTTTGATGAGAAAGTTACTGATGTACAATCTGACCCAAAAAGATTAATGTCAAATAGAAATTTAAAATATGCTGTTTAAAAATGCTCCTCAAACTATTGAAAATGTATGCAAGATTTTCGTATTTTAGATTCTAAAAGTTTGAATACTTAGAAAATCAATGGATTCACCAAAAAAAGCTATGTATTTTTATTATAAAAAATTTAACAATTCTCTGAACATGCAACTTCAAGAAAATGTGTTAAAGAAATTCTCGTCAAAAGTTACTGACTTACTTACTAATATATGAAGGTAGTCCGGGATTTATGATGCGGTGGGATAGACGAAACACAAATTCCGCGCGCTTGTCAATTTACAGGGTCAACCGTTCGGTATGTAATGGCGGATTAGTGGCTTGACGCCGTGCAACCATCAAGCAGTGAATTTAATCGAAAATCGTACATTTTTTCAAGAAAATTAAGCTGGTGAGTACTTCAAAGTTTCATTACATATTTAGTTACCTATGTAGTTGATCTGACATAAAACCTGAGAAATTACAAAAATCAAAGATATTGGCTAATAGTAGACAACCTTAGAATACCTTAGTGTGAAATTTAGGTTAACAGCTGCAACCAGCAATACGCCAATCTGATCCGTCATCTATCCCTTTGATTTGGGACAGACCCCGCATTTTATAGCGTAAAATAAAATTAAATAAAATATTTTGTTTTTTTTTTCTAGATCTACATATAGATGTCTCCTACATTATATGGACCCAGGAAAAGTTCTAGAGGCCAATGGACTCAGGAAAATTTAAATAGGGCCGTAGAAGCGGTTCGTCGTGTACATAAAAAGCTCAGGAGCCACTGAAAACCATATTCCCGAGAAGACCCTAAGAACCAGACTCAATAGGAAACCTAATTAAGGACCCCTTGGTCGCTCATATCATTTGGGTACTGACGCAGAGATTAAGTTGGTAAGTCACATAGAAAAAATTACAAGCAACTGGATTTGCACCAACCAGGAAAACTTTGAGGAGGCTTGCATTTGATTTATCAAAATCTATGGGGTTAAAAGTTAGATATAATCAGGAACAGAAAATTGCTGGCTATGACTGGTTCAAATTATTTATGAAACAAAACGGACATTTATTGAGTATTAAAAAGGCAGTTGAAACCATTAGCAAACAAAAGGTTGCAATTATTTCAAATTACTGACAGTGGTATTGACTGAAAACAATTTACTCGATAAGCCCAGCAACATATTTAACTTAGATGAGAGTGTGGATTGCAACTTAATAATGATCCAGGTGAAGTAATAGAGGAAGTAAGGATGTCCTTGTTGTCAAACGTAAAGAGAGAGGAGTAAGTATTACTGTCGTGGCGTGTTCTAACGCCGAAGGCAACTTTCGACCTCCGTACTGCATTTTTAAAGGAGTTAACAAGCAGTAAGTTTAGGAAGAGAACAAGCCAAATGGCGATACTATTAAAATGCGAAGGGAATCTGCTTACATCAATGCAGAGTTATGTATGGATTGGCTTCTAGACCATTTTGTACCTCGAAAGCCTGCGGGAAAGTGTATTTTGTTTTTAGACATGAACTCGTACGAGATGTTAGAAACTGCAGTTAGGCATAATATAATTCTATTGCGACTACCGCGTTATACCACCCACTTTCTTTAACCACTCGAATGTTCTTTTTTGCATGCCTGTCTCTCATCCTCCCAATTCAGTTATTATTATTATGCATTTGATAACGATAAGCGGTGCGATAACTACTCTGATGATAGCAGTAATAAAGCAGAAATGAAATCCTCAGTGCCTGGCACATCTAAAGCTGCTAAAACACCTAAGCTAACAATGCCTGGAACTTCTACGTCTTTCGTTGAAATTCCCACAATAATTCTGACATCTCGTCTAACAGAACGTCTAAACCTGCTAGAACGCTCGAACCATCAATTACTGGAACTTGGAAACTGAAAACTTCCACAAAAATTCTAGATGAACTTTCACCTATACCAGTCTCTAATTCCGTGTTTTTATTCGTACGCCCAAAAAGAAAACATTCAGCACAAAATTTGACTGACGCTACTTTCTGAAAAGAGAGCAAAAAAAAAGATGCCACCGAAAAATAGAAGCTGGAACATCATCAAAAAAGAAACAAAAGATGGCCGCAAAAAAAAGAGATCACTGAAAGGGTTACAGTTCCCAACCAAATAACTTTTTAATGATGATAGATCATCATCATTTGAAGAACGTCATTTCTATGTTGATGATTTCTCAGATATATCAGAAGAATATCAAGAGAATGAATACGTTGAATGTTTTGAAAATTACGATGACATGAAGTCTCGAGCAGACTGGGTCAAATGCACTCATTGCTTAAGATGGCTGCACGAGACCTGCTTCATCTATAAAGATAAATACGGCCTTTCTCGGCGCCTTGAGAATAAAAAACAAAAATAAGTACTCCCGTCTATTTTACTGTTTGCTAATTTTTTTTATATTTAGATTAAGTATTTTTCAGACGTGTTATACTTTATATCCCATACCCAATGCGTCGTCTCACCTATAGGGAATGGGATATTAGGCCAAAATGAGATTTTTAGTTTTTATTAGTTTTAACAGCACATTTGCTTTGTTTAAAAATATGAATTAGTTAAAAAATGAGTTTTGGAACATATCTGCATGGTTTTTGTTCATGTGCATCATTTAGAGTAACTTTTATGATTTTTTTTTAAAGTGTGCGTCATCTACCCCGGAATTACCTTATTTAACAAGTTTTGAAAGTGGATGTTTTCAAACGAGAAGGTTTCTTCAAGTTTGAAGACGACCGCTGTCACAGGCGTCATATAGACTATTTTCCTATGACCACAAAAAATCTGCAGAAGGACTTTTATTTATATTTTTGTTTAAATTTCAGAACTTGTGCTAGAAAAAATTGTTTTGACGCTAGTGTAAAAAACTATGTAGTCGCTTTGGTTGTAAATAAAGTAAGTTTAACATAGGTTAATAAATATGTTTTATTTCACGTTACACCAATGTCATAACAATGACCCTACGATTCTTTTCTGGAAAATGCCGTACAATGCCACAGATGCAATGATCCAATTTAGTTTAACGATGATCACGTGTTCGCTCTTTTTAGAGCTCATCAGACCTTCATAAACTAGGCTTCGCCTTTACGATTTTCTTTTGTCACACAATCTTTGAAATACCGTCGCACTCTGGTCGGATTTGGTAAAAAGATGGCGAAAACCCCAAATCTAATTTTGTAAATGTTGCACATAAAAGAACAATTTTTTATTGCTAGGATTCTAAAGGTCTAGTTGGCGTTGAAAACAAGTAACCTAGCAACCTGTGTTTTGTTCCAGAAATGTCAAAGGTAAGACAATATTATTTGACAATAACTTTGGCTTTTGCGTTTAAAAGTACTGCCATTTTTGGTTTAAAATATAACAAAAGTGATAATTAAAGAACTTCGTTTTTAATATGGATGATAATAATAGAGGTAAGTTTTTATATCTTACATTAAAAAATTATCCATTAATTGCATTTTAACTTATATATTTTATAAATTTATTTGAAACAATTTTACGAGCAAATTTTTGTATGATCTAATCTAAAATGGAATTTTGTTATAGTTCCGCAAATTTCCCTGTGTACTGATATGCATTTTTATAATGTTTAACAATACTAGTTATCGGAAATAAAATAAAATTTTGCGCATATTTGCGGCACCAATTAAAAACAATTTTTGAAAATTTTATGTAATGTCTTTAATTTTAAAACTAGTTAAATTTGGTATTCGACGTTCTGTAATCAGTAATATTATAAGACAATTAACTTGAGCTTATAGGTTTAAGGGCAATTTTATGATTGTTTCCGGCTCTCATGCTTATATTAAAAAAATATTCATTTGAATAAAAATTTTAATATACAGGGTGGGCCAAAAAAACGTCCACATTTTTGTTCTTAGAGTAGTTTTGTAATTTATTATTATATTTATATAAAATTTAATATAATTGTTCGCAAAGATATAGACCTTAAATAAACTTAGTCAAAATTTATGATAATGAATTATTTTGCTATACAGGGTAACTCTAATAAAGAAGTTTTTTTTTTATTTTGCAAAACCATATACTTTGCTTTTTAATAATTTTATCATTTACATTTTAAAGACTTATCCTTTAGATACAAGATCCTTTAAACATCTTTTGATATTTTAATCAATGTTTGTTTTATGAAGATTTTATTAATTGCCTGTCGCCAAAAATGTGACCAAAATGATTGCTACTTTATAACTTTTTTTCAAAAATATTAAATTGTTTTTCAAATGATTTAAATATCTTTTTTTTATAAAACAAAATAAACAAAGGCATTTTGATTTTCTTACAGATCAAGATCTTTTTTTTATAAAACAAAATAAACAAAGGTATTTTGATTTTCTTACAGATCAAAATGCTTCAGATGTCAGCATTACTAACCGACAGTTATTTGATATATTAATAAACCAGCCAAACCCATCAAAAAGTCTTGATTCGAAATTTAAATATTTAGAATCTAGAATATTGGTCCTCCTTAAATGTGAGCATTTGTCAGTAGAAAACAAAAGGTCTTTATCACGATTTACGTCGAGTTTTCGAGAAAAATGGAATAATGAATTTCGAAAAAAAGACAGATTCCTAACTCGGTATAGTGACTGGTTAAACTTAAATACGTATTTTAAAAAAGAAGAACCATATACTTCACCTAACACTAGTGGGCGTCCAGCCTTGCCTTTTGAAAGTAGCAGCGAGAGGACTAAGCGTTTGAAAGTTACCTCACTAAGAAATAATTCAACCACCCAAGAATTAGTTTATGCAGCCCAAATGAACTTTCGGGCAGAGGGAAATATATCTGCATCAAAAATTTTGAAAAGTATTATTACTGAACCTTCTCAAGCCGATAACTTAATTAAATTGGAACAAGCAAAAGATAATGTATATGATAAGTTAAGTAGCGATGAGGCTCTTTCTTTAGTTATAGAAGCAAATTTAAGTAAAGGTCAATATAATCTAATAAGGTCACAAGTCAAAAATAAAAACTGCAATATTTATCCATCTTACGATAAAATTCTAGAGGCCAAAAAAAAATGTTATCCAAATGAAATTATTTTAAAATCCGAAACTGAAATTGAAATAAATTTACAAAGTTTACTAAATCATACCTCATATAGACTAGTGCAATTACAGAGAGAAGTATTAGAGTATTTTACTGAAGAGCAAAATATTAATTTAAATTTATTATGTAAGTGGGGGTTCGATGGGTCATCCGGCCACTCAGAATACAAGCAGAAGTTTGAGGCGGAAACAAGTTCTGATGCAAGTGTTTTTTTGACATCTCTTGTCCCCATTAAATTAGTTTACAAAAATTTTGTGGTGTGGCAAAATTGTCGAATTTCATCGCCAAGGTTTTGTCGTCCAGTTAAGTTGCAATTTGCTAAAGAAACTGTGGAATTAACTCTAAAAAAGAAGGCAAATATGGACAACCAAATAAAAAATTTAATTCCATTCCATTGCACAGTGGGCAGCCAACATATTAGCGTAACTTTCCAACTATTTTTCACAATGGTAGACGGAAAAGTCTGTAATACCCTAACAAATACTAAATCAACACAGAAGTGTTACATTTGTGGTGCTACAGCAAAAGATTTTTCTAATATAGATGAAGTTGCAACTAGACCCATAATCGATGAAAACCTGCAGTATGGCTCCTCCACATTACATGCTTGGATACGCTTTTATGAATGTATTTTTCACTTAGGTTGTAAAATGGGCATCAAAAAGTGGCAAGCTCGAGCAACAGAAGATAAAATAAGTGTTTCTGAGTCAAAAAAGCGTATTCAAGCATTATTACGTTCAAGACTTGGATTGATTGTGGACAAACCAAAGCCTGGGTTCGGTAGTTCTAATGATGGTAACACTGCGCGTCGATTTTTTGAACATGCAAGGGAAGTATCTGAAATTACGAATGTCGATTTTAATTTAATTAAAAGGTTTCATATTATACTTCAAGCTTTGTCATCCGGATACGATATTGATGTGGAAAAATTTAAAGAGTATGCTTTAGAAACTGCCAAAACATTTTCCTTACTTTATCCTTGGTATGTTATGCCTCCTACTGTCCATAAAATTTTAATTCATGGATCTTAAATCATTAACTCTTTTCTTTTACCAATTGGACAGTTGTCTGAAGAGGCACAGGAGGCAAGAAATAAAGACATCAAAAGGTATAGATTATATTTTTCAAGAAAAACCTCAAGAAAAGATAACACCCAAGATATTTTAAATCGCCTTCTAGTCTCTTCAGACCCACTTATTTCCAGCCTAAGAAAGTTACCTCCAAAAAAAAGCAAAACACTTTTTCCTGAGGCTCTTTATTTATTAAAATCTCCAGAAATTAGCTTAGAAGAAAATAAGGAAAATGTTTTGGCAGATATATCTTCCGATTCTTCGGATGAAGAGTAGCCAGTCCATGCATTAGAACTACCGAACTGATAAGAGCCTAAAAACATTCTTTCTCTTTTAGGCCCAATATTATAATGTAGTTTTAAATCGCGGATTAAAGCTTGACATCATCAGTTTAATACCAGGATGGTGCGTGTTTAAAATCGAAGTATGACAATAATATTGGCCCTTAGGGCCAATATTATAAAGTGGGTTTAAATCTCAAAGTTGGAATTAAAACGTAAATGGGCAGTTTGTTTACATTTTTAATGTCAAATTATTGTCAAACTTCGATTTAAAACACAAAATCCTGGTATGAAACTGCGTAAAATAAGTTTAAAATCAAATTTATGTCGAGCTTTAATCTACGATGTTAAACTACATTATAATATTGGGCACTCGATTGGGCCTAAAAGCAAGTCTTCACTCAGATTTAAGTCGAGCTTAAATTTGCGATTTAAAACTATATTATAATATAGGGCCTTAGTGGAACAAAACCTAACAGAATTTGTTCATATTGAAAGTTTACTTTAGTGTCAGTACTTTTACCTCTGGGTAAATTTATCTTCGGAATATTAACCATAGATACAATAATTGTTTCAACAATCCTATCCATGGTTATTTTCCACCGAATAAATTTATCCGAGCTGAAAGTACTAGCTCTTAATAATATAAAGTTATATAAACTATAGCCGATATGAAATTGTACGATTTAAATTAGCTATTTACTGTAAAATATCGCATTTTAGTGTTTCGAATTTTTGATTCGCTCTGTATAATAGTAACATATATGTAGACTTTACTTATTTATATTCACTGAACATACCTATTAACATTCACAGTTTAAGTTAATCATTAATGTAAAAGAACACATTTTGTTTTAACACATTGGATTTAAAGTTTGATTCACCCTGTATAATAGTTAAGTGGTAATTTGAATTTTAAGTTTTGTATTGATATGTAATGATATTAAATATTAATAACACATAAATTTGTAAAATAAAATAATTTGTTTAATGTAAGGTTACATAATATTATCATTAATAAACCTAATTTTTAATTTACCCTGTATAATGGTGATAAAATAAGCATTTATTCTTTGTAATAATATTGCAGTAAACATATTACATATAAATATTTTCATTTTGTATCAGTATTTTATTCCAAAATCCTTTTTGCCATGTTTTTGCCAAATCCGACCATAGTGCGTCGGTTTGAAAAATATGTTCAGCCCGCCTTGCGCCTGTAAAAAAAGTGCTTTTCAGCCGAGTAAACAGTGTTTTGTTGATTAGTTTCATAAAACATTAATTATATTTCGGACTTTTGACGGAGGTCCTCAATATATCGTATTGAGCAAGACGTTTCGTCAGAAATACGTGTCTACGATTGCGGTTGGCCAAATATCTAATTGATTATTTGATGGTCTTTTTTGTGTGTCTATTTCTACTTCCCTCGTAAAAGGGAAGTATTGTAATCGTAAAAAAATCACCCTCCGAGATTTTTTCATATCTTTACGATTCAGGGTCCCTAGATGCCTTATTCCTAGTTTTTTACCCAATTTATCTCAAATTTTGCACAAAAATCAAGTATTATAAAAGAATCAACTGGTAGAATTTTGGTATGAACGCAAGATGGCGGAACAAAATGGCGGCTTAGTAAAATATTTAAAAATTCAGCCTAAAAAAACTACTTAAGTGCCTGATTTCAAATTCTGTGTCATAAATAATTGTGGTAAACAGATGTGCTAGTAAAACTGTGGTTCTAATTCAAAATGGCGGCTAAATAAAATATTTGTAATCGAGAAAAAACCCCCCTCTCAGATCTTAAACATCTTCACGTTTTAGCGTTACTAGATGCCAAGAAATATGTTTTATCAATTCCGTCGGTGCGTCTGTCGATTTGTCTGTCTGCCTGTCAGTTTACGGTATAAAAACTACCTATCAGAATGACTTCAAATTTTGGTCAAAAATTAAGGGTCACATGGGGATGACCTTGTAATATTTTGATAAAATTTCAATATACCGGAATAGCCATCTGCCTAGTGAAACGCTAAAAAAATTATTACTGAAAAACTAATTATCCAATTTACCTCAAATTTTGCATAAAAATCAAGGGTTATAAGGAGTGAAATGGTAACATTTTGGTATGAATATTAGATAGCAAAACAAAATAGCTGCCTTTTAAAATATTTAAAAAATCAGCCTGAAAACACTACTTAATAGATTAATTTCAAATTTTGTCCAAGCATCAAGTGTGATATAGAGAGAAACTGGTAAAGTTGTGATACGAACAGAAGATAGCGAAACAAAACGGCGGCTAAATACAATTTTTAAAAATCAATGTAAAAAAAACTTATTTAATTGACTTTAAATTTGACAGAAAAATTAAACACTTCACTATTCCTAATAAAAGAAAAGATTCATGACGGGGGAAGTTCCGGGTAAAGGAAATTTTTCATTCAAATATGGAAAGGCTGTAAGATTGGCGTAAATAATGTGAATACCTTAAATGTGATGTGTAATGGAAATAAGTAAATAGTTACAAGCTTCTAGACGAAGTCGTGTGTCCCATTTTTATATCAAAAGCAAGAAGTTGGATTTTTGTGGACACCTTTATTTAATGTTCTCAGCAGTTCTAACAAATATAATTTTGAATATTTTCGACACGCATGCGCCACTTAAGATAAGCAAAGGTGTTAAAAAACATATAGGCCTTGGATGACACACAATATATATGTATCAAACAACAATATAATTACATCAAAACAATCTGAGTTTAGGGGTGGGTACAGTTGTTCTATGGCACTGTTCGACATACTGGATGACGTGGTGAGAGCCCAAGATAATAACCAAGCTACTGTTCTTGTGCTACTCGATTATACGAAAGCATTCGATATGCTACATCATGGTGTTTTGATGGCTATTTTAAAAAATATAGAATTTAGCAAAACTGCGTCCTCGCTATTGTTATCGTCTTTTATCGAACAGCTGAGTGATTCTTAATGGAGAGATTTCCGAGACTCTCAATGTTACAGCCGGTGTTTTACAGAGAAATGTTTTGGGCTCTCTTCTCTATAGCATCTTCACTTTCAATTTTGTTAATTGTCTGCAATATTGCCAGTATCATCTATATGCCGATGACACTCAAGTATGTGCAACTTTTAAGCCCAGTCAGGCTGAAACAGTTACGCGCCAAATCAATGATGTCTTAGGTAAACTATTGTCTACTTCTAATGATCACTTGCCGAAAGTTCATCCAAATAAGTCTGTAGCCTTGATGTTCTGTAGTGAAAATGTGCGTGATTTGCTTATCGACAAAATTATCATTAAATTAGGAGACGACCCGATCTGTCTATGGCCCATTTTTAGATTCAGTAGAAGCAAGAAGAATTCAAAAAAAAATACAAAATTCTTGTATAAGATTAATATTCGGAAGAACTCGTAGGCAAGAGTCTCACATAAATTTCGTGAATTGGGTTGGCTTGACATGCTCCGCCGACAAACTTTGCATTCTCTATGTTTCTTTTATGAAATCATTAAGTTTAAATGCCCCCCTTACTTCCACAATAAACTTAAATATCACACAGATGTCCATAATATAAATATCCGTAAACAATATCTATTAACGATACCTTTTCATAATAAAGAATTATTTAAAAAATGTTTTTCATATTAGATTGCCTCCTTAATCAATAAATTTAAAAAATCAAGCATTATGAAAGAATCAACTGGTAGAATTTTGGTATGAACGCAAGATGGCGGAACAAAATGTCGGCTTAGTAAAATATTTAAAAATTCAGCCTAAAAAAACTACTTAAGTGCCTGATTTCAAATTCTGTTTCATAAATAATTGTGGTAAACAGATGTACTAGTAAAACTGTGGTTCTAATTCAAAATGGCGGCTAAATAAAATATTTGTAATCGAAAAAAAAGCCCCCTCTCAGATTTTAAACATCTTCACGTTTTAGCGTTACTAGATGCCAAGAAATATGTTTTATCAATTCCGTTGGTGCGTCTGTCGATTTGTCTGTCTGCCTGCCAGTTTACGGTTTAAAAACTACCTATCAGAATGACTTCAAATTTTGGTGAAAAATTAAGGGTCATATGGGGATGAAAATTTCAATATGCCGGAATAGCCATCTGCCTAGTGAAACGCTAAAAAAATTATTACTGAAAAACTATTATTCAATCCATTCAAATTTTGCATAAAAATCAAGTGTTATAAGGAGTGAAATGGTAACATTTTGGTATGTATATTAGATAGCAAAACAAAATAGTTGCCTTTTAAAATATTTAAAAAATCAGCCTGAAAACACTACCTTCTTAATAGATTAATTTCAAATTTTGTGCAAGCATCAAGTGTGATATAGAGAGAAACTGGTAAAGTTGTGATACGAATAGAAGATAGCGAAACAAAACGGCGGCTAAATACAATTTTGTAAAAAAAAACTTATTTAATTGACTTTAAATTTGGCAGAAAAATTAAACACTTCACTATTCCTAATAAAAGAAAAAATTTATGACGGGGGACAACAATTTTTCAAACCCAATCATATCTTTTAAAAGAGGTATTTAAAAGAAAATTGATCTAGCAGTAATAAAGATTCTTTGTTGTGGATATCATACATTATTACTGACATTCGTTTTTTAATGCCAAAACTCTATTGTAAACCTTGTTTCTATGTTTTTTTGTTTTCTCTCTCTCTCTCTTCCATTTACTCTTTTTTTTTTTCTTTGTAATTTTTGGTTCTTCTTGCCTCTGTCATCTCAGATTAGGCTAGATTACGTCTATTGTTATTAAAAATTATAAAGAAATTATATGATTATATGATTTGTACCGTTTAGTTGTAAAATTAAAACTTGAATATTTCTTTATCATTAGATAAAATTATTATGTTAAGTTGTGGGCTTTAACCGCACCTTACATTACGCAGGAGGCTGCAAGTGGCCCATTATTACTCTAGGAAGTTTTGTATTAATATTTGTAATACCTATGGTTTGAAATAATAAACGTGTTTATTATTATTATATCCGAAAAAATACTCTAAATTTAAGCAGCGGATTTTTTGTCTTAGGCGGCGAAATCTATAAGTATAAATTTTTCAAAGCAAGTAGTAATGAGCAAAAGTGAAGTTTATAAAATTCTGTACAAAAACGGTTATTAGATTTTTTTCGTTAAATTAATTGTTTTTGCAATATATCTGCTTTTTTTGTCTAAAAATACAGTTTTCTATTCCAAAACACCAAGTTGGTGGAAGTATCTATAATTAAGAAAAATTAGCAAGCAGCTTTTGCAGTGCAGCAAGTTGAATGTCATAGATGAAAATACTTTTCTTTCAATGGCAACATCACATTTTTTATTTAAATTCAATAGATCTTATCATTTTAGTTAAAACATTTAACGAGAGTTAAACATAAATCAATATATTTTATTAATGTGAAAAATCGATAAACTTTCCTTTACCCGGAACGTCCCTCGTAGCCGTTATAAAACCTACCACGCTCAAATTGCATAGTTTATGTAAGCACATAGTTACTTGGTAATAATCTAATTCATAGATGTAAATTGTAATTATTTTTCTTTTTATTATAAAAAGAAAGTTTCGTTAAGAAAAATATTCTGTTAAAACTGCTTTACCTATTTTTTCCAATAACCCGGAACCAGTAAAATTATCAAATCTACCACACTCATTCAGTGCACCACAACAACATTCATTTTAGAGTCCATCTTTAGCCCTAAAGAGAGTGGACAATTAACAAATATAGAATAGAACCAATTCAAAACCTCCTGTCATCAGCTTCTGTTAATAATTAATATATTTTGCAACTACGCAAACCGCTGTGATGCGAAGTGTGGTTGCAGAAAAATATGCCCTTGTAGATCTTAAAGCAGAAGCAGACCTAATAATAAGTAAAACTGTTTTTATTTATTGTAAGTTGATACGGATTAAGCATGCTGAAAATACCACATAAAACATCGATAAATTAGCCTTCACTTGAAAATTTCCTGGCAACGAATTTCACAAAACTCTGATAGCATGATTTATATATTCATAAAGTCATATGGTAATAAGTTTATTTATATTATATAAATTGTTATATTTAATTTTTTGTATAAAAGGATATCTCCATTATTTTAAAGTTCCGGGTATTTTCTCATGAGGCTTTTCTTTTATCATTAAAAATAAAATAAAAACAAATTAAATAAGTATTCAGTATACAGTTGTTATATACTACATGCACCCAAGAACTATTTAATTTCTGTGTGTTAAAATTTGCAAGGAGTGAAGTTCCTGATAAAGAATTTCCCGGCTTTTTTACATTTACAATAAAATAAACTGATTCATGTTTCACTTTCTTTAATTGTTTTAGTTAGGATGATTAGATCTAGTGAATCTTTAAAAATAACCCACACCCCTTTCTTATTTTTAAGGATTTATCATTTTGAAATATACGCTAATAAAAGATTTTTCTTTCTTTTGATAACATCTATTTGATGCACAATTCTTGTAAAAGTTGAAGAAGAAATTTCTTATTCCACTGCATGAAAAGAAACTTCTATAATACGAGTCTAAGAAAAAAATTAAAATAATATAATGTGTATAAGTGCTAGAATTTACACACAGTTCAGCACAATAAATCTACAATAAAGTGCTATTTATTCAACATACAGCATTAGTTTTTTATTTTATTTTATTTTAACCAACACAACTCTTATCTCGAAATCGTTTTTAAGACCAATTATTTGATTTCAATTGCAAATAAGTAGAACAATGCTGCAATGTAAAAACAACTTTATCATTAATATTTAGAACTAGTCTCTCACATTGACAATTAAAACGCTTCCAGTCATTTGTTTGTTTCATAAAGTGAAGTTCATCGCGTCGCGGAACAAATTGAAGCAATATTCATTTACATTTCTTAATTTTCTGACCGGTGGTGTTGTAAAAAACTCTGGGCGACCACCTGTTACAAAATATAACAAAATTGCAATTACTGATGAAATTTTGACAAACCCTTAACCGTCAGTTTCCCAAATTGCAGACATTTCTGGTAATTTATCTGCTACTTGAAAACAGGTACTGAAACAGCATAAATTTCAATCCTATAAAATTAAAATGGTGCACCAGTTAACTGAAGATGATCCTGATAGACGTGTCGAATTTTGTGAAGTACGGACCGATAGCATAGCCCAACATCCCTCCTATGTACACAATATTTATTTTAGCGGCGAATGTACCTTTTTCTTAATGATCTTGTAAACAGACAAAACGTCCACTTCTGGAATGAGGTGAATCTACATGTATTTCGAGAAACCCATACCCACTATGTTGGAAAGTTAAAAAATATTGGGGCATTGTAAGGTCTTTTTTTACATGTATATTTGACAGAAAACCTATATTTAAGCATGTTGAAAAATATAGTTTGGCCTCTAGTTCTTGAAATACTGGAAGAAATCCTGATGAATTTGATATGGAACAAATTTTCCAACAGGATGGTGCGCCTCCTGCATTTTAGCATAAACGGAAGGTAATACTTGGACAACGCTTACCCCAATCGTTGGATTGGTCGTCGACGTTCAACCGAATGGCTTGTCAGGCTACATAGCTATTGAAGTGTGCCAAATTTTAAATTTGTATGTTCACCCGGTTCAAAAACATAAAGCGGGAGGTCATTAAAGACCCGCACTCTATATTATGCTGTGCAAGCATTTCACTAATAGAAATTTAACAACATAGAAAATGCAAAAAAATCTCTGGATTTTTTTACTTTAACACCCTCTATTTCGTAAATGAAACCATTGGATGTATGTTTATATAAACTTTTCTTAAAAAATCAAATGTTTGTTTCTTTGATACATGACAAACATTTTGCCATATTTATAAATTTTTAGGCACACAGTAGAACATATTTTAGACAGTTATGCCAACCCTATTCAAAAATAAGAATTACATGCTAAATCATGATTAAAAAACTTTCCATATGTTAACCAAAAGTGAAAACACGCTGTATACCAGAATGGTAACTGTAAGCATACATTATTCTTTTAATATTCTTAACCTTAACAATATTATACCCTATATCACCCCTTAAAGTAAAACTGCAGTGCTGTCCGTCAGTGCATAATGTTCTCTAATGTTGAGAACAAAGGGCTTAAGCCATTCAAAGCACAATTTCCGGCCCTTTTAGCGTTCTATTTTTCGCGAACCCTTTATTGTCTGCCTGAATCAATGAATAGCATACTTGAAAATTATCAGCTTGTGTAAAATACATTTGAAGTTGTGCTATGTGAAGTTTATTATTGGATTTTTGCGAACTTAAATTATCGAAAACCTACGGTTCAAAGTTACTGTCTCACAAAAAAAATGAAGAAACAAGCGAATATCTCCTTTCTTGTGAAAAAGCAAGATTTTTTCTTTTTTTTTTTTTTGGCAATAAACACCTTTTAGCTAATTTTTATTTGAAACCCTTCTTTGGAGACATGACGTTGGATTGATTGTTTCAAGCTAATCAAAATTTAATTTTTGTTATAATATATATTATACAGGGTATTAATGAATGCCACCTAGATACGGAAGGTGATAATTCTTTGGCTTTTTCTATGACGAAAAGTTCATATAAACATGGGTCCGCAAATAATTCGTTTCGGAGATACAGGGTGTTGAATTTTATTTCAGACTTTTTTAAATGACTTTTGCAAAAAATATTAAAATTGGGTAATCGGGTGTTTTATTATTATAATTTGATATTAGTTTTTATCTAGAACCTAGAGGGCGCTACGTACGCTATTGTTATTTACTTTAATCTGCCATAACTTTTTTGACAATAGAACTTTTAGAATTATTTGTGAATAAACCTTATTTTTCCACCTTTCCAAGCAAAAAAGGAATACTTGTTCAACAACACTAAAGGTAACTATTTTCGAGAAATTTGCAAATATCTGCGTCGATGCAAGTTAACCACTCCCTTCGACGCTTGATGAAGTTGCTGGAAACATTACAAAAATTATGTAATAGGTATCGTCAAAATAAATATCTTCTATCTTATAAAGATGTACTGAGAAATGTTTCATTCTTGAGATACAGGGAGTCAAAATTTTTTTTTTCGTTTTTCTTACATGTTTTACGAGTTTATTATTTCCAATTTGATACATTTATTAGTTTTTAGAACCTCTACAATAATCAAAAGCCAAAGTTATTTGTCGTATGCAGTATACAGGATGTTTTTTTAGCGCCACCGAGAATTCCTCTCTCCTGTATTTTTTTAGAATACCCTGTATAAATTCCAATATTATCATTTGGCTCCTCGTTTTTCCTCATTTTTTTAAATTCCCTACGTTTTTATCGTATCTGTAGTCATTTTTTAATTATCTGCGAAAATAGCCGTCGATGCAAACCAAGTATTATAAAAGTAACAAAATTTAAAAAAAATCTAGTTGGCTACTCCGTGTGTTACGTTTTTTGACATTTCGTATAAAATAATTTTGATAGGGAAGTAAACAGCATAATAATATTTTCCGTTTGTTACATTTTTTGACGTTTAGTTTAAAATAATTGTGATAGTTAATCCAAAGGACCGTAAAAATGCTTTATGTCTCCTAAAATAAAATAGATATATTATAAAACAGTCCACATTTTTTGCTTTATGTTTTATTTAATGTGTAAATATATTAATGTTTTCGAGATATTTAAGGTAAGATATTTAAGTTATGAAAAATCGATATTTGAAAAGTAAAACCTTATATGCGCAGTATTAGACATCAAACCTCCCGAGTTGACTCAATACATAATTATATTATATGTTTTTTATATAATTTATATGATTAAATAATTAAGAATAAGTTTAGCACCGAGTAAAATTTTCAAGGTGGAATAAGATATTATTTTTCACTTTTTAGTACACTTTTTATCTATACGAGTGTTATTGTAAAAACCAGCTTTAAAAAAATTAATGGTGAACGCGTAGAATCGAGACGCGAGAGTAGAATATTAAAAAATTTCTTGCAATATACCTTGGCGCAAAAAATAAAATAACGTCATTCCGCCATTTTTAACATTTTATTAATAGGCTTGCTATGGGACCACTCCGGCAATATCCAGAATGTTCCCTGAAAATTTCATCCAAATTGGTCAAACCATCGCGGAGTAACATTTTTATTTCCCTCGTAAAAGATTTGTATTCGTGAAAAAATCACACTCCGAGATTTTTTTAGATCTCCACGTTTCAGGGCCCTAGATAACGAAAAACATGTTTTCTCAATTCCGTCGGTCTGTCTATTACCAAATTGATTTAAAATTTTGGTCAAAAATTAAGGCTCATATGGGGATAACCTGGTAACATTTTGGCAAAAAGCCAATATGGCGAAACAAAACAACGGCCTAGTGAAGTACTATGTTGGAATCAAGTGGTAATATTTTGGTACGAATCCAAGATGGCGAAACAAATTGGCGGCTTAATAAAATATTTAAAAATTCAGCCTGAAAAAACTGCTTAATGGTTTGATTTCAAATTGCGTACCATAACTAAATGTAGTACAGGGATCAACTAGTAAAATTGTGGTACTAATTCAAGATTGCCGAACAAAATAGCGGCCAAATAAAATGTTTGTAATCGCGAAAAAATCACCCTCCAGGTTTTACCTATCTTCATGTTTTAGATGCCAAAAAACAAGTTTTATTAATTCGGTCGATTCATCTCACGGTCTGTCTGTCTGTCAGTTCGCGATATAGCTTAAATACTACTTACCCAATTGACCTGGCAATATTTTGGTGAAACTGCAATATGATGAAACAATGTTAAAAACATATTGTTGTATTTTTTGGAGTTAAAATCACGTAAAAAATAAATCTTTATTTCAATTGTTGACGTTTCGCAACTTTATTGTTGCATCCTCAGGACACATGTAAATCCTATATCCTGCATGAAACCTATATTATCAGTCTTTACCTACTCCGTTGGCCCGCATATATTTCCCAGATAATTAACTTTCTAAATGGTTTTCGTTGAAGATCCTCTTGTCGTTATGTTAGAGTGGTGTATTATTTTGAGTTGTTGAGAGACGTTTCGCAACTTTATTGTAGTATCCTCAAGACACATATATAGATTATATATTATGCACGACACCCATAGTATTAGTCCCTACCTACTACGTTGGTCCGCAGATATTTTCCAGATATTAAGCCTCTAAATGGTTTTCGTTAACGATCCTCTTGTTTTTATGTTAGAGTGGTGTATTATATGAGGTTAGGATACAGTAAAAAAAACAAAAGTGTTTTTTAAATTATCTACGTTTCGCAACTTTATTGTTGCATCCTCAAGACACAGATTTTATATCCTGCATGAAACCCATATTATTAGTCTTTACCTACTCCGTTGGATTGTAGATATTTCCCAGGTATTAAGTTTCAAAATGGTTTTCGTTATCGATCTTCGTGTTACGTTAGAGTAGGGTATTATTTGGTTATAGTTAGGATATATCTGTGGACCAACTGGTAAAGACTGATACTATGGGTTTCCTGCATGATATAAAATCTATATATGTCCTGAGAGGCAAGAATAAAGTTGCGAAAAGTCGACAATTTAAAAAAAAAGTCTTTGGTTTTTTTAACCCCAAATAATACATTACTCTAACATAACAACAAGAGGATCGTTAACGAAAACCATTTAGAACCTTAATATCTGGGAAATATTTGCGGATTAACAAAGTAGGTAGAGACTGATAATATGGTTTTCAATTGAAAATAGCGAAACAAAGTGGCGGCTAAATAAAATTTTTAAAAAATCAACGTATAACAACCTTATTCAATTGACTTTAAATTTTGCAGAAAAATTCAATGTGAAAGTGGGATAAACTGTTACGAATTCACCATGACGTAACAACATGGCGGAATGTGTCAATGTAAAAACTACTTGTTGAATTTATTTTAAATTATGCCCAAAAGTCAAATGTGACATAGGTAGAAAGAAAATGGTAAAATATTGATAGGAATCCAATATGATGGAACAAAATTGCATCCAATAAAAATAAAAAAAACGGTATAGGTAACACATATATACTGTGACTAGGTAGTGAATAAATTAAGTCACACTTCACTATTCCTAACAAACGGAAAAAATCATAACGACAGAAGTTCCGTGTAAAGGAAATTTAGCGATTTTTTAAGTATGCTTGCTAGGGGAATAATCCGGCAATATCCTGAATGTCCCTCGAAAATTTCATCCAAATTCGGCAAAAAATCGCGGAGTAATCCATGTACAAGAATTAAAAAAAAACATGGGGCCAAACTGATAACCTTCTCCTTTTTTGAAGTCGGTTAAAAATTATAATGAGCGTATTCGGTTCGTCTCCCTGTACATATAAAATTACACAACGAGGTAGACGGGTTGTATCTCTATTACACACCTCAATGCTTTAGTTTGAAAAGGATATTTAAAACAAATGTAAGATTAATTAGAAAACTCGCTGCCTGTACCGCCCTTATACCTGTGTTTTTTTATATTATTATTACCAGTTTTTATATATCAAATTTTATCTTATATATAGCATTATATAATTATTTATTTATTGCCTACAAAATTACAAATGTACTAAAAAAGTAAGCAAAAAAATGGTGTCAAATCTAACAAAAATTTTTTAATTAAAATTCACTGGCTTATATCCAGGAGCTAGTGGCAAAAGCTCTGAGGAGAATCGGTATAAGGAATATACAGAAATTTGTGCATGAAAAAAAAAACAGAATTTACTTAATTACAATGCAAAAATGGATGTTCATAATGCAATTTATGATTTATACACATCAAAGACTAATGTAATCCTTCAGAAACATTTTAATATTATAGACTAAAAAATATCATCATCACTTAAAAAGTCCTCATTTTCTGAGTCGTCCTCAAATGGCGCAATGATCATTGGTGCTATTTCGATATCTAGAACTCGTTCTCGATTCCACCAATCCCATATTAATTTCTGCGTATGTTCCACAGATTTCTTCCAGTATTCCGGCGTAATATAATTTAATGAATCTTGCCAAACAATTTGCACTTCATCTGATGAAGACCATCGTTCACGTGTTTTTCGTAATATGATTTTGCCCCAGCCCATATTAATTCTATTGCGTTAAACTGTCAATGGTATGCGGCAGCCGTAAAACCTCATGTCCATTTTCCCGTAATATTTCATCTACGGCATATATTGTTGGTTTTTTAATAGATTTGGCCATTAAAAGAAATTCTAGTTTCAACACAATTGGGTAAAGGATTTTGTTTTTGTTTTATTAGCCAGTCATAAATATCACTTTTCTTCCGGGATGAAGTAGGTTGTTTATTAAAGATTCTTACATGATAAGATGCATTGTCCAGAATGATTAAAGATGGAGCGTCTAAATCTGGAATCAGTTGTTCTTTTAACCACTTTTCAAAAAGTTTGCAGTTCATATTATCATGGTAGTCAATACTTTTGGATGTTGAAGAAAACAGTAAACTTGCACCTGGGAGAAATCCTGTTGAAGAACCTGCATGCAAAATAATGAACCGTTTTCCCGTCCCACATCCCTTTTTTCTCTTGACACTTTTTACAGACTCGTCCTGCCAAGATTTCAAACCACTTCCATTAGAAAATATCCAAGTCTCGTCTAAAAATACCACTTTTCTAAATTCTAAATTAACATTTTCCGTGTATTTCTTTAAAAACTGGATACGCTGACTTGCTACATGTGGCACCTCGCATAAAAATTTTCGATTACCGACCTTTTATATCGAAACCCCAACATTTTTATTAATTTTGACGATTTTAGTTCAATTTCTAATATGCCCCGATTTTTTAAGGCTTCTTTTAAAACTTGAAGGGTCATATTAGTTTTTGATGTGTATAAATCGTAAATTGCATTACGAACAACCATTTTCACATTGTCACTTAAGTCTTCTGTCTTTGGCTTTTTTCGTGTACATTTCCTAATCTTCTTCGGTAGTAAATTATGCTTTTTTTCATGCTCAATTTTCTGCACAGTCCTTATACCGATTCCCAGAGCTTTTGCTACTGTCTCCTGGATATTGGCCCGTGAATTTTAACTTTCGTAATATTTTATTAGATTTAATACCATTTTTTTCGCTTGTGGATGCAAAAAACCCGAAAATTGTTTTCTATTACTCATTTTGTCACTGACTTGTCAATCTGACTTTGAAGTGACATCGCTTAAAGATTTTTGCAACTGCTGGTATTTATGTTTATCCTTTTTTCATATGGAAATATCCTAGGTTTATCTAATTCATCTTCCGGATTTTATGCGGAGGATATGATTACACGTAATAAAAGAAAAACAAACTTAAAAAGTTTGTCGTTAATAAATCGTATGACCCGCACGATAACACTGCTTTTGACTTTAACTGAACTTTTTTGGGATCCGATGGATAGTGGTTCAATCCGATGGCCTCCGCGTTCACCCGATATCACCTCCCCTAGACTATTACTTCTCGAGATTTTTAAAAAACAAGATTTATAAGAATCGATACAATAATGTTAAAGAATTACAAGAAGCGATTACTATTACTACTACTTACTACATTGGTGTGCTGAATTTTTGTATTCATTTTAATTTTTTGTAAAACCTAACTATTGTAATCGGCATAAAAATAGAAAATTTACGCGAATTCGTGCTACCGTTAAGGGAGAACTGCGCGCAAAAAGTGAAAAACTAGCGACAAGGTCTAGTCAAGTTCAAAGTAAGATGAAAAGGTACCTACGTATTAGAAAAAACTTCCTGCACGTCCGACCTCAAAAAAATGTGTTATGTATAGGCAATTTAAATTACATTACGTTTAAAAATGGGTTCAAAAGTGTTCACGCGCTACAGAAATACAAAGACAAGTACGATTTACCATTTCAAATTTTGCAGTTGCGTAGACAAAGGATCAATGCAAGGGGGTAAAGAGCCATTTTGTGGAAAAAAAATATATGCGACGGCATTTGCATCAAAAAGTGGTCGAAAAATGGTCGAAAATGGACAAATCTACTTCTATTTTAAAATTCTAGATTAGATTTTTTCATAAAAAATCGCATTTAGCGCCCAATTATACATATTTCCCTATTGAAATCACATTGAAGCTAATACATATCTCTTATAGTTTTAACATACTATTGCAGCGGCGGAAGGCTTGAAAATGATCCATAATACTGCGTGCAGTTTCCTCTTAACCCAAATAATTAATATTTAATAAAATGTGGGCGCTCCATTTAAATATTACGATTTCATTTACACCTCCTGATCCAGATGCTCGATTGTTTTTTATTTTCATCTTAATCAGGGTCATAAAGTACAACTCTTTGCTAGGTATAATACTTAACAGACCTAACAGTCTTTGACCTTTTGACATGTTTTTCCATGGTACACTTACCTATTGATAGTAACTATTCTGCTTTCGTTAATATGTCGTAACCATTTTGCTCGGCCTACTACATGTTAAAAAACGATTATAAAAATTTTAATAATAATTCGAATGTATGTATCATTTTACCAAAAATATACAGTGTGTTCCATTAAAAAAATCCCATTTATTCGAAATTTTCGTTTTTTACTATTACTTTGCTAATTTAACCGACCTTGTAACTCCAATCATAACAAACCCGTTGCTCCTTCCACGCTAACGTGAACGAATCGTTGGAAAGTCGGTTCACGTTAAATAAGAAATACGTGTGAATGACTGCCTTTTTGACAAACTTGTACGAATGTAAAGCGGGGATTCACTTAACAGTAAATTTTGTCAAAAAAATCCTTGTTTTAATACAGACTCGGACTTCGCTACCGCGCGCTTTCTTTACAGCAAACCTAATAAAATTTGTTAAAAAAAACTAAGAAAAAAAAACGTTCGTCTTTGCCAGGATTCGAACCCACAACCTATACGACACGGGCTGAGACCCCTACTACTGCGCCACCAAGCTTCTCGACGAAAAAACATATAAATAGGATATATTAGTTAGCGTGAACGTTAATGACGTCCCATCTGGTTTCGCGTGAACAAAACGAGGAGACATAGCATAATAACAAAATTAGCAATAGTGCCGATTTCATTTGGAACAGGTTGAGTACCAGACTACCGGACAGCTATATAAGTCTTATCATCGCCGGAAAGTGAGCTAAAATTGGTGGCCTGCTCTGCATATTTACCGGGTTACAGAAACGTAGAACCGTATTTAGAAGCAGTATGCGGCTTAATTGCCTTCGTTTTTATCATCTCTATCTGACATAAACAAAGTGGTTCAACGCTTCTATGAGGTGTTATTTGCAGGTATCGATACATTTTTCCCAAAAAAATTGTCTTCCATTAAGAAAACTTAATGGGTAAAAGAATCGCTTTACAAACAATATAAAGGGATATATAAAAGGACCGAACAAGTTGACTATTTAGTCTATTCTAATTTACGACGTGAGGATAAGCTTCAAACTGACAAACTTACATAATGTCACACAGACTGAACTACTTATTTCCGAACATATTAAATACTTGTATTCATTTGTTCGAAACCTGAGAAGATATTCCGGCCCAATTAAGGGTACATACGATTAATGTCATGGATTATGAATAGTGATGCCGCGAGACGAGACAAAACGAAACGAGAATGCCGGGGGCGAGTCGAGATTCTCATCTAATCTCGACCTTTAGTAAAAGAAGTCCTCACCTTATATATAAATACATACGTCTTTCCATTTCTGGATATTATTGCATCAATATAGTTCTTTGGATTTATTTTACTAAAAACATTGCATTGCAAAAATTTATCACATTTTGAATTGTTTCTACATAACGTCAGTCTTTTTTAGAAAATGAAATGCCTTTTATTGATTTAAAATTTAGATTTTGGTGTTGTCCCTTTAAATATATTTTAATTTTAATAATATGTATAATAATACCAATTATTTAACTATATGACGTACAGGCGCGCAATAAATAAATATCACTTAATTTTTGGCTCACTAATGTTTCTGCGTGTAGGGTATCTTAAAAAAAAACAAAATAATTATATTAATGGAATTATTGCTTGTATATTTTTTAATTTAAGTAAGTAAAATTTTGTAAATTTAGACAAGTGAAATTTAAAAGTCAAATAACACTCCATCAAATATTAATTGTTTTTTACAACCCTTTTTCCCTTTTTTGCTACTGTACCCTTAATGGTTTAAAATTAACTTGATAAAATTCTAGAATTGCTTGTTTTTAATTTTCTTCTCTTGGAAGGGGACAATTATAATTTAATCGAAGAACCTTTCAAAACGAAAATCTATATTCAACTGACTATTTATTTTCTTCACACTTCAACACTCGAGTAAATACAAAAACGTAATAACATGTAACAAAAACACACTAATAATCTTTTAAGCTCTTCCCTGCAAAAGGGTCATTCATTGCGTGATTACATTTGTCACGCAATTAACGTATCGGCACAAAAATAGATAAATTATTCTTGTGGTATCAGTACATACATCTTTGCTATCAGTCTATTTTGCCTGGATTACCTATATCTCGGCAGAAAAGTTGGGATCAATTTATAAATGTAATTTTTTTTTAAATATAGAAATATTTATTATGTTGCATAGAAACGCAGCTAAGGCCCGTAAGTTCTTCAGGAAAATAACTATTCACACATTGATAAGAGGCCGAAATCTGTAATAAAATAAAGGTCCTTGATCTTTCCAAGAAGGCTGGTCCACATGGAATCTCACCATTCTTTTGGAAAAATGTTATCACTCGTTGTCCGAGTCACACTGTAAAATTTTTCAAAGGTCTTTTAATCTTAAATCGTTTCCAGTAATAATGCGACGTGAAAAACTGTAAACGTTATTCTTTGCTTTCGCACACTCCAAAGTTGTTCTAGACAATTATCACCGATGAAATTTTTGAATTACTTAAACTTTATATCTCGGGAGAACAACATGGTTTATATCGCGTTCGCTCAACGACTACAAATCTGGCGGTATTACAAAATTACCTAATAACATCGGTTGAAGTTGGCCTACAGACTTTCGCCATTTACACTGACACATCTAAAGTGTTTTATAGCGTCTGTCATCAGGTTCTCCTAGTGAAATTACAGCAAATTAGCTTTTCTGAAAACTATATCGATTGGATCAACCCATATTTATTTAATCGACGTCCACAGGTCAACGTGTGTGATTCAATTTCCAACTAGGTTCTTGTAACGTTTGGTGTACCACAAGGCTCGGTCAAATTCTCGTTTTAATTAGTATAAGCGACTCAGTATCTGGTTTTAAAATGTCTAAATGTCTTTTATATGCAGACAATTTAAAAATATTTTTACAGTTTCCTCTGGGTCCAGTTATGCGAAGTGTAAAACTAAGAAACTTGTCCAATTAGCTGCATCTCATCTTACCATTACTAAATGTAAAGTGCTCTGATGTTATAAATAATCTCATACATTCCACGTATTCTATAAATAACGTAAGCCTCCAAATTGTTACTACTTTTAACAATTTGGGCCTTATCTTTGATGAAAAGCTGACATTTAATTTGGACATTGATGACAGTACTTAAGCGTTTTAGATTGCTAAGCTTTATCAAATGAGATACTAAGCATGTCATTGATAGTATAGCAACTGTTTGTCTATAATTCTTTGATTCGGAGTGATTTAGAGCACTGCTCTATTATATGGAGGCCTTGATATCAGTGTCATATCGTCAGAATCGAAAAAGTTCAAAATAAATTTGCAAAATATCTTTTATTCAAAATTAATTTACTATATCAAGGTCTGTCTTATAATACAAGAGTTGTTCTTCTTTGCTGTCTACAAATCCATGAGTTTCGGAGAAAAAAGGCATTTCTAGTTTTCTTGCACGCACAAATTAGTAAATGGAGAGACTGACTTTGAAATACTGCTGCAGTCAGTTTCGTTTTTAGTTCGTATTAGGAGAACAAGGCAATTGAATAGAATTCTGTAGTGTAAGTATTAGAAGGGCCATTTGTTCCGTCCTTAAATTATTTAATTATTTTAAAGTTGTCTATTTAATGCCGATTTGACTTTTATGAGTTGTTGATTCGATTGTTTAGAGATATTTTATGTTGCACTGTCCCGCGTACCTCCCTTCAGTGTATTTGGACTAATTACTTCGCGCCATATCCCCTTAGTACTCATTGCAGGATCTAGAAGGTTGTTAGTTGGCTAGTAGTTGGAGTGGGTACTTCGCGCGTTACTCCTTGCATAATCAATGTCTGCGTAACGTTTGGTGGATATTTCGCGTATAGCTTCCCTAATATCCACTGCACGCCAATTTGATAAATACTGATATCATCAAACTTTGGCATTGAATTAAACAGAGCTGGGATTATAGTTACAATAAAGTAACGAAATTATTCTGAAGTAACCAAGTTACTGTAGCTTAGTTACTTTTTACTAATTGAAAAAGTATCTTGTAACTAGATACTTCTGTTGAGTATTATGTAACGGTTACTTTTGAAAAGTATCTTTAGTTACAAAATGTAACTTGAATTACAAAAAGGTATCTCAGTTACATACTTATCGATCTGGTCAACTTTAACGTATAAATCCTATCAAAAAATTGCAACACGCGGAAACGGCGTAACAAAGTTGGCTCCCGCGCTTTATTGATGCTTGATGCTTACCGGCATCGGCACTTTTTTATTTTCCGAAAGTTTCACCATTTTTTTTATTACTACCCCTTCGATCATTTTTACTTCGATATCATAAGGAAACATGGCAACATATTGTTATTTCCAGTCATTTATAAGTTGAAGAAAGTAGATTAAGTTTTTGAATTTGCTTTGCTTGTGTGAAAAAAATAAATAACTTCACTTATATTTGGCTTTAAAGTAAATTACACCCAACAAATCTAAAACATCGACTAAAGGGTCAATGTCAAAAGCAGGTCATTTACATGGATATACAGAGTTGTAGCCAACCGTGAATGATCATTGCAACGTTTCCATAGTTACTCATGTTCTTTTCATAGACTCAGATTCGTGTGCCAAACTTTAAGAGTTTGGCTTTAAAGTGTTTATTTTATATTTTTCAATAAAACTAATTTTTGACAAACGACAAGAAAAATAAAGAAAAAATGGATATTTTCAAACACGCTGTGCTAGTCGTAATTTGCTTAGGCTTTTAAAAAACATAAGCTTATAAGAATGTATTCTCGTATCTATGCTCTCTCAGATTCTTTTTTGTTTTCTCGAAAAGTTAAACTTTTTAGGCACTAGAGGGCATTCATTCAAAACTCTTGTTTTTATCTGTTTAATAGAGTTTTAAACATTAAAAAAAGAAACTTTTCGAAACATTGATCCAGGGTTTCGAAGACCATAGAAAGCATTTCTGAGATTTTCGAACTAATATTACAATTTTTCTGCAATTATTATTAATTGACCAAAAATGATTCGAAAATCGGTTTTGGTACCATTCTGAGCCTCAAATGTGGTGTAGAAACATCAAATTTCAAAAATGTATCTGAAACCTTTTTCGAGATTTAGCTACCGAAATGTAAAAAAGTACGTTTTGCCCCGACGGCAACCACTCGGACCAATTTCTGACCAATAACATCTGAACCATCTGACCATCTGATTTGGGATGTATTCACAGGGTCCGCTTCTGTTCTTGCGGTATGTGAATAATCTATAGGCATATAGATGGCATATATTGATGCGAGATGTTATTCAGCGTTAGCATCTTTGTACAAGATAATGTTTTAAATTAGTTGAATTTTATTTCAGATATATCGAGTCCGAGTCCAATTTCGCTAGGCTGGCGATAACGTTGGTGCATTTGAAGAAATTTCATGTAAGCAGGGGTGTTAGTTTATATTTAAACGAGTATTGATTGTGGTGTTACTGCTGAAATACTAATATACTTCAAATGAAATCCAGATTGTGGCGGTACAAGTTTATTACTAGAATATTAAATTTTTAAAATTCATAGTTTTTCTACGAATTTATTTATTTCTGAAAGTGATAAATATTAAGATGTTAAAGTTCAGGAAGTAAGTTAGTTAGATAAGTAATACAAATTTGACAGGAAGGTAAATAGTATGTACCGGATAAGTCGACAACACTGCGCTGTTTATGCCTTAGAGATTAAATTTGGCAACAAAACACATTTGAAATATTATGTAGTGACCAACTGTGCATCATGCAAAAATATTTCCGAGTAAACAGGTTGATCAAAAAAGTAATGCAACAAAAAGTATTATTTTTTAAAGGGAACTCCCTGTATATTAACTATACAGGGATATTGAATATAAATTAGACTGCCAATACTTTTTATGCTTAATGATGTAGAGAAAAATGATAAATATAAAGGTTGCAGAGTGTGTCACGTAGTTTTTTAATATTTTAGTAACACTTCTTGTCAACAACTGCTATGTTTAAAGTTTTATTTGATTAAGTAATTCGTTCCTCTTCATTTATCTACTGTTATGTTATTTTCAGTAGCTACTCAGATTACAGCGAATAATAATAAACAGAGGGATTGAAAAACTAACAAAAATACAAATATCTCGAAAACTACTGGTATTAGTATCGGATACGCTTAAGAAAATTTGAATTTTTTGTCCTAGTTTATAAGTTAAAAGTGCCCTTTCAAAAACTTATATTTTGCAGTTAAAGTTTTTTAGATTTGAACAAATTTTGTAATTTAAAAACATGTTACTTTAAATGTTATATAAAAAACACTTTCGCTTTACCATACCATATGTAAATATTCTCAGCAAAAAAAAAGCACGGTAATTAACAAAAAAATGGTGATTGATAATGCATATCATTGTTTTAAGAAAACAAATATTTTAATTGGCAACATAATTAAATCTTAATACTCCAGGCTGTAATAATAGTTTAATAATTAGACTTGTGGGCCACGAAAAACATATTAAAAATTCTACCACTTCTGATGACAGCTCGACCCCTTAAATATACAAATTATATAGAAGTTTACACAAGTTGGTTTTTGTTCAATAATTCGTTTTCTCTTTGTCATGCGATAAATATGGCGGTATATAAAATAAAATTATTCACTTTTTACTTAACACCAGCACTAGCGCTATAGCAGCCACTTTCAGCTGACTGATGTGTGTCTTTAATTACAGTTTTTATTCACTGGCGTATTGCTAGTTGTGCGATGCATAGGTAAATTTGCCCGACGCGCATCAGACAGCTTAAAGCGGTTGCTGGTTTTACGTAAAAAGCGTACACCTTTTTTGTAGATAATTTAATAAGCTTTTATTTTGTCATATTTATGGTATGACAAAGAGAAAATGAGTTATTGCACAAACATCAAGTTCTAATTGCATACTTAGGCAATCGCGATTTCATCAGGCAGAACTTTTAATATGTTTTTCGTGACTCCCTACTCTAGCCATTAAATTTTTTTTCCGTTTTTCACATGATTTTTTGACCCACTGCCTGGAGTATAATATAATATTTAAGTGGTTCAAACTAGTTTTTCTCATATGCTTTGCATTACTTTAACCAGATGTTCATTTTTTTTACTTATATTTTAGTATAATAAAGTAATAGCTTCAGCTGTGTATTTTGTTTATAATTTATTTGCCATAATGCACTAGATATCTAATAACGTACTTAATATAGTTATACTATCTATGTTGAACCCAGAAACCAAACTATCTTTTTAGAGCAACTAGTTACTTTTAAAAAGTAACTTATAGTTATTAGGATCTTATTTACTTTTTGATTAAATCTATCTTTTTGAAAGTATTTAAGATACTTTTCAAAAAGTAACTAGTATCTTGTCTTTAGATACATTTTTTCGGTAACTATTTCAGCTCTGGAAGTAAATGGCTAGTTTACTCTAATGTCTTGTTTTACGTTTACTTTTATTTAAAATAATTTTGGTAAATTGGTTGCTCAGGTTATTTTTTTCTTTTAGGTGTCATCTCGGTCACACAGAACAGTCAACACATGCCAACGGCTTTTCTTTATATTGTATTTTGTAAGTAGTTTTGATTTAATATAATTTTTTTGAGTCTATTTCAGTTTTTTTTTTAAATATGATTTACACTATAAAATCCAAATCGATGCCTACATTTACTGCTTATAATCTAATTTTTTTATAAAATTTGAGAATAGCAAAACTTAAATCACCTAGGCCACTTTTGCAAAACGATATAATGCTTTTTTAAGTAGACAGAAATTGAATATATCAAAATCCTTATCAGTAATGTAAATACGAGCGTCTGACTGTCCCTTAACAATGTTACATAATAAATCAAGATTATACCTATATTTCAATTTTCTGAATTTACTTTGTTTACTAATATCTAGTAAGTACTTTTGCACTAGCTAATAAATAAATAGGTCACGTCCCTGTGATTAAACCAAGGGGTTAAATAACATTCTATCTATAACGGAAAGGCATTTTTCCGACTTTTATACAAAGCAGTCGTTACTATTAAAACAAAATGCAAACACACAATAAATTTCAATCTTTTTTACGTCACTATTCGTTTCTTGGAATTTTAAACAATGACCTGTGTATAGCTCAATATGAATACATTTTCAGAAACAAAAAAATGTTAAAAGAAAACGGGTAGACGTGTAACCCAAGATCGACAATCTCTCGTACGTGTCAATTGGACGCGAAGGGATTTAATGACGCGTTTCTTTAACAGGGATAAATTTCAAAGATCTTGATTAATTTCTGGGTAAACAGTGCTGAATATGCACCTCCTGTGGCAAAACTATGTCGTAAAAATATTTAAAAACATAGTATTTCTGATATCCACATGAGCGAAGTACAGATCTGAGGACCTTTTTTTAGTCATTAGTTATTTGCAAAGGGCTCCTCGAATGACTTAGAGGCCCCCAATTACTGAAAGTCTTAAATCTCTCCCCAACAGCGGAGTACAATTCAGAGGACCTTTTTTATGTAATTGTTTATTTTTGCAAAATCTCGCACAGTCAGTGGCCCCTAAATACTTAAAGCCCCAGGCCCCGTAATTCGTTAATCCGGCCCTGGTATTATTGAGTTGGCCAGTTTTATTATTTGTCATACGTTGTATTTGAAATGACGTTTTAAGCGTTTGCAGTACTTAATCTTTAGATGTTGAAAATAGTTGTCTAGATTATTTCCACTAAAAACAAATTATTTGTACGAGATAAGTTAAGTAGAACGTTTTGAAAACGCTAATTAAGTGCTAAAAGATATAGAAATGATGGCTGCTAACGTCCCAATGCCATAGGGACTGGAAACATCTCAAAAGCATATTCTTTTTGAAGTCTAAAGTAAATGTATGGTGTCTTTGGGCGTGAAGATTCCAGGAAAGTGAGTATTATTTTGTGTTAAATTATTTCCTTTTTCCAAAATTTTATTTTTTTTTTTTCAAAATACATTTAATGAAAGCTCAGTTTTTAAAGACAAACGCCATATTTCATTTTAGTCTCAAGTTCCATGTCGCATACTATAATAATGTGATGTTTGTGGATTTAATCTATTTAATTTAATAACTTGGGCAAAAATTAAGGATCACACTGGGATGACCTGGTAAATAAGACCAAACAAGATGGTGGCCTAGTGAAATGTTAAAAAAATTTAAGTTTTAAAATTATTTATCCAATTTACTTAAAATTTTACGCAAAAATCAAGTGCTATGCAGAAATTAACTGGCAAAATTTTAGTACGAATCCAAGATGGCGAAAAAAATGGCGGTTTAATACAATATTTAAAAATTCAGTCTGAATCTGAAATCCACTTAATGGATGGATTTCAAATTTTTTACAACAATCAAATGTAGTACAGAGGCGAACTGGTAAAATTGTGACACGAAATGAAGATGGCGGAACAAAATGGCGGCTAAATAAAATGTTTGTAAAAGTGAACAAAATCGCCCTTTCAGGTTTTTCACCTAGATGTCAAAAATATGTTTTCTCAATTACGTCAGTCTGTCTGTCTGTCAGATCGCGGAGTAGCCAAAAAAGCTATTTAACGGAGTGACTTCCAATTCTGGTCAAAAATTGAGAGTCATATGGGGATGACTTGGTAATATTTCAATATGGCAGTACAAACTGCTAATTTAATTTTTATATTCGGTCAATGTTATTTGGTCAGCGTTATATTTTTTTATTTTTTGTCACCACTACCTTAAAAAAATAACTTTGGGTACCTGTATAAAGCACCCAGAGCAGCTCTGAAAAGTTGGCGCCGATGGCGGTTATTATAGATATTAATGGATATTGAAAACAAATAAATGAAAACACAAGTTTTACTTTGTTAATTGTCACTTATTTTATTTTTGCACTAAGCGTGCCGGCAGTTTTGAACTACTACTAGGACATTGTTAAACGCAATAAGGATGTTTACGATGAAGTTAGGTTTAGATACAGACAAGAATTCTTAAGACTATGATTAGGGTAAACCAACTGTATACTTTTTATGTTCAAAACGTTTTAATAGGGTGGTATTTCCAACATCCGTTTGTGAATTTAAAAGGTTAACATTTGGGTCTGTAGAGTATTTATAAATTTCTATTGCCTCTAAACAATTCAACTTGAACAAGAAATTTTTTTAAACACACCCTGTGCACAGCATATCTTTTTTTTGGCATAGGTACGTGGATGACATATTGGCTGCTTCTCCGGAAATAAAGAACAACTATACACAGTTTTAAATCACCTTAATTCAATCCATAAACAAATTTAAATTTACACTCGAAATAAAAGAAAGCAATTCAATCAAATTTTTAGACATCACATTAAAACGATCACTTAATAAATTAAAATTTAATATCTATAGACAAGCCACTTTCCAGATGTAACTATACCAAAAGACTCTCTTCATCCCGTAGAGCATAAACTTTCAGCATATACGATTCATAGAGCTTTTTCTGTGCCATTAGACAAACATTGTCTAGAAAGGGAACTTTACGTCATTAGATCTATTGCAACAAATAATGGCAATAAATTCTCTGAAATTACCATACTGTTTTAAAAAAAACGTAAACGTTTAACTATCCAACAAATATATCCTAGGGTTAAAGATTCCCATATAAAATATACAAAAATTACATATTTTGGACCAATATCTAACAAGATTGCCAATATTTTAAAAACAAATAAAAATGCTAAAGTTACTTTTCGATCGCCACAAAAACTATTTAATTTGATTTTTAACGTCAAAACAAAAATAAATAAGTATAAAAAGATTGGAGTTTATAGCTTAAAATGCGACGAATGCAATAGCTGCTATATAGGCCAAAAAAATATCGATGTTTGATTCAAAGGACATAACGTCTCATTAAGATTAAAAAAACAGAACTCTCAGTTCGCCAACCATTTCTTAGAATTCCCTGACATAAATAAGTCGCAAAATTGATTATTTAGAGGCAACAGAAATTTACCATAAACACCCAAATGTCAACCTTTTAAATTTTCAAACAGATGTTGGAAATACCACCCTATTAAATTGTTTTGACCACAAACAATGTACAGTTGGTTTTCCCTGTTCATAATCTTAAGAATTTTTGTCTGTACATTTACCTAACTTGACTGTAAAGATCTTCATAGCGTAGCACTAGTAGTACGAAACTGCAGTCCCTCCTAGAGCAAAAACAAAATAAGTGACAGTTAACAAAGTAAAACTTGTATTTTCATTTATTTGTTAAAGTGTACTGTCACGGACGACTCCATTCAATCTTTAAATGTTGAAAATACTAAATAACTTTATTCTTGACACAAAAAAATCTTGTATCAATAAGTTAAGTGCATGGTGGAGTGGGGTGAAAGAGTAATAAGTAAGAACCTAAAAATATCGAGTTTCATATAATTTTATACAGTTTTAGCAATTATTTTAATTCTCGACAGTTTTCTGTCTATATATAAATACCGATTATTCTGGGAAGTTTTGACTAGTTGGATACATTTTTCGAAAAAGTATTTCTGGTAGTGACGAGGTCATACCATAGTGAGCATATATAAAAAAATAAAAATGCTGCAACGGTGCCATTTTGAATCTATAGCCTACTTGAAGTTTATAAATCCCCTTCAAGATAAGTAGGTTTACAATAGCGTTGATTGTTTGAATTGCAAAAAATGCAAAATTAAAAATCTGGAAATTCGGGACATGTTAAACAAATTGATTCCTACGCCAATAAAAATATTATAAAAAAACTGGAACATCTAAAAAACTTGAAACAAATTAAAAACAATAAATACAGGTCTTGGCCTTGGAAAATAAAACTGGAAAGAGTCTGGATGGCTGTAGATCTCTTTTAACAAGATATCGGCCATTGAATAAAATCACGTGCTTTGTCTTTAATCTCGTTTTTCTCTTTTTTGGTGTAAATTTTTACAGCAATTTACTTATTTTTAAGAACCCTTAACCCGGAAAAAGCTATGTATCCTTTCTTCTCCCATTTTTACACACTCTGTCAAAAGATAGGCAGCTTAGGCAAGGATTTTTTAAGTAAAATTTTAAAAAAATTAATAAAAAATGTTAAAATTCCAATTGAAAAATTTCGATTTGCAATAAAATATGTTGGTTTCTGTTAAAAATGTACTCTCTTATATTTGATTATACCCTGGTATATCAAACAACTAAAATTTGAAACAATATTCCAGAAAACACTCATTCATCTCCTCATTTTACTTGCTTCGTAAAAGGGAAGATTTGTAATAGTGAAAAAATCACCTTCCGAGATTTTTCAGATCTTCACGTTTTAGAGTCCCTAGATACCGAAAAACATGTTTTCTCAATTCCCTCGGTCTGTCTGTCTGTCTCTTCGCGGCATAGCTAAAAAACTACTTAGCCGATTGCCTTCAAATTTTGGCCAAAAATTAAGGGTCATATATTGGTGGTAATATTTTGGTAAAAATCCAATATGGCAAAAAAAGTTATTATTAAAAGCCACTTATCCAATTTATCTCAAATATTGCACAAACATCAAAGTAATATGTTGAGATCAACTGGTAACATTTTGGTACTAATTCAAGATGGCAGGAGAAAATGGCGGTTTAATAAAATATTTAAAAATTCAGCCTAAAAAAATTGCTTAATGGATTCATTTCAAATTGAGTGCTATAACTAGTTGTGGTATAGAGATCAACTAGCAAAATTGTGTTACTAATTCAAGATGGCGAAACCAAACGGCGGTCAAAGAAAATGTTTGTAATCGTGAAAAAAATCAGCATCTCAGGTTTTACATATCTTTACGTCATAGCGTCCCTAGATGCCAAAAAATATATTTTATCAGTTCCGTGGCCGTCGGTTCGTCTATCGGTCTGTCTGTCTATTTTTCAGTTCGGGGCATAGCTTAAAAACTACATACCAGATTGATTTCAAATTTTAGTCAAAAATTAAGGGTCATATAGTGATAGTCTGGTAGCATTTTGGTAAAAATCCAATGTGTCCGAACAATGTTAAAAAAATTATTACTAAGTAACTTATTATCCAATTTATCTCACATTTTGCACAAAAATCAATCAATCAATAAAATGAATTGGTAACATTTTGATATGAATCCAAAATAGCAAAACCAAATAGAGGGCTACTAAAATATTTAAAAAATCAGGCTGAAAATACTACTTATAAATTTTAATTTCAATTTCTGTGCAATAATTAAGTGATATAGAGATAAACTGGTAACGATGTAGTACGAATTTAAGATGGCGAAACAAAATGGGGGCCAAATAAAATTTTTAAAAAATCAACATACAAATCTTGTTCCATTAACTTTAAATTTTGTGGAAAAATTAAATGTGAAAATGGGATAAACTGGTACAAATTCAACATGACGTAACAAAATAGCGGTATGTGTTAATGTAAAAACTACTTATTGAATTTATTAGAAATTATGCCCAAAAGTCAAGTGGCATAAGTAGAAAGAATCTGATAAAATATTGGTAGGAATCCAATATGATGAAACAAAATGGAGCGCAATAAAAATGTTTGAAAAGAAGGTATATGTAACACATATACTATGACTATGTCCTGAACTTCACTATTCCTAACAAATGGAAAAAAAATTAGCGATTTTTAGCATTACCAGTACTCGAGATCGAGATACTGACCCATACAAAGATGTTCAACATCATTTCAAATTTGAATATACCTAACTAAAAATCTTAAAATATTTAGTGTCAAGTTTATTTACAGTAGCCTTTTGATACTTGCATCTTTAAATTATTATTTAATGAATTATTTAAGAAACTTAAATTTAGAAGGATTATACATATATCAAGATATATTATTTCATTCCTGTTAAGTTGAGAAACAATAAGATTTAAATATAAAATATTATTGACACATTTTTGTAATGGCAGTGTGTACTTTAATAAAAGTGTTTTATTTTATTAGCAGACCAGACTAACTTTTTTTAAATGTGTTCAGATTATTTGTTGCGTTTAGTTTGACAAACAAAAATCTTTTTTGGCTTTTTCACAACTGAATAAAAATATTTAACTTTAAATTAATTGAAGCAAATATTTAATATAATTATATACCTCAACATGTAGACTAGTCTGTCTACGGAATGTTTCGATACATAATATAAACAATATTATTTAAGCACGCATAAGAAATTATATCATTTACCTTAAGTTTTTATAGACACATAGTAGTTGTACAAATACTTTCATCCTATCGGGACATGTAGACAGACTAGTCTACATGTTGAGGTATATAATTATATTAAATATTTGCTTCAATTAATTTAAAGTTAAATATTTTTATTCAGCCAAAAAAGATTTTTGTTTGTCAAACTTTTACACATTTAAAAAATAACATTATAGATGGCTGCAAACTATCATTTTTTTCATATCTAGGTTACATGTCAAACAAATTGACAAATTTTGAAATTAATTATTTTCTATTATTTAATGTTTCTCTCTTACGATCGGCGCACTGATGAGTCCCGATAGGATGAAAGTATTTGTACAACTACTGTTGTGTCTATAAAAACTTAAGGTAAATGATATAATTTCTTATGCTTGCTTAAATAATATAATATTGTTTATATTATGTATCGAAACATTCCGTAGACAGACTACTCTACATGTTGAGGTATATAATTATATTAAATATTTGCTTCAATTAATTTCAAGTTAAATATTTTTATTCAGTTGCGAAAAAGCCAAAAAAGATTTTTGTGTGTCAGACTAACCTTGTTAGAAAAATTACTTATTGTCAATAATAATTCTATTTTTGGGACACCATCATATAGTCAAGTAAGGGGAGTTGTTCTATGAGCGGGGGTTACGCTCATACGTCGAGCGAAAGTCGAAAACATTAGTGATTTTAAGTGCATACGAAAGTTAGCACAAGGTTCTTTAAAAAAAATATGTAATTAGTGACCGAAATTTCTAGGCAAACCTATATATTTTTTTTAGTTCAAAATACTGCACTTAAAGTTAAGCTTGCTTAAAAATATCAACATTGCTGTATTCGAATTTTGACCACTGACACCAAATATCTCTATGTCCGGGACGAAAAAAGCCTTCAAATTACTAAAAAATCACAATTTGACAGTTTCGCGAAGGAAATTATATTTTGTGACGCTCATCTGTGTAATCCAACTTCCACATTCAACCAGGCACAGGAAACGGATAAAAACCTTGGGGCTAAATTGCACAATTTTGGACCACGTTCCAAAAAAAATCGGTTAATTTCCTTGACCCGGAACTTCCCTCATTATGAATATTTCCGTTTGTTAGGAATAGTGAAGTATGAACCAATTTAGCTCAGTACATAGTTATTTAGGAACACATATATCCCGCCTTCTCAAACATTTTTATTGGACGCCATTTTGTTCCAATATATTGGATCCCTACCAATATTTCACCACTTTCTGTCTATGCCACACTTGATTTTGGGCATAATTTAAAATTAATTCAATAAGTAGTTCTACATTGACGTACACCGCAATTTTGTTACGTCATGTTGAATTTTGAATTCACACCAGTTTATCTTTAGGTCATATCTAATTTTTCTCCAAAATTTAGTCATTTGAATAAGATTTTTTTTACGTTAGTTTTTCAACATGTTATTTGGCCGTTTCGTGACACAACTTTACCAACTTATCTCTATATCACACTTAACGCTTGCACACAATTTAAAATCAATCTAATAAGTAATTTTACTGACTGATATTTTAAGATTTATTAGAGGGCCATTTTGTTTTGCTATCTTATATTCATACCAAAATGTTACCAGTTCATTCTTATGAAACACTTTTTTTTGCAAAATTTGAGGTAAATTGGATAATTAGTTCTTTTAGTAATAATTGTTTAAGTTTTCATAGGCCACCATTTTATTCCGACTTATTGGATTTTTACCAAAATATTACCATGTCATCCCATATGAGCCTTAGCTTTTGACTAAAATTTGAAATCGATCTAACGAGTAGTTCTTAAGGTATGCCGCGAACTGACAGACAGACAGACAAAGCGACAGGTGGACGGACATAATTGATAAAACATATTTTTTGGCATCTAGCGCGAAGATATGTAAAACCTGCTAGGGTGATTTTTTAGATTACAAAAGTTATATTTGGCCGACTTTTGTTCCGACATCTTGAATTAGTACCACACTTTTACTAGTTCATCTCTATAGTACAATTAGTTATGGCACACAATTTGAAATCAGTTCATTAAGTAGTTTTTCAACCCGAATTTCTAAATATTTTATTAAGCCGCCATTTTGTATTCGTACCAAAATTTGACCAGTTGATTCCTACATAATACTTGATTTTTGTACAAATTGGATAGTTTTTTAAGTAATATTGTTTTAACGCTTCATTAGGCCGCTATCTTGTTCCGGCATATTGGATTTTTACCAAAATATTAGGGGGTTATTCCCATATGAGCCCTAAAAAGTAAAATTTGAAGTCAATCTGATGAGTAGTTTTTAAGCTATGCCGCGAACTGACCGACAGACGAACCTACGGAATTTATAAAACATATTTTTTGCCATCTAGGGACGCTAAAACGCCAATTTAAAATAAATTATTAAAGTAGTTTTTTCAGGCTAAATGTTTACATATTTTATTAAACCGCCATTTTGTTCCACCCAAATTTTACCAGTTGATTCCTACATAATACTTAATTTTTGTACAAAATTTTAGATAAATTGGATAATTAGTTATTTTATTAATAATTTTTTAACGTTTCACTAGGCCGCCATTTTGTTTTGCCATATCAGATTTTTACCAAAATGTTATCAAATTATCCCCATAAGACTCTCAATTTTTGACTAAAATTTAAAGTCAATCGGGTAAGTAGTTTTTTAGCTATGCCGCGAAAAGACAGACAAAAACATGTTTTTCGTCATCTAGGAATCCTGAAACGTAAAGATCTGAAAAAATCTCTGAGGGTGATTTTTTCGCGATTACATTACTTCCCTTTTATGAGGGAAGTAATTCTCATAGCTGTATAGTAGGTTAGCATTTATAATAATAATACCTATTACATATTAGTTATTGATTTTATTAATACGTTTTAATAGTGCATCGCAGTTTTTAGCTAGAGACTCAATCTTATAATAGAGGGTATACAAGACTTTTATTGGCTACAGTTTACGGAATTTTACACCCTGTACGACAGAATGTAAAATTACCAACTGTAAAAAATCATGCAATAGCAAAAAATGAAAATTCTCACGAAAATAAGTATATATAATCTATTTACCTTTTTCATATTTTTATACAGATTATGTATTTACAGCCGTAAAATAAACATCTTAATCAGAAATCAGGGGTTTCCGAACAAGAAGCTTTTATATTACGCAGATGTTTCGGTTTTGCAGACCACTTCCGCTTCGTAAAATTGGGTTTTAAAAAGACCAACAATTCGTGGAAAGGAACAATTTTTATTCTTAGTATATCCAAGAACTTGTTATCACATATCATTTATATGAATGGAAAAAAACCTGTATAAGTATAATTATACCTTGTGATAATAATAATAATAATAATAAATATTTATTTACATTATAAAGGCATAATACAATCAATATATATAACAAAATTCTCGGTGCAAACAAACACAAAAAACCTGTAGAAGCAACCGCTGTGAGCAGGTTCTTATTAAGTTTAATTAAATTGATCGGAACTATGCTAAAAAATTAATACAAATAACGTTAAACCATACATGCTATAACGGGATTGTGTTACATCAAAATCTTAATTTTTAACATTTACAACCTTGTGTAATTCCATTTTATTAATTGAGTTTAGATATTTTTTTTCTTGAGCAAAAGTCTTGAATTTGATCTCAATGCTAATTCCTTCAGAATGGCCGACAAAGAATTCTATGTCCTTATTATGAGATAAGAAGGACTGCGTTGTCCTAGTGTTTTTTTAATCAAGTCTATTTGTGAATCATGATTAGTTTTTTGTCTTGTATGATAATCACGTTCAGCTATTTTGTGCCTATTCAAATGAAAAATTATATCAAACTATAAAAATAAAGCTGTCTAATAAGTACGGTTTTTTTTTAATTATTATTTTCAAAAATACTTTTTGAATCACTTCTAAATTTTTTAAATGCTTGTCAAGGACACCTCCCAACCAACAATGCCATATTGAATTCTAGACTCTATGAGAGCATAGTAGAGAATTTTGAATGTCAAGTATTGAAGAAAAAATTTTAAATGTATAAATCAATGATCTTAAGGTCTTTACAACGATATTTAAATGTTCATCCCATCTCAAATGTTGATCAATGGCTACACCAAAATACCTTAGTGGAAGAAATAGGGATTAATCTATTCCTGTAAACCACGTTCAAGCCTGTGTAGTCCGGTATTTTATTTGTATATGACGCAGAGCCAATAAATTTAGTTTTACCAAAGTTTACTGTAAGTTTTCTACCAAAAAGCAATTGGAAACCAATTTCAAAGCAACCTCGTCCTTTACATGTAAATATTGTCAAGAATTTGCGGCAAAAACAACACTGTATCGTCGTCAGAACTTACAATCCCTCTCTTAACATCGACACACACCTGTAGTATCCGGCAATTGGATTTCAATTTTTCGCCAGACGAGTCGTTTATTTCTACTATCTGAAATATTTCTCTTAATTAATTTTTAAAAAGGTTATGGGCCAGTCCTAGAACTCCAGCACGTTCCAAGGCATCCAACAACAATGAATGATCCACCGTATCAAACGCCTTGACGAGATCAAGAAATACACACAGACATGGTTTATTTGAATCAACCACGTTATATACTCTATTAATTAAGTAGTAAATCGCATCCATTATACTTGATCCCTCTTTAAAACCGTAGTGTTTTTTTGAGATTACTTTAAATTTTTCAAAATAATTATTAAATCGTTTTTTAACGACCGTTTTAAATATTTTTGTTAAAGATGAATCAAGGAAATTGGATAGTAATTAGCTAATTATGTTTGGTCCCTCCCCCCTTTAGCCTAGGGCCCGTCGAAAAGAGAGCCCACCGCTGCCTCGTCCCAACAAAAATCCTTTATATAATTTTCCTTGTTTCATTTTATCAGTAAGTATGTATTTTTTCGTCGTCACATTTTCCCACGAGCTTGGGGCCCGAAAATACGTTTGGGCGAAAATAATTAATCCGTCACTGGCTGTAATGCTTTTAGAGGATAGAGCCGATAATCTCAAGCAGGCCTAGGGGCCCAAAAGTTGTAGATGCGGTACTGGCTTCGGGTGGTAATTGTTTGTGTTCTGTGTTGAGTGCTTGTAGTTGTAATAAAATGAATTACAAGCACCAATCGGGAGCATTTTTTTCAAGTTATTGGCAAAAGTAATAGCAGTCAGTCATCTAATCGTAAGGTGGTGTAATTGGAATTATTATACTTTAGAATGTTTTGTATATTTGTTTCTTTTTTCTTGTTAAATTTATTTAAAATAATTTATATGGAAAATATTATGGTTGATATATAACCTTATTTCATTTTCCTGTGGAACCTATCCGATTTGCTGGAGCCATTCTGAATGTTAAAACAAGATTTCAATATTTTTGCGATTTATGAAATCTCCTAATTTTTTTTATTTATATGTACTTATTATAGAGAGGGGAGGACGCTCGGTTTCACGATTTGGCACCAGGGCTCTACGTTGTCTAGTTATGTCACTGGTTTTCATCATTCCAACATCTACAATTTTGAGCGTTGACTTTTTCATTCAGGAAAAATGTGCTCTCATCATTAGAACAAATATGGCGCTGATAATTGAGATTTGCTGTGATCATTTCTGCCATAATCTCGTACAACTCTAGTCGCCTGTTAGGGTCATCTTCGGTTAATTTGTGGACAATTCTCATTTTATAAGCATGGAATATATTGGATTTTAAAATGTTTTTAACGGGCGAACGCAAAATATTGCATGTCTCGACAATTTGCTTAGTACATTGTCTAGGATTTACGTCCGTTTCAGCTACGACCTGAACTTTCATGTTTTCGTTAATTTATGGCCTCCCAAATATGGGGATAGCCTGGTAGCGGGGAATCTTTTACCGTCCCTAGTACTTGAAATTTTGAAAAGGTATTTTCTGCATATTGGTCGTTCCGTAAAGCGTTCATTGAAGATGCGAACTGCAGCGTGATAATTCCGGTTAGCCTCGTCAAAAATAATCACTGCTTCGATTTTATCTTGTAACGAACGAACCATTTCAGTTCAACTTTTAGAACACTTGAAAAGCACTTTACAAAATGTCAAACAGTAGAAAACGAAGGCAACGACAATTAATTTTTGCACTTGGTGGATAAAAGTGCAGCAGGAAACCACGTATCAAAAAATCAAATTTAAAATTGTTCTAATTTTGAAGTAATTTAGTTTGGGGTCAGGATCCGAAGTCGATCGAAAGTCAACTTTTTAGCTGATCAACGTATCGCAATGTTTTATTGCTTCATCAGGACCCTACAATTGTATAAAAGAAGGACAATGAGTATTTAATTAATGTAGCATAGTATATTGTTATGACTGTTTATGGATACTAATTAAATCAAAATTATCGTATTTAAATGTAATTAAAATGGTATTAGACAATTGTTAAATTTTTTTTATGATATAAAGTTGCGAAAAAAGAAAAAGAAAACAAACACAAAATTAGTAAAATTACATCACAAGTAATAGAAGACACATACATCAATTTTTTCCATACATAGGTAGGTACTTACATTTAATTTTCGACCTTTGTTGTCATTAAAATTAGAAAAAATATGGACTTGTACATAGGTAAATCATTGATGGTAGTAATTGCATTTAGTAGAAACGCACTTATATTTAGGCGTACAGAAAATTCAAAATAACAAATACCACTATTATTCTGGTCTGTTCAACTTATTGGTGTCTACTAAGTCCTTTCTCGTTGCAACTTTCTTATCAGCACCGAAAAAGAGTTTTGAGGTTCAATTTGTAAATTGAGGTAATATACTGGGTGTTTCATTTTACAAAAGCAACTTTGTTTTGTTATGGCTTTATGAGCGATCCTATATAAATAGTTTTTCTTAACCAAATAGACTATTAAAAGTACAGTTTTCTATATATATATATATATATATATATATATATATATATATATATATATATATTTGCTAGCTCTCCTACTTTTGGAAATAATCTACCATAATATAATCTACATAAATAATTTCCATACATATTAGCGACCCTGTATATATTTGATATAACGTATTATTTCTTCTACAGTGTTAATTCTTGTACCGTAATTCCTAACGATATTTAGTAATTTGTACTAGAGGATAACTATCTCAGTGAACTAGCGTAATTTGTAGGAAATTCAATATAGGTAGGGGGCCTTCACGTTAGGTTGCTTCTGGGGCCTTATAAATGCTTATTGGATATTATTATTTATATAAAGTGCTGATACTTTGCTAGTATTTTGAAAATTAAAACTTTGTTATAGCTTTATTGTGATCAACTTTTCTTTGTTTTTTTCCTACTTATTTTGTAACTTTTAGAAAGGACTAAAAAATAAGAATAAAATAAATAGGCAAAAATGATGTTGCCAGATACTATATTACAATCCAATCAACACTAATATATCTATGAACAATGGTGATATAATAAAAAAAACGCTAATTTATTTTCTGAACACATATTAAAATTCCGTGAGGTAGATTTATCCATTTAACGGTCAAAACCTAAAATGGTCCACATAAATATAGATGTTTAAGCTACTTGTCTTCAGGGTTGCTTCAATCAAAATTAGTTAGCAATCACTGATTTTCATTACTATGATCCCCTGATTAAAAAAGGCAAATCTGCTTCTCATCTTTAGGTTTTCTAAAGGATTTGCACGATGTTTAATGGAATAATATTTATTTTATTAGTTTTACTGAGAATAAAAGATACTTTCATTTACAAATAACTTAAAATAATGTGACATGTCCCGATCATGTATCTTCTAAAACAAACGAATTTAAAGAAATATATTTTTTTTAAAAAACAAAAAAAAAACAAAAAGCTTCAAACCCAATAGGGAAGGTACACATGTAAATGACACTTCTTTACTTCTCACTCAGCGATTATTAAAAATTACGTATTTTTGGAATCGTTTGATGAGCTGTTTAATTTAATACCCATCATGATGGGTATTATTCTATCTTGTTTCGTTTTTTGAGATATTAAAAAAAACAAAAAGTCTCATTTGAGAAAAAGTCCTATTTTTTTTTATTTTAAAATATTTTAAAAATCTATAAACATCTTGTTAGGAAAACGATGCCCGATGCCTTCGTGCATTCAGTTTTTAATTCTGAGGTTTCGGGTCTGATATACCATCATCAACTTATTTTTCCTTAAGGCGGCCATTAATTCACTTAATTGAAAAAAGAACATTTTTTTTCCTTTCTTATGATGTATGACAAAGAAACGACAAAGTTCATTATTCGCTAAGTTGGCACATTTGGTTGTGTTAACAATAATTACTATAGTAATTTAACGCTGTTTAAGTTGTTTTATTCAAGATAAAAACATTATTCCGCCAACCTTTTAATTCGACTTATTATTTTGCCTGTAATTAGTAGTTTTTGTTATGATTAACTTCTGATTTCCAAAGATGGCCATACGATATACCAGTGAAGAAAAATTTGACATATTAGAATGTTATAACAAATGTAATAGGAATTCAAAACTTGCCACTGCCAGCTATTTGGAACTGTATCCTGAGAGGCAACAGCCAAGTGTAAGACTATTCGCCAGGCTTGTCACGAACCTAAGAACTTATGGAAGTTTTGAAGAACCAACGTCAAAAAATTATCCGAAGGACAATCAAGCTTGTGTTGATATCATTAAAGGACATTTTAATGCGAACCCGGCATCGTCGACCTGAATACCTGCAAGAGATACGCTTATAGGAGGGAGTACCATTTATTTGGACCGACGAAATCTTTTTTCGGCAACTGCGGAGTAATTAACAGGCATAATCGTCATTTTTGGGCTACTGAGAATCCTGGTCAAGTGACCCAACATAAGCTACAAGTAAGATTTGGCTTTAATATATGGTGTGGTATGTACGGCAAGTTAATCACCCAGTCCGCAAAATTATTTTAGTCAGATGGTATAATTTGTTTTTAGATAATCACTTTATAGGAACATTTATTTATAACCATACACTAACAGTCCAAAAGTATTTAAATCTTTTGGAAGGGCACATATTACCGGCCGTGAGAACTATAACAAGCCTCGGAAGGGAAGTTGAAAATCTATTAACACAAGTGTTTAACAACAAAGATATCGCCAACCGCGGTCGTGTAAGTTGGTCAGCTAGGTCTCCGGATATTACACCCCTATATTTTTATCTTTGGGGATATGCTAAAAATGAAGTAAATGAGTTTGAACCCTCTGCCCCAGATGTGTAGGTTTATCTAGGCTTCTGCAATTATAAAACAATTAGAGAAGAGTTCGGGATGTCTTAAATAATATAATAAAATCACCTTACCTTTTGCAAGGTAACTAGAACTAATTTAAAAAAATCTGACAAATGCATTAATAAGAATGGCCGTTATTTTGAATAGTTTAGTTTAATATTATAGTTAAAAGTAGTTTAATGTGTTATTTATTTGTTATGTAAATAGTGGTAAGTATAGAGAAATTAGTAGTTTCAAGCATCGATAGAACAATACAATTACGAAATTCAGAATAATTGTTTTGTACCACAAATCACCTTCGTAGCACCGTAGTCCCGACCGACTCAGGATTAGCATTAAAATGTTCTTTAATAATATTATCACGATATCATCATAGTCGTTTTGATACTAATCCTTTGGCTTTGGCTCTTCAAAACTTCTGTAATTTCTTAGGTTTATAGCAAGCTTCGCGGATAATCTTTGGCTTGTCTGGTGACTTCTCAGAATAGAGTTCCGAATAACTGGTGATAAATTTAATATAAAATTCTAACATATCGATTTTTTTTCACTGTATATATATATATATATATATATATATATATATATATATAATGTGTTTTCATTCCGGGTGTATATCCGTTCACTACTATCGTTCTGAAAAGAACAGTTTTAATGACGTTTCTCCAAAATCACATTTGGCATTTTCGAAGCTTTCCTTCTCGCGTCCGAATAGAGACTGAAGTGTTGGTGACTGCGACGCTTCGTTTTATACCGTCACCCGGGGCCGAAGGTTATATTTGCGCGGCCGTTGGTCGTTATTTAGTTTTCCGGATGGTGCTGTTGTTGTTGCGCTAATTGCGCTTGAGTTTTTGCTATTTTAGATTTGTCGATTATTGTCTTCCATAATGTTGCTGCTCGACTTTTCCCGTGGTATGATTTTTTGTTGAATTTCGGGGTTTATTGGTGAATTTTTTATTTTATTTTTAGTTGTTTTTTCTAGACACGTTGTCGGGTCCCTTGGAACAGGCCTATAACAATTGTCTTGTAGGATATCCTGCATTTTCTGTACGTAATTTTGGGTATTCATAACCATAGTTGCGTTTTCGTTTATCTGTTGGAAGGATTGTGATGGCTTTATTTTTTCGAAGGTCTGTTAGGGCCCTTTGTTCAGTGGGATTTAGGTTTTGTTCTGGTGTTTTGCTTGATTTTAAAATTCTTGCCACCTCTTGTCGAATCTCTTCTGCTTTTGTTTCTTCAGAGGAGTCAAGGACAGCTTTCACTCCAGCTATTATTTCTTCTTTAGGGATTTCCTTAGGAGATATCGCAAAATTAAAACTCTTACTCAGTACGGATTTTTCACTTTCTGAGACACTGTAGGATGAAATTGTGGCTGACTCGACTTTCTCAGAAGATTGTCATATTTTTTCGAAAGTTTATTCGTCTTAATATTCTTATTTGATTCTGTTCGCCAAAAAGCCAAAGTTTCTATGTGATTCCACAATAAAGGGTGAATGATGTTACTAAGTTTGAGGTGTAATTTTAAAAGTTCTTTCTCTGTCTCGGCTAGTTGTTTTCTAGTTTGATGGATTTGTTTTTTTAATAAAGCCTTACTAGCATTTTGAAGTATGGTGTTATTTTTTCTAGTTTTAGTATGATAAGACAGCCGTGTAAAAGTAGGAAGTAAATCGCTGTCACGATACTTAATTTCAAAGGTTAGATCACATAAAAGATTAGTTTTCTTACCTCTCAGTTTCTCATACGTCTTGATTTTCTTGAAGATCTCCTCCCCGTAGAGGTGTATAGTGTTGATTCTTAGTCCTTCACGGATGGAAAAATACAATGTGTTTTCATTGCGGGTGTACATCCGTTCTCTACTGTCGTTCTGAAAAGAACAGTTTCGCTGACGTTTCGCCAAAATCACTTTTGGCATTTTCGAAGCTTTCTTTCTCGCGTCCGAATAGAGACTGAAGTGTTAGTGACTGCGACACTTCCTTTTATACCCCCACCCAAGGCCGAATGTTATATCTGCGCGGCCGTTGGTCGTTATTTATGATTTCTGGATGATGCTGTTGTTGCGGTAATTGCGCTTGAGTTTTTGCGATTTTAGATTTGTCGATTATTGTCTTCCATACTGTTGGTAGTTTTAATGATTCGTCTCTTTTATTCAAGTCACCTTGTTTTTCAATTTCTATGGCTTCTCAGATTATTCTGGTCTTATAATGTTCTATATTGGCAATCTCCCTACACCCATCATCGAAATTTATTTTATGGCCGAAAATAATTTTTTTAATAAAATATGTTTCTATTATATATATATATATATATATATATATATATATATATATATATATATATTATAGAACAGGTCTTTTTAATTATTAAATAACACACAGTATTGCATTAAAAAAAAAACGTAGATTGAACTTATTTGAGTGTTCACAAATTTAATATAAAAATCCAATTGTGTGAGTTGTCGATCGACCTCTCCACCTGATATGTTACATGTCCTCTGTTAGTGTATTGCTTCTTGTTAGTGAAACATATTAAGGGAAGCGTTTAAAAGAATTTCTTCTAAAAGGGTGGGTGCAAAGAACCGGTTTAAAAACGTTAAATACTGTTGTTAAGCATTCGATATAACGTTATTATAAGAGTAGGACTCAGTTAATCATCTATTAAAAATATTGTATTATATATTTATACCTCCAGACATTTTGAAAGTGAACATAATGCGGATTTTCTGTCAACCGTAATAACTCTTAGACAATATACTATTAATTTATATAATTGGTTTTAGAAACTCGAATTTATATTTTTATTAATTAATTATCAATATTAGCGCTAATCACATTTTATTATTTGATTATTGCTAAAATGGGCAAAAACGAACACAAAACATATCAGGGTATATTTTTGATGAATAAATAATATTTTGGTAGTTTGTTAAAATATGCAAGGTGTCCGATTAAAAAAAAAGTTATATTTTTGAGACCTCATGTATATAGTAAGTGTAAAATGTACATATCTTAACTTATAATGTTTTGTTCATCTTGTATAAGATGGTCACGAATCACAATGTATGTACATCAGGGTTATTTTTAAGGTAAGCAAAAGTATTTATGAAAAATATATTTTTGTGTTAAAATCAATCTAAAAAGTTTTTAATAAATTAGCTCTAACCTAGTAAGAGAGACAATATCTGGGTCAAATAAACTTCGAACATTATTACATTAACCAATAACTTGGTTAAAAATAGTATCGAGCCACAAAAATGTGAAAGAATTTGAATTTGCCCGCAGGGTACACGGGTAATTACGGCACTAAATTTAAAATCGTAATTGCTAGTCAGAATATATGCGCTAAAGTTTCCTTACAATACACCTATAAAATTATTTTTATTTTTTATTTATTTTTAGCATGCTGCGCATTTACGACCTGAGATAGAAAATTTCAAAAAAACTTCCACATCATTTGACGTTGGCAAAAACCTATACCTACTTAATGAAAAATTGCGCCCGAGCTTGATACCTGTGGTGATGTTATACAGGATTATCCAGCATAAAGTGAACACCTCTTTTTTTACCGTTTACATACGTTTTTATAAAATTTAAGATCGCCATTTGGTGCATTTTTTGAAGAATTTGAAAATGTTTCTTAAAAATCAATTTAACATTTAGTAAAAGCGCTTTGGGAGAAATAGTATTTTTCCTAACAAGTGTGGAAAATGACTTTTTCCTCACGAGACAGCCGTTGACTGAACGACCCGAAGCGGAGTTCGGACAAGCAGTTGAGTGCGGAAAACACATTTTCCACACGCGTTAGGAACATTTATTTTTCTACAAGTGTGTGGAAATAACTAATGTCCAAAAGTCATATTAAAATTTTTATTTGAAGTTTTACTTTTTATTCCTTATTTATATAATAATTTGTAACAAAAGTGCAATTACAGCATTGGCCACATTGATGGCCAGTTCCAACTGGTTGCTTCTGCTTGGCATCATATTATCCCTATTGACCCTAATTGGCGTTATTCTAATTTTTTCAGATTCCGTTGTTTGAATGTCGGTTTCTGTCGACGTGTTGGGACACGGTTCTGAAAAAATTGTGTTTGTTGTGTTTGATTTAAAGGTAGCTGGAGGTCGTGAGCAAGTCGATGAACAAGGTGTGGGAACATCTTTTGGATTCAGAATTATATTCGCCATTTGTGTTTTATTCTCTACAGACTCATCTAAATATCCCTCTGCTACTTTAGTGGACATAGTAGAGGTTGTGGATGGGCTGCTTCATACTCTCAACGAGGGCGGAGTTTATGCTCAAGGCTACGCTGATGATCTTGCCATTATAGTAATAGGCAAGTTTCCAAACACTATTATAAGGCTCATGCAGAGGGCTTTGGCAATGGTGGAAAAGTGGTGACCAAAACACGGTCTATCTGTTAATCCGGATAAGACCGAAATGGTACCATTTACCCACAAGAGAAAAGTGGATTTTGAGAGGCTCACCCTCTTTGGGAAAGAGTTGTGTCTTTCCGGGTCGATAAAATATCTGGGTGTCTTAATAGATTCCAGACTGACCTGGAGGAATCATATTGAAAGGATCACAAAAGGACCACAGCGTGTCTGTGGGCGTGCAGACGGTCCTGCATACGCGAGTTTGGACTGAACTGATCAGATCAGACCCTCTCCTAGCCAGGAGAGATGCCATTATTCCGGTCTCAATTGCCTCTAAAAGGTTTTGTATAATTGTTCCTGAAAGAGAACAATGGAGAGATTCCTCCCCGTCCTTCCTCAAACCAAAGGGCCTTGTCTGGTTTACAGACGGCTCTGTAATGAAGGAGGAATCTAGGGCGGGAATCCATGGAGAGAGACCCAGGGCAAGAATTAGTCTTGCTCTTTGATGGTATGCGACTGTATATCAGGCTGAGGTTACAGCAATCTTAGACTGCGTACAGGAAAACCTTTCCAGACGATATCACGACAAGCATATCTATATATGTTGTGATAGTCAAGCCGCGATTAAAGCTCTATCCTCGAACAGGGTCAATTCGCTGCTAACACTTAACTGTAGGAGAGCCCTAGGGAGGCTGTGTGAGTCCAATAGGGTTAGCCTCAGGGCATTGGGGGTAATGAAGTGACGGATCAGCTGGCTCGAGAAGGTAGCAACACTGTTTTCACTGGGCCGGAACCTACTCTGGGAATTGCTCCTTCAGCTGTCAATGCTAGGATTAAGAATCGCACTGTCGAGGAATTCCGTGCTGAATAGCACGAGCTAGCAGAACTCTAAGGTGTAAGGTCTTCATAGCGGGCCCTTACAGCCGTTCTAAGTCTAATAGACTTTTAAATCTAAATAGAGGCCAGCTTAGAACCATTACCTGGGTCCTAACTGGACACTGGCTGGTGAAATATTACCTGCATAAGATTGGACTCGACAACGATCCATGCTGCAGGTTTTGTGCTGAGGTAGATGAAACTACTGAGCATCATAGGCTGCCGATGTGACGCTTTAGTCAACGCCAGACTACTTTGCTTGGGTGACACCTATGTGGAACCCGAGCTTGTGGGACGTGCACGACATGAAAGGGTCCTTTCCTTTCTAAAAAGGAGTGGGCTCTTGGCCTAACACGCCTATTTGGGGGGATAGCACAATGGGCCCCAGTGAGCCTAAGTGCTGCCCTTGTCGGGCTCCAAATCTATGCCTAATGTCTAATGTCTTAGTAGACATCCATCCCCATGGCGTTTCAAGTTATTTATGCCCACTCCGGCGACCGCCAATATAGTCGCAGATGACCGCCTATAACAGTGCCCTGTATATTATTCTAGATTAAGCAACTTTATATATGCTGGAACTTCTGCTTGCATTTTCCCAAATTTGTTAATATCAATGCATTAAACAGTACATTTCCCGTTTTAGTAGTTAACGAAAAATCTTTGATGAGGGGTACCTTTGGGACGTAACGATGCATATTTTTTAATCAGATATAGGTTATAGTCAGCAGTGACAACAAAATTTCTACTGCGATGTTTTGTTGTCTGTGCTTTTAAAAAGAAACATAGAATCCTGTTCTTGAATATTGTGTAACGTAAGATTAAGTAATTCTTCCCGTCTGCAAGCTCCCGCGATCCCGATGATTGTAGCAATTTTCACTAACAGGTGAACATGATCGGGAGCTTCTGTGAAAAACTTGTTGATATCATCGTGGGTTAAAATTTTATTTTTTTTTTCGGGCGGAAACCTACGCTTTTCTTTTTTACTTTAAACATTATTTTCAGCATTGAAAATCTCGACCAAAGAGTTGACGGCTGGCAGGTTTTTGAAAGCTCAGATAAATAAACTAAAATTACCTCCACCTTTTCATAGTTGCTTATTTTCTTTTGTAGGCACCATTGGCTAAATATTTCATATTCTTTGTAGTATCTTCTTTCCGATTTTTCAGGTAAAAACGAATTAACATTTTTTGCAGCCCCAGCAATCTCCTTTGGGACGCCTTCTATTGAGGTATCAACTACATCCATTTTTTTGCGATATGGACTAAACACCTTACAAAAAAAACTCGGACTCAAATTGAATTCTCATACATAGAAAATGTCTGAAGTCGTCATTTTTGACAATAAACAAAATAGCATGTCTTGGATACACAGGTAGCAATAACATAGGTAAGTTTTATAACGTAATTAATAAATTAATGGAAAATTATAATAATATGTATGCTGACCGCGTTCACGGAGAAAGAATATAAATGCTCAAAAAATAATGTTATCTTTAATTTGAATGTCAATTAATGCAACTTCCGTTCGCGAGCTACAACTTAACCAAGCTGCTGTGGGTCGCGATGTATATTCAACAGGTTGTTAATCACAACAAATTTAACCTGGTTGTTATGTTACCCTGGTTTGATAAAATTTACCGCACTAGTGATGAAAATATTTTCCGCACTAGTGCTGAAAAACAAATTTTCCACACTAAAATATGTTTTGAATATTAGATTTTCCGCACGCTTGTAGAAAAAATATTTTTTAATGTCATAACCTACACTTCCCATACGCTTTTAAAAAGACGTCATTTTTCATACATAGTTTGTTTTTCTTTATTTCAGTCGTTTTTGATATATTGCTAAGACCACAAAATAATGACAGCCATCTCAGTAAAATCATGACTACCAGATTTAATGGAATGTCATTAATGATTAAAAATAGATCCAACCAATAAGCATTTAGGTAAATATGCCGTGCCTTTTATATATGAAATTGTCACTCTCTAAGCTCTTTTACAAGCTCTTTTACAAGTGCCCTGAAAATGCTTAACCTAAAGAGAGAATCGAAATGTACATATGAACTCTACAACTGATATTTTTATTATTTTAGATCATTCCCGCGCAGTGTGTGGTGTATCTGTAGTCTTCGACTATAGCAAGATTGAGTCGACTTATTGCAAATTTAGAAACATTTGAATTAACCGGCAGGGAGATCAATTTCTGCTTTTCTATGGAACATAAGGCTAGGAATATCTACCAGTGAAAATTTAGGGGTAGCGCCAATTGAAGATATTGTTATAGAAACAATGTCGTCATTGTTTTTCTAACAGATATTTGACTAATAATAACATCTGCCTCTTTGACTTCTTAATAGGTTAAGTTTTTAATGGCTGCTTGGTTGATTAGTTGGGTGTTTAATAAAAACTATCCTTACCTTTCTGTCCAGGTTGGATCAGAGTGGTCTAACGTCTTTTAGAATTTGTCTTTATTTACTACATTCCTTTGCTGTCAAAAATTGTCCAATAATTGATTATGTCAGTTGTGAAAGCTGTAGAGCAATACATGTATTACCACCATAAAGGAATATAGCAACTCATGTCTTTGTTTCCCTTTTTCTTTTTTGTGCCTTATTAGAACTTCTGCTACTAATGCAATACTATCATGATCTTCAGTCGACATATTCACCACAGCTATGAGTAAATTCGCAAGAAGTAGGCTATGTGCATTTCTGAACAAACAAAAATTGTGAACTGTACGACGCAACATGCAACAAAGTAGCGTGCCATTAATAAATATCAAGAGCGAGCCAATAAGATACTTCACCATTACTTCCCTTCTCTTCTCCTTGTGAGCACTATCGCAACTAACAATTACAATAATCTTAATTCTACATCTCTACCGGAACTAAAAGTAAATTCGCCAGAGGTATACATCAACCGCTGAAACTTGGGTCTTAACAAAGTATGACCTGCGTGACGTAACATGCTTTAGGATTCCAAGCAGCAAATCTCACGTAGGATGCTTTTTTTGATGTTGCAGCAGATGGCGGAGATGTGTGTACGCGGGAGAAAAAGTATGCGGAAATTTGTATCGCCATTAGACCTAACATTTATTATTAATAATAAATAAAAGTATTTATTAAAAAGGAGAGAAACATAGTGCCCGGTCAAAATACATAAATCGTATATACATTTTTAACTATGTCAAGATAGAGTGAAGAACAAAAATAATAAGCGACGAATACATAAACAAAAATTGCGTATATATCCAGAATTTTAAAAAAAAATAATTTCTCAAACACAACAAATTTACACTTACATTTAAGACTCAACAAAAATATTATCTTTATTTAATTGTCAATAGGTAAAGGACACAACTTTACCAGCGGTCTTGTGAATATGTCATTCTTTGTATAGTGGCAACTTGTGCCACTCCACTAATGACATGACATAATATGGGTTTTCACTAAAATAAGTGTTCTAATTTTGGAGGTAGTCATTAGATAGAACAACTTGACACCTTGCTGAAAGAAATGTAAACATTTTCTGTTGCAACGATTCCAAAAACTGCGAGGTAAACGCTGGAGTAATTTCTAGCCTCAAACGATTGATTAGAACCTATAAAGAGTTAAGGGTAGGAAAGAGTAAAAGAGGTCCCATAATCAAAAAATGACTAGCTGCTGGTACATTGATATCTTCAAAGTCGGTACTCATAACGGTTAAACGTCATGAGCTTAAAATTGATTCATTTTAACAAGATCTGCTAATCTATTTTTTTTGAGGCAGCTTTAAAATGTCTAGCTTAACTGGAACATAAATTTTTGCTTATACCGCTGTGGTGTACAAAGCTTTATAAAGCTGCGAAAAATTTATCGGTGGACATATTGGTAACCAATTCTAAGTGAATGTCTTTAGTAACAATGCAAATAACTAAGAAAATATATACCTTATGTTTGGAAATCATTTTGCTTCCAACGAGATCGAGGTAAATCACCCATGAGATCACCTTTATTTCTAAAAAGGACAATTTTTTTATCTTGGTTTAAAATGTGTGTGCGTGTAGAAGCTAAATTAAGTTTATTTTCTTAATTTATATAAGGACTCCTAAGTCTGGACAAAAAACTAGGCCCGTTAAAACATAAAGACTTTGAGATTAATTTTGAAAGCAATATACCACGTGATGCCATGTCGGTGTGAACGGACCGAACATGAACCCAGAGGGCGAGATGCTTTTCTAGATAAAGGCGACAGGGGTGAAAACAATGTTATTTTTAAATGTGTTCAGATTATTTGTTGCGTATAGATTGACAAACAAAAATCTTTTTTGGCTTTTTTGCAATCTATACGCAACAAATAATCTGAACACATTTAAAAATAACATTATAGATGGCTGCAAACTATCATTTTTTTTCATATCTAGGTTACATGTCAAACAAACTGACACATTTTAAAATTTTGAAATCAATTCTTTTCTATTATTTAATGTTTTTCTCTTACGATCGGCGCACTGATGAGTCCCGATAGGATGAAAGTATTTGTACAACTACTATGTGTCTATAAAAACTCGAGGTAAATGATATAATTTCTTATGCTTGCTTAAATAATATTGTTTATATTATGTATCGAAACATTCCGTAGACAGACTAGTCTACATGTTGAAGTATGTAATTATATTAAATATTTGCTTCAATTAATTTGTTAATAAGTTAAATATTTTTATTCAGTTGCGAAAAAGCCAAAAAAGATTTTTGTTTGTCCATCTATACGCAACAAATAATCTGAACACATTTAAAAATATATTTTGTGGTTTATTTTTTTCAGAAAAATTATACACTGAAAGGTATCGTTGATTGCAAGATATAGAAAATGTAAGGTCGTGTAAATTACTTAAACAGTAGAAGCACTAATACAACAATTAAAGCAATCAAAGACGTTTTATATAAACATTTAGAACAATTATATAATGTGTCCTAACACTGGGACCTGGGGTGGATGATAGATCAAAATACAAGAGTTCTAACCACACTGCACCACAACTGGTTACGTTCTGGACGCGCGTTTCGCTAACCAAGTTAGCATGATCAGCAGATGATATAAACTAAAGTAACTTATCCTAATCGAGACTATTTATAAGTAAATGTGGTCACACTTGTTTACGCCCGACTGCACCGTTGTCAAGTAAACAATAGAGGGGACTATAGGGAATAGGCCCTCTGTCTTTATTTAGTGCTTTCTTACCACATTTAACTATTTCTATGCTCTCAAATGCATCCAATAATCTATTATTTGATACATTTTTAATCAACTTAAGATTATTTATTCCTATTTGGTGATTGTTTTCTAAAGCATGTTGGGCAACGCTTGACTTTTCTGTTCTTCCGTATCTTAAATGTGCCATGTGTCCTTTAACGAATGTTTATGAAGCGTTTAGTTTGCCCAACCTATTTTAGATCGCAGTCATTACAGCTAATTTCATAGATGCCAGTCCTCTCCTTCAAGTCGACTTTGTCTTTAAGGTTTCCAAGGAGATTTTTCAAACTGTTCTCCGTTTTGTAGGCTACTCTAAAACCTACGTTTTTGAATGCTTTTTCTAGACCTCTCGTATATCTGGGATCATAGGGGATTACTATAAACTTATTGGGAGCCTCAGGTGCTTGAAGAGTAGTGGCATCTTTTAACATTTTCTTATGCTTATGTCTATTTACTAATTTATGTACAAAATTACCATTATATCCATTACTTTTAGCTATATTTTTAATCCGATTCGTTTCATTGTTAAAACGTTCTTTACTTAATGCAATGAAATGAGTCGGATGTTAAAAAAAAGAACTCAAGTATTTCGCAAGGGTGTGGTATAATTACATAGACGATATATTTGCTATTTTTGATACTAAAACAGAAAATTTGGACACTTTCTTAGAAACATTAAACAATAAATATCCTTTTATTAATTTTACGTACGAAAAGGAGAACAATGGGCAATTACCTTTTCTCGACACGTTAGTTATTAGAAATAACGATAAATTAGAATTTGATATTTATAGGAAATTTACTAATACTGGTAGGTATATAACATCCGACTGATTTCATTGCCGTCAAAACAATATGGCTGCATTTCATTTCTTAACTCACAGATTAGTCAATTTTCCATTAAGTGAAGAACGTTTTAACAATGAAATGAATAGGATTAAAAATATAGCTGAAAGTAATGGATATAATGGTAATTTTGTACATAAATTAGTAAATAGACATAAGCATAAGAAAACGGTAAAAGATGCCACTACTCTTCAAGCACCTGAGGTTCCCAATAAGTTCATAGTAATCCACTATGATCCCAGATACACGAGAGGTCTAGAAAAAGTATTTATAAACGTAGGTTTTGGAGTAGCCTACAAAACGGAGAACAGTTTGAAAAATCTCCTTGGAAACCCTAAAGACAAAGTCGACTTGAAGGAGAGGAGTGGCATCTATGAAATTAGCTGTAATGACTGCGATCTACAATATGTTGGGCAAACTAAACGCTCCATAAACATTCGGTTTAAAGAACACATGGCACATTTAAGATACGGAAGAACAGAAAAGTCAAGCGTTGCCCAACATGCTTTAGAAAACAATCACCAAATAGGAATAAACAATCTTAAGTTGAATAAAAATGTATCTAATAATAGATTATTGGATGCATTTGAGAGTATAAAAATAGTTAAATTTGCTAAGAAAGCACTAAATAAAGACAGAGGGCCTATTCCCTATAGTCCCCTCTATTGTTTACTTGATAACGGTGCAGTCGGGCGCAACCAAGTGTGACCACATTTACCTATAAATAGTCTCGGTTAGGATAAGTTACTTTAGTTTATACCATCTGCTGATGATGCTAACTTGGTTAGCGAAACGCGCGTCCAGAACCTAACAAGTTGTGGTGTAGTGTGGTTAGAACTCTTGTATTTTGATATATAATGTGTGATTAAATAGACATTTAACTCGTCCAGAATCATTAAAAAATGTGGAGTTATTTCTGACATATTTTGAAAATCGTTTATTATTTTCTTTAACTTCTTATAGAACCAGAAGATAAACTTACCGAAATGTAAGTAGGCAGTTTTTTTTAAATATATTAGATCTTTTTTTGTTGGGACATTTGAAGAACTCTGTTCCTGACTTATCAAGTTTATGACATTATGACAATAATAAAATTCCATTGATCAGTAGGAAAACTTAAAATCTAAGAGACAACATAGCCAATCTGGGTTTTGAAAATTGGCCAGTTTCAAGTTACTAATATGTCCACCGATAAATTTATCGCAGCTTTATAAAGCTTTGTCGTGCCCCACAGTGGTATATGCAAATAATTATGTTCCAGTCAAACTAGATATTTTAAAGCTGTCTCAAAAAAATAGATTAGCAGCTCTTGCTAAAATGAATCAATTTTAAGCTCATGACGTTTAACCGTTATGAGTACCGACTTTGAAGATATCAATGTGCTATATCAATGTACCAACACCTAGTCTTTTTTTTATTGATTATGAGACCTTTTAAAAGAAAAATAATTAAAGTGTTCAGCATCAAAGAGCGACGAGTTGAGATCTATTAATGCTTTGAATAGGTGCAGAAATGAAATAAAACTTTTATAATCAATTCAATTTTTGTATTTCTAATTTAGGTAATGGGGCTATGTTATTAGCAGATAAAGAACGATAAAAAATATTTAATTAATTTCAAGTTTCCGTGTTATAAAAGTAAAATAATGTTTTGAGGCAGATCAGAAAACTGACCTCTTACATTTTGGATTCCTGAATAGCGAGCTCTAAATATATTTCTTAGGGAACTGTATGTTTTTGCACGTTTCTCCAAATAATGAAAAATAGGCAAGTAATTTATAAAAAAAATAGCATGCTAGGATTTATATGGCCATATTAGACATAGCTTTTATTACTAATAATAAATAAAATAATATTGGTGGACGAAACATCATCCATATCTGTGGTTTAGGTGTTAATATTATCATTATGAATGAATTAGTTCCAAAAATTTGTTTTTTCTATGTGCAGGTTTATTTCTTCGTATACCTATAATATTCGTTTACATCGACTGTGGGTTTCAGCAGCATGACACATTCGAACGGAATGACGCACTTAAGAATTTTTTTCCGTTTTTTACTTTTTTCAGCCTTGCGTTTTCCGAGACGAGACCTACGTAAGCTATCGAAATGGCATTACGTAAGTAGAATTTTCTCTGTATCCTAAAGATACCAATTGGCGATGGCGTAACCGGATAAATTGTTGAGGGGGCTAGAGCCCCCTCCAACCGAATTTTCTATTTCTGATGAAGAAAAATTTTACTAGAAAATTAGCCAGAAGTAGAATATATTAAGTAGGTAATAGAAATATTAAGAAGTCTTAAGAATATTAAAGTCTAGTGCGATTTCAACAAATTATGGTTTTATTTCCGATTATAAAAAATATTTTGTAACGAATTTCATGACTTTTTAGTGAAAGTTATATCAACGATTTTTTATATTATTATATACATGGGGACCAATAAATCGGACCAATATCGAATTGTTGCCACATTCTAGTTCACGTAATAGGAGCAGGCAAAAACACACAGTGTAGATGCTCTGCTAAATAATCGGGAAGTATACCAAATCCTCGAAAGTAGTAAACAACAGTAGGACCTACGCGGATAAAGTTATATGGTTCAGGTGATTAAAGCTACTTGCAAAAAATACCATAAAAGTAAGGGCTAAAGTATGATATAAATATACATATTTTGGGAAGTAAAAAAACATATTAAAATAAGTAAAATTAAAAGTTCTATTTATATTTTAAATTACAACACTTAAGTTGTCACCTTCATTTAATTTAATTTATACCTATAAATAAAGTGCTACAAATTCTTGTGAAATCGCAAAAACTAAACAAATGACAATTGGAAAGCAAATAAATGAACATGGACTCTCTTATTTTAAAAGATATACCCTGAATATTGTTATTTCATTAAATTGGTTTATTCTTTCTAATTTTAATTATGTCCGATTTGAAGCATCTATCAATGTGATAGATGCTTGGAATTTCAATAAAAAATTATATGACAGATATCAAAGTTAATTTGAAATCCAAATTTCAAATAAATTAAATTTTCAATTTCGTATTCTGCAAACTGGATATTGTTTTGATATATTTTTTTAAAAATTTAGAATTGACAGCTATCAAACTGAAATTAAAATTTTAGATTCAAATTATTTAGTTATATTTCAGATTCGAGCGGCTATTGTTTCCATCCTGCCCGATAGTCACCAAAAAAGAGAAAACAATAAATCTTTAAAAACACCATAGGTTGAACACAAATCTTAGCTGTTTGTCAACCATAATTATTTTTATTATATGCTTTAAACTACAAATATGTATTGTGTTTAAATGAAAGTATCTTAAAAATGGCAAGGTATAAATAAATGGTATGCCTCACGCATAAATATTGGCGCAGAATAAAAAATTAGTGGATCAAACCCTATTTATCTGATTATACTCAGAGTTGGGCAAACTACTTGAAAAAGGTAGTTGAGTATAACTACTCAAGTAAAACTATTTTAACTACTTAGTAATTTAACTAGTTAGTAGTAAAAAATTTTACCAATTTAGGTACTCACATAAAAATAATGCTTCCACACTTCAGTATACCATTTTATTATGAATTTTTTTTTCTGATATTTTTTATTTTTTTGTTATTTTTTAATTGTTAATAAATTTACTTTCATCGTCTATAAAAATATATTAGTATCATAGAATAGCATATTATTACGGAGATCAGATGGATGGAAGTGACGATTTTTTTAGTCAACAACAAAAATTATGAGCTCTATAATATACAGGGTGTAAAGAGTTTGACTACAAATATTTTAACACGGGATAGTATGGATCATTTTGATTAGAAAAGTCAATTCCTTGCCATTTTTGAGAAAAATGGCCTAAAGTTGTATTTTGTTTTATTAATTTTTAAGCACATCGTTAACACATCTATTAAGTTTAATATGTAAAACAATTAATTATACGATTTTCTACAAAATGCCTAAATTTTTTTCTTAGTAAAATATCTGAATGTATTTTTTTATTTTACTACAGAATGCTTTTTGGGAAACATCAATACTGCCAACCGTAGAGAAACGAGCAGGCTTCAACGAACATAACAATTCGCAAACATATCAGTTGCAGTTGTCTTGTTACTTCCTTCATAAAAGGGAAGTATTGTAATCGTGAAAAAATCACCTTCCGAGATTTTTCAGATCTTTATTTTTTGGTTCTTTCACCGTTTTAATGCATAGACGGAATTTAAAAACTCCTTAAAAATATATACGAATATTAAATATGCAGACATGTTACTTATTTATGGCGAGTGTAGACGCAATGCTCATTTGGCGTCCCAAACATACCGTTTTACAAAGAGTTAGCGATACGCAAAGTGTAAACTTCCGTCAAACTAATCGGGGGCCTGAAAGGCAAATAACACCCGAAAACGAGAAACCTATTTTAGCCCTAGTTTTGAGTTTGAGCACTCGGGAAATCTCGCGAAAAGTTGGATTTTCTAATTGGACCATCCATCGTATCCTTCGTGAAAACCTTCTGTACTGTATTGTGCAGCGAGTACAAGCTTTGACTTTTGAATTTGGCCGGTGGTTTCTCCGGAAAACCAAGAACACGAAAATTTTACTTTAAACATACTGACAAACGATAAATGTGGTTTTACGAGAGATGGATGTTTAAATTATCATAACACTCATACCTGGGCTCAAGAAAATCCACACACGATTCATTGCCGGTTTTTAATAAATATTTGGGCTGGAATAATCCACAATCGGTTAATCGAATCTTTTGAGCTACCAAAATTTTAACAGGAGAGGCATACCTCCAGTTTTCAACTAATGACTTGCCCACTCGTTTAGAAGATATTCCTTTAGCTCAGCGAGCCAGTGCCTGGTTTCTTCAAGATGGAGCTCCTGCCCACATTCATAGGAATGTGTTTCAACATCTGGATAACACGTTTGATAATAGGTGGGATAGGTCACAATACCCCAGAACTTAGAAAATGACCTTCGAGGTCACCAGACCTAAACCCCCTTGATTTCTATTTTTGGGGCCACATGAAAACATTGGTGTACCTATAATAGGGTTGAAATTGAAAATGAAGATGACCTTAGAAACCGTATTTTTGCTGCAGCGGAACAAATTAGCAAATACCTAACATTCTTGAATCTGTTCAAGAAAATTGGTTTCGCTGTATTCGTGCGTGTTTAAATATTGTGTGAATTACCTACCTAGTGCTATAAATTAATATGCTTGGTAAGTTCATATTGTTTCTTAAATTTCCAAATTAATTGGGCGTAAATAATATGAAAAAAAAAAGGTTATTACTGTTAGTAAAACTGGCTCTAGGGGGGATTTACCCGCCAATTCTGAAAAAAAGGTCCTTACTTTATACCATTTCCATCATATCATCATATAGGTTAAATAAATTGGCTCTGTAGGGGGGGGGTTAACCCCCAAACCCCCCTTATATATGCCACTCGATCGAGATATCTTTGAAACGGTCCTATATGGTCATTATGCCATTATTGGCAGCGATAAGAAAAACCTTAAATACGAAATTTGCGAACATTTTTTTGAACTTTTTAAAGATTTTTTTAAAATACACTTGATACAAAATTAATATAAAAATCGTTAATTTAAATACCCACACCATAAAAGACCCTGTATTTTATTATATTTTGTAATCCTTTTCAAAATTCTAAACTAACTTGATGTAACATACCCTATGCCCATGTTTAATTATTTTCTTAATATTTACATATGAAAATTGTAAATATCAGACATAATGACCTCAATTTGTAAACCTGTGAAAAGTTTTTGCGATAGAGAGCACGAATAGATTTAAATTTAAAAAACAATTGAAACTCTTGGCGATTTGGGTTATGTTTGATTTCTATTAATATCGCAACGAGTTCTTTAATCAGTTTCAGTAGTATTCAGTTAGAGTTTCAGACCAGTAAAAATTTCTTTTTGGAAAAAAAGTTTTCAAACATCGGAGTAAAATTCAAAAAGTTTTTAGCTTTAGAGTTTTCATAAATATGGTGCTTTAATTCATTCGTTGACCAGTTTAAATGCAGATAAAATACGTATTTTTTTAAAAGTAATATAACATTCTTCTTTAATCAGAAGGAGTGCAATGTTTAGAGGTCATTCTCCTGGCGGATATTTCCTTTCAGTCATAATGTCGAGGCACTGATAAAAATATTCGTGGAATACTGCTTTGCAAATTTCTAAATGATGTTGGGTTGATTTAATTAACCAGCCGAAGAACTTAGCGTTCTATTATATTAAATCCATTTGTTTTACCGATGAATAATCATGAGTCATATGGAAAATTTTAGGTCGATAGCAGATTATGTACTAATAATATATGTATGAAAAAATAGATTCTGTTTCTGGTACTCTTTAATTTGAGTGGGTAGGTACGAAACCAAGTAAAAAGAAAACTTTATTCAAAAATTATACAGTGCAAAAATATATAATTTTAAAACACTGTAGCGTCTCTGGATAATGCATGAAAAATTTGTTGTTAGTGTTAGTGCTGGTACTAACATAGATTGGTTAACTTAAATAGCTCGTTAATAGCTTTTTAAATGTAAATTAACCACAGTAGATTCACAAGTACTTGGGTGTTCAACAATCGGTTCGTTTTACCTGCTCCCAAAAAATGTTTGAGTAAGTCTTAATGTCACATCATGCGGTAGACTGGAAGTTTTTGTAGAAAACGACAATTTTTACAGAAAGCAAAAGACTTGGTTATTACTATTTCAAAATTAAAAGTAAACTTAAAATCATGATATTAATCTATTTTTTTATCTAATCGAAGATCACCGAGAACAAAAAAAATCCGTTATAATTTGTGTACAGGGTGTTCGGTTATATTTTGATCGAGATCTATAGGTTTGTTTCTCAAGATATCAAAAGTTTTACACACAAAAGTTTTAGGATTTAGTCTGAATCGTCAGAATTTGTTACCAAAAAAAACATATGAACATCGGAAATTGGGAAAATGAGCATCAGCTTTCTTATTTTAAATGGAACACCCTGTATATTTTTTGTTTATTGAGAAGAGCTTTTTCTCCTGATTCCAAAAATATATGGTTTGTCTATGCTCACTGTAACCATTATCCCATAATTTTGAAAAAACATGGAAAAATTATCCGCTCTGGCTTAAGTGCAGTAGAAATAATAGAAAGCTTTGGTTTCAATTGTTTTTACCTCAAAATGGCCGTTTTGTCACTCACTTATCAACTTGTTTTAAGTTATCCGCTCTGGCTTAAGCATAGTAGAAATAATAGAAAGCTTTGGTTTCAATTATTTTTCCTTCAATATGGCCGTTCTGTCATCACTTACTTAGCCACTTTTTTGCCTTTATTTTCAAAACTATGGGATTTACTGATCAAGAAATACTATCAATATTTTAAAAATCTACTTTAGTGTAAATAATTATCGTGAAACACGAAATCAATACAGGAGAGAGTATCCTAATTTAGTTGCTCCCTCAATATCTGCTATTTATTACATTCTGAAGAATTTTGAGAACAGAAAAACTTTAATTAAAAAAAAGAGGACAACCACTAGAAATGAAGGTAACGATTTGGAAGTATTGTTATATTTTGAAGGTAAGGAAACTAAACCTATTATTATTGTTTTCAATAAAATATAATGCATGTTTTTTTTTTCGTAGAAGACCCAGAACCATCTATTGAAGACGCAGTGATAAACTTAAATAAAAAAAAGTGGAAAATTTACGAAACCTTGTAGCACTACAAGTATAAACCTTATAGGTTTAGACCGGTACAAAATTTAACTCCATTGAATAAAATACAAAGAGTCACATTTTCTCCAGAGATGTTGATAAGAATACAGAATGATCCTAATATCTGTAGGAGAGTTTTATTCATCACCGAGGCGTTTACAACCGCAGGTATGTTTAATAGAAAAAACAAACATTTTTGGACAACCACAAATCCCTATAAAAAACAAATTGTGCGAATTCAAGGTCGGATGTCTATTAACATTTGGAGCGGTATGATAGATAATAGAGTTTTGGGGCCTGTAGTAATTGAGAATACTTTGAATGGCCAAAGATATTTAGATCTTCTACGAAATCAGATCGATGAGGTTTTAGAAGAGCTACCTCTCCAAATTTTGAACAACCTTATTTGGCACCACGACGGTTATTTGCATCGAAGTTACCGAATATCTAAACAACAAATATGATCTGTGGATAGGAAGACAGGGACCCTTAAATTGGCCAGCGAATAGCCCCGATCTTTCGCCTCTCGATTTTTTTTATGGAGATACCTTAAGAATAAAGTATATTATAATAATATCACATTAAAACTGTCAAAAAGTTAAGCATCACAATAAAGGTCATTAACAATGATGAGGTGGTAGTACCCAATGAGAAAACAAATAAAAAAAAAATGTTCCCGAACCGGAAGTTAGAATAAAAGATCTTGAATAAAGCAAGCAATCAGTTTTTCTAGCAAAAACAAACAAAAACGAAATAGAAAATATAATTAAATCACTTAAATAATAACCTCAGAAACTCTAAAACAAATTCAGTGTGAAATTTCAATAGACATTTCTTATATAATTAATAACATAATTAAAACTGGATTCATTTAGGTTGAATTTAAAATATCAATAGTAAGACCACTGCCCGGACCTCGCGAGCCTAATGGGTAATGCGGCCCTGTCCAAAGCAAATAGCAAATAACTTAAATTAAAATATCGGTTCAGTAATTATTTTCGTTTCCTATTTCCGGTAGATATTTTGTTCGATTGATATTTACCGACGTAAAGCGCTCCGCCGCCGCGACAGAAATGAACCTGCTGGGGAAGACCAAGTAAAAATAAAATGCTGTTTAGTGCGCGTTAAGGTCTATACACACGGTGACAAGATTTTTGTCGCCTATCGATAAAAGTCGCGTAGTTTTGTAAATATAATTTCCTTAATTAAATGTGCGCTTTTATAAATCGATAGTTTTTAGTTCTATCGATATGATCTAATACGATAGTTTTTTCTGCAAACTTTCACCAGGCCGTGGAGCACTTAAAGGCTCGGGACCTGGCGCAATCGCATCACTCGCACCATTGTAGTTACGCTACTTATGAAAACCCCCATGTGTTTCGCGTAGGACATACTCAGTTTGCTCAAAAAATAAATGTTTGGGCGTGTATTTTGGGTGACCAGATCCTAGGTCCGAAATTTTTGGAAGAAAATTTAAACTGCCAAATATATTGACTGCCGCAGAATACCATCACTCCACTTATTGATGATGTTGTTACTCAAAAACCCACGTTAGTTCCATTTTGGCGTTACGTTTCAACAAGACGGTGTCTCGCCATATTATTTAAGAGACACTAGAAATTACTTGAATGCAATCTATTCGGATAGATGGATTGGTGGCCGAGGACTGACAGAGTAGACAGCTCGCTCGCCAGATTTTTTTCTATGGGGCTTTGTGAAATCTCAAGATTTCAAAATGGCTGGTGTGTGCAGGAGTAAACCCTGAAACTCTCCATAAGAATTTACTAAGACGATGTTCATTTGTCAAGACATGCAAGGCAGACACTCACAACATATTTTAAAATGAAAATTTGACGTTTTTCTTTTTTTGCTTGTTTGTTTTTTTTTAATATTCGTTTTATCAGTTTCTTATTAATGGTTATACTGTTAATAAATTTATTTATTAATTAATAAAATATTTACCGTTTCATTTTCGTGCTTCTTTTACTATGGAGTATTGTAATTGCATTGATAACCTCAAAAAAATATCTCAAAAGTATAATAATGATTCCATTACGAAACTTGTTACTGGCCGAATCAAATATTTTCAAAATCGGTTAAATTAAGAATAAAAAGACCTTTAAAACAACGTATCACTCGACCAACTTCCATAAAAAAATAATTCGAAACAGCTATCTTCTTGACATTTTAATCTGTAATTTTTTTAAATGTAGAATTTCTCGTATATTATGGTTCCAAATTTCATCGCTTCTATATCTATAGACACACAAAAACAGGTACAAACATATAAATAATTATAGTCAGTAGATACTAAGTATCAAGTAAAAAAAGAAAAGACAAGATCAAAAAAACATAGAAGTAAGTCAAGTACAGATATTAAAACAAGTTGACATTTGGTAATATTAATAGAAGTATACTAAATACATTAGTTCTAATACAAGAAAACCACAGAGACAACAATCCCATTTGAAGTTTCACTTTACCTGTTTCTACTTTAGCAAACGTATTTATAAAGTCCCTGGGCATCATTTTCTATAAACCTGATTGACAAATTACTAAGATGTAAATGACGTAATAAAATACGTAACTAATGTTTAACCCTATTAAGGACGCTAAACGGACAGTGGTCATTATAGATGAATAGGCATTGTTGAAAAAATTTTCAAAACAGTTTAAAGTTAAGAACTGTTAATTTTAGTCCATTAAGAAGTAATTTGTATCTATCAACTGAAAAAATATGAATTTAGCATATTTGACGAAATGAAGAACTTTAAAATAATTAATTACAATACAATAATTTCATTACTTTAACCATAACCTCTCTATACATACAACTATTTCATCCCTACTTAATTTATCATCAAAAAAAACTTGAAAATCTTTCAAAACATTGTTGTAAACAGTGTATTTCTTGGATATCTCAGATTATATGAATATATGGCCAAATATGTTATCTATGTTATTATAAAACACTTTTTATCATAGAAATGTGTCTCGTTTGGTGGGTGTTACTCCCAACTGAATATTTTTTTACTGTTTTGTCGTCCTTATTATCTGTCAATAAATTTACTTCGTTATTAATGCCATGAAAATTGTTTCTTACATACCCTACAAATTCAGAAAAAATGTAAGAGCGTTCCAAATGTAAAATTCATTAATTATACGTTTCGCACCAACTTGTTGGTACTATTTATTCTGAGCAATAAATATCTTACAAAACCATTATTAAATCCTCTAATTTACTATACGTTACTAAATAAATGCTTACTTATTATTTTTTATAATTATATTGTAGGCCAATATGGCATCTGCTTTTAGCCGAACATCTAGAAGTGTCATATCCTTGACATATTATTGGAAATTTTAATACTTTTTAAAACTTAGCTGGGTTTCGAAATTAAATTATTTTAATTTTAATTCAAAAAATAAACAATTAGAAATACTTAATATACATAGCAAGGCCTCTACTAAATTGCTATTCGAATTATCTCAATTTTGTTCGCCTAAAGACAACTTTTATGTTGGTTTTATATTCCCTGAGTCGCCAATTTCGAGGTCCCATGATTCGGGAGGCCACAGGCACTAACTGTTGACTTGAGTAGCACAGTGAAACCAGTGTTGCCAACAGATCTAGAGTTGCAATCTCCAGTCGAAAACCTATTTTCCCCCAGAAATCTCCAGATATAAGTTTTATTAATGCAATATTTTTTCGTTAACTTTAAAATTTAATTTTCAAAATTATATATTTTACAAATTATTATCGTCAGAATTTAATATCTTAAAAGACAATAAATAGAAATTTAGAAAAACACGTCAAAATACTCTTTTATCCATCCATCCTCTAGGAATATGAAGTAGAAAGTAGACCCCAAACAACGAAAATATTTTTTGTTTTAAAGCGGTTAATTAAAAAAAAACAAACGATGAAACAAATCAAATTTGTGTCATCTCTTTGTATATAGAAACTTTTTTCCACTACACAGAATAGCCTTAGGGAATACAAGAACTCTTAAAAAAGCCAATATATTTTTATTTCCATAACGCTCAGCTTTAAAAGAAAAACGGTAAAACTGGAAACATATATTTCTTACCTTTGCATACTATTCTTGCAAAAGGTTAAAACGCTAAATTTTAATAATAAACTGATAAATAATAAAAAAAATCATATATTAAAAAAAAGATAACTTTCTATTTTTGGCATATAAACCCCAACCTGAGAAAACCATGGATGTACTGAAGTACATACATATACGGTGGAAGTACTGTTTTCCAAAACCCATTTTTTGCTGTAGTTCTTGTAAATTATTGGGTGTTATAAGAAAAACGCTTTTTTAAGAAACAACTCCACGACGCCCAGTCCAACGCCTAGGAAATTGATTATCAAGAGAATCTCTGGCACCTAACTAAAAGAACAGGTGCGCTCCGTCCTGCTAAAAAAACTGGATCATAGTCAATATCGCCTTATTCAATGGTTGTATTATTGCTACAATTAATTAAATATAGCGGTTTGAAGTCAATTCCAACAGTTGCAAGCATAAGGGACCGGTAAGAGTTTTATTAATAAAAAATGGATCACTTTTCTTGTTTTTCAGAACTCCAGCCCATACGTTACGTTACCAGTGAGGATTATCATCACTCACATGCCCGATACAAGTAATTTGGATGCATTTTATTTAAAGGTGATTTTTTATTAAAAAAATTTAGTGGTGAAATGTATATATTTCTTAATAATTTCTTGAACTGTTAATTTACCCCCACCAATATCAGAAACTATTACTATTAAGCTTTATGGAACCCCAGGTTTAGTCATTTTTGGTCTTGTGGTGGTCCGGTGGCCAAAATATGACATCATTTTGACGTCATGTTTTAAGACGTGCTTTAGACGTCAACTTTGCATGTTTTTTTTTGTGACCAATCAGTATTTATAAAATTAATTACCCGAAAACAAGCTTAATTCATTTAAATTATCAAAACAGACGACAAAAATAAGTTTAAAATTTGATAAAAGTGATAACAATAATAAATTTAATATTATCCTGTTTCCCCAGCTTCCGTTAGAATCTCTAGGAGAGTTCGTTTTTACATCACACGCGTCTGAAATAATAAAAATTTTCGATTTTTTTTAGCGCGTTATGTGCCTATAAGATAGCACCCTTTATTACCGGCAATGGCAATAAGTAAATTATCTGAAATGTTCTGCATTGTTTGTACCGTTGTATGGCGTTTTCGGTTTCGTTCTGTTTTTCAATTATTATTACCATTAATAATTATTTATATAAATATGCAGTGTAACTTAGTAGACTTTGGAAATATGTACTGCTTTGTGCAACTCGACAAAATAAGCGATAGCGACGTCGCCGTAGTACCTACATGAAAACTGGTTGAAAGGGAGGTGTTTCGGACGCCAGTAAAATATTGCAAGGTGTATAGAAAAGCTTTGGTGGAAAATGTATAAGTTGACTTAGACAAATAGACACCTTACGGCGTTAAAAAAGTTTATTTTTAGTTAAATTATTATAACATATATTGTATAATAAATTTTGAGTTTCAAGTATAAGTACAAGTGGTAGATAATAAATTAAGGTGGATTCATGTAACTTTTCGTTTTCTTTTTCTTTAGTATTTGTAATTACGATAGATCTTAACTTTTAAATACAGAAATCCATGTAGATATTTAAGCTTTTGTTTGACTATTAATCATTAGTCATGGGTCACTAAAATTCATTTATTTTGATCTTTTACGGCTAATGACTTAACCCAACTTTTTTAACGGGCTCTACAAATTAATATTTGGTTTTCACAAGTTAATTTAAATTTTTCTGCAAGGTAGGTTTTGTAAAATATCTAAATTTGTAGTTTTTAATATTTTAAATAAAATTATTATTATTCATTAGTCATTAAGAACAAGAACACAGGCAGCTATTACAGAAAAAGTTATTATATAAAACTAAAGAAAAGCAAACAAAAATTACCTGAACTCACATCTAGACTAATAAAGATCGGTAAATTTCTTTCCCATTTGTTAGGAATAAAGAAGGGTGACCCATTTTTATTAGTTAATAGTCTTTTCATTTTTATTTGTTCTATCATAATCCTACATAAAACCCATATTATCAGTCTTTACCTACTCCGTTAGTCTACATATATTTCCTAACTCCAAATAATACACCATTCTAACAACAAGAAGATCGCTAACGAAAACCATTTTGAAATTTAATATCTGGAAAATATCTGCAGACCAACGTAGTAGGTAAAAACTGATAATATGGGTTACATGCAGGATATATATGTGTCCTGGGGATGCAACAATGAAGTTGCAAAACGTTGAAAATTTAAAAAAGCCTTTTGTTTCTTTACTGGATCCTAACCACAAATAATACACCACTCTAATATAGCAACAAGAGGATCGTTAAGGAAAACCATAGAAACATAATATCTGCGGACCAACGGAGTAGGTAAAGACTGACAATATGGGGTTCAAGCAGAATATAGAATCTATATATGTGTCCTGAGGATGCAAAAAAAATTGTTTTTTTTTGATCTGATTTTAACCCCAAATAATACACAACTCTAACACGGTTTTTTTAACATTGTTCAGCCGTATTGGATTTTTACCAAAATATTATCAGGTCATCCCCATATGACCCTTAATTTTTGGTCAAAATTTGAAGTTAATCGGGTAAGTAGTATTTAACCTATGTCGCGAACTGACAGGCAGACCCACAGACGGACCAACGGAATTGATAAAACATGTTTTTTGGCATCTAGGGACGCTGAAACGTGAAGATATGTAAAACCTGAGAGGGTGATTTTTTTCACGATTACAAAAATTTTATATGGCCGCAATTTTGTTCCGCATCTTGAATTAGTAACATAGTTTTATTAGTTGAGCCCTATACCACAATTAGTTATGGCAGACCAATTGAAATCATTAAGTAGTTTTTTGTTTTGTTCCACCATCTTGAAATCGTACCAAAATTTTACCAGTTGATTCCAAAATAATACTTGATGTTTATGAAAAATTTGAAATAAATTCGACAAGTAGCTTTCATAATAATTTTTTTAACACTTTACTAGGTGGCCACTTTTAAGCTATGCCGCAAACTGACAGACAGACAGACCGACAGACGTGCCGACGGAATTGATCAAACATATTTTACAATTACAAACATTTAGTTGGCAGCCATTTTGTTTCGCCATCTTGAATTAGAACCACAATTTTACTAGTTGACCCCTAACCACAATTAGCTATGACACACAATTTGAAATCAATATATTAAGAAGTTTTTCAGGCTGAATTTTTAACTATTTTATTAAGCCGCCATTTTGTTCCGCCATCCTGGATTTGTACTAAAATGTTACCAGTTGATTCCAACATAATACTTGATACTTTTTTCAAAATTCCAGATAAATTGGATAACTAGTTTTTTAATAATAATTTTATTAACATTTCACTAAGCCGCCATTTTGTTTCGCCATATAGGATTTTTACCAATATCTTACCAGGCTATCCCCATATGACCCTTAATTTTTGACCAAAATTTGAAGTCAATCGGATAAGTAGTCTTTAAGCTATGCCGGGAACTGACAGACAGACAGACAGAAAGACCGACACTAAAACGTAAAGATTTGCAAAAGTGAGAGGGTGACTTTTTCACGATTACGAACATTTTATTTGGCCGTTATTTTGTTCGGCCATCTTGAATTAGTACTACTATTTTACTAGATGATTACTATACCACAATTAGTCATGCCATACAATTTGGAATCAAACCATTAAGCAGTTTTCTCAGGCTGAATTTTTAAATATTTTATTAAGCCGCCATTTTGTTCCGCCATCTTGGATTAGTACCAAAATGTTACCAGTTGATTCCAACATAATACTTTGCAAAATTTGAGATAAATTGGATGAACAGTTTTGTAATAATAATTTTTTAACATTTCACTAAGCCGCCATTTTGTTTTGCCTTACGGGATTTTTACCAAAATCTCACCAGGCCATCCCCATATGACCCTTAATTATTGACCAAAATATGAAGTCAATCGGGTAAGTAGTCTTTAAGCTATGCCGCGAACTGACAGATGGACAGAAAGACCGACAGACGGACCAACGGAGATGATAAAACATATTTTTGTCATCTAGCGACGCTAAAACGTAAAGATGTATAAAAGTGAGAGGGTGACTTTTTCACGATTACAGACATTTCATTAAGCCGCCATTTTGTTCGGCCATCTCGAATTAGTACCACTATTTTACTAGTTGCTCCCCTATACCACAGTTAGTTATGGCACACAATTTGAAATCAAACCATTAAGCAGTTTTTTCAGGCTGAATTTTTTAAATATTTTATTAAGCCGCCATTTTGTTCCGCCTTCTTGGATTCGTACCAAAATGTTACCAGTTGATTCCAACATAATTTAATGTTTTAAAATTTGAATTAAATTGGATGCGTTTTTAAATAATAATTTTTAAACTTCACTAAGCCGCCATTTTGTTTCGCCATATTGGATTTTTACTAAATGTTACCAGGTCATCCCCATATGACCCTTAATTCTTGACCAAAGTTTGAAGTCAATCGGGTAAGTAGTTTTTACTTACGTCGCGAACAGACAGACAGACCGACAGAATTGAGAAAACATGTTTTTCGTCATCTAGGGACCCTGAAACGTGAAGATCTGAAAATCAAGGAGAGTGATTTTTTCACGATTAAAAATACTTCCCTTTTACGAGGGAAGCAATAAGAATGTATTTAGATATCCTAGTATTTATGTAGTAAGAAGTACATTTGTTTTAACTTAGAAATATGTGGACCTGATGAAACTGATTGATAGATCATTCAAATTGTTGGTCCCACTCTGTACTTTCCTTTTAATTATTATTATTATTCAAAAGAGAAAGATGATTGTGCGGATGTATTCTTAAAAAGAGAAGGAAGAAATAAATTGTGTGCTCGTCCGCAAGAAAAAAAAAAAGGTGTGTTATTAGACTTCATGAACAGAGCAGTTTAACCAAGTTAAAAGATATAGGAAAGTTGTTGAAAATCCTAGAAAACAAACAAACAAACGTGGATTCACTGACAGGAGCCAGCCACACATTTGTAAATTCGGCCAGAAAAACCCAAAATGTAGGGTACATTTCTGACCTCTCTACGAAGGTAACCTTAGCCACCTGCCGCGACATCCAGGTCCAATTATTATTATTATTATTGTCATACATGTGATTTGAACAAGGCATTTAGGAAGGAAAAGGAAGCTTGAAGACACTGTGGCATTTATAACACAGACGATACTACAAATATTGTTAAAAATCGTCACAGGAAAAGAATTCAGAGATTTATAGAGACCGCCACAAATCAAGATAAAAAAGATCAGGTGAGTGATGTGTTTATTAAGATTGAAAAACTAAAAAATTACAGTATCAGTCTTACCGGTTTACATCGGTTACAGAACATAAAATATTTTTTCTATGCTAAGGTAGTAAAAAAATATTAATAAATAAACAATAATACAAAAATTCACAAAAATCTTTTTTGGCTTTTTCAACTGAATAAAAAAATATTTAACTTTAAATTAATTGAAACAAATATTTAATATCATTACATACCTCAACAATAGTTGCAAAAAAGCCAAAAAAGATTTTTGTCAATCTATACGCAACAACAATTCGAACACATTTAAAACAAAAATTCACATTAATATACTAATTTTGAGATTAAACTTTATTGAAACATAAAGATTGTACTGTCTTTCAATATAACATGATTTTAAAAAATGTTGTACATATTAGGTGCATAGAAAACAGGTAAATATCATCTCGTTTTCAAGTTCTATGGAGTGTGGTCCACAGCAGCTCCAGAGATTTCAACTTGTCGGTCAACAATTGAAGCTTCACTATTACCTTTTATAACTTGGTTTCCGAAAAAATAGCATATTTGTTTTTAATAATTTTTGTGTAATTTTTTTTAGGTAAGGGAAACACTTAATACAAATATTGTTAGTAGATGTTTTGTTTTATTTCTTAGCCAGACTATTTTTTTTTAAGATAAGTAAACGTTATGCAATGAACGCTTAAAATAAAAATTCAAAGGAGGAGCAAAATTGGTATGTTTTTACCAGTGTTATTCTGGAAAGAACTATTTTGGATTTAGATTTTCGTCTGTTTTTAATCTTACTATTTTAATTATTTCTAGACAAATTTATCTATAGCGTAGTTTTGATTAGCATAAAATTTGCTGCAAAGTGGTTTGGAAAACGTTTGAACAAGTATTTTCTGTAGTCTTACTGTGTGTTACCTTTCCGCCCACCCTAATGAGACATAATGATACACAACAAAGACCATAAGCCCAGGCATATTAGTTTAAATAACGGGTGTTATTCAAGTATATATGTGTATATACATAAAAATTATTTTAGAATTTTTTTTGGGCGTCCATATTTATAGGATTTTTTGACGTCATTGGGTCGCCATTATATCTACTATTTTAGGTCTATTTATTTTCACATGAGATGTTCAATGGACGTCTTCTGGGTGTGATATTACGGCGTCTTTTTGACGTCATGTTGGACGTATATTTGACTTCATTTGAACTTATATGATGACGTCTTTTGGTCGTCATAGAGACATCATTTGCAACCTGGGACGGCATGGCTCCCCATTCCGATTACATATCCATCAAACAATTATCTCGACTTAACTTCATTAGTACGAACCTTAATGAACTAAAAGAAAATTAAAAGAATTAAGGAGAAATAGCAAACGGCAAAAGGCTTAAGTGTTAGTACAGAATCACAATGACAATGTTTTTCATTCCAACCCCATTCGAAATTGGAGTCCACCGGTTTGCGCACAAGTTTTTGTCTTTTGATGGTCTCCAAACCCAAGTAGCACAAATTAGCTGATGAGCTTTTTTGTCTAACAGCCATAAAAGACACATAAAAACCAGAGATTTGTCTGTTTAATGATTCTTGGTTTGTTTTCTAGCCATGAAAGCTCGCTAGATTTTTTGGCTCCAAAAGTAGCAATTTTTAATGTAGATAGGCTATAGCATAATTACTTGGCCAAAAATATCTTTTATAGGGTAAATAAACCTCCAACTTTTTTTTTGTAATATTGGATGGCCAAAAAGTAGAAGTATCTGTCAATTTCGTTGCCACAACATAACCAAATATATTCTAGTAAGTATTGAAGTTAAATTATAGTAAGCATAGCTGTTTAAAATGTCAGAATATGGCATTTTTAATCAATAGAAATCGAGGTCAGAATATAATCAATAAATAGGAATTTTTCCAAATTCCAACCAAACATATTTCAGCAAGTATTTAAGTTTAATAAAATTATAGTAATACTAGCTATATAAGAATGCCAAAATATGACATTTTAAGACAACAAAAATTGAGAGGAAAAAATATGGCTTTTATTATCATATTTTTTTTTTCAAAAATTGAACTAAAATTGAATAGTTTTATTTCGCTTATTTTTGCTACAATATTGCCAAAATATCCCACATTTTCAAATTTACATTTATAACCTATAAAACTATACTTAACCAAACTGAAGATATATTAAGAAAAACGAAATATAAATTATTTACCATACAAAATGTCTAACAAAAAGATTAAATATTCCACCAAATATTATAGAAAAACGGAATCGGGGTAATCGTCGTTTAATTTTGTTACGCTGGCTCCTGGGTCTTAAATTAGCCATTTTTTAGCGAGAACTAAAGGCAAACCAAGTAGGCATTTTTATTGGCAAAATTTGAGTAAATGTTGCTAAATTTTGGCAACATTTGAAAATTATTGATATATTGATAAATATTTGCTTACAAAGTGGCCGATTTCAAAGAATAGTTGCTTAAAAAATTGCCCAAAGCTTTTTATGATCCGCCATGATTGAAATTAAAATTAAACATATTCTTTCTACCTATAAATACGTATTTTCATGCATGGTTTGTTTACGTTATGAACCCTTTAATCAATTTTCTTAGTAAAATACATAAACACAGTTTCAAGGTGCAGTGATATGTCGCCGCCACTCTATTCAGTGTGTTTTCCATGCCTATCTTAGATTCTTTTAACAGTAAAAGTTCCTTCGCAAGTGTTTTTTGCCCCTACCAACCGTCAAACCATGATTTGTTATCTTTGCATTTCCTCTTGGCTCATTAATTCTTATACTGATTGGCTCTGTTAATACTATTTCTACATGAATGAACAAAAGGCAAAAAATGAGAAATTATTTAGGTAAATTTAGGAAAAAAATGCTACTCAAATTTCAGCTAAAAACAGGTCATAATTCAGCTAAAAAAGCTCGATTTTAAAGTCAAAAAGTAGCTAATAAACCCAACCATAAAATAAAAAGAGAGGGGTCGTATAATTGCCAATTGGCCATTTTTACCCCATTACGGCCAAATTATTATTCCCCACTTTAGCCATATTTGCGTCTTTATACTGTAATAGAACTGTTATTTTGGCTAGCAATTTTAGCTAATTAGGCAGGGATATTAGCCAATATCACAGCATTTTAGCCCATATATGATATATGTGCTACTTGGGAAATAAGGTAAAATTCGATATGGTTACATTTAAAATTTTCAAAGCTTGCTTAATTTCTGCCAAGGTTCTTCTATGCCAACATTTTCAAGAATTTTTTGATCACCATAAAAAATAATAATTTTTTCCCATTCTCTTTTGACTGAATCCGAATCAACAATTCTGCTAAATTTCACAAACTCACTTATGGACTTGGAGTCCATAAGTAATGTTTTACATAAATATGAATTGTATCTTTAACACTAGCCTCTTGTGCAGGTGCAGTGATATGTCGCCGCCACTCTATTCAGTATTCAGCTATATAGTTATCGACTGTTGCAGATTTTTACGCAAATAAATAAATACCTCAAGTGGTTTTCCAGTTAACCAATCTCTCAGTTGAACATAAATAACACTGGGAATTTTTTATACTTTCAATTGCAGATATGAAATATCAAAAATATCATAAAATTTAAATACAACAGTCATACTGCAGAAGAAGTGTTATGCAACTCGTCATAGGGACGGCCCAGAAAAATCTCTAATTGCCGCAACTTTCCTTTGCATCGCATTATTCCCCAGTTCCCGCATTTACAGTGTCCCCATCAACTTCAAGTTCACGGTTAACATTAGTAAAAGTTTTCCGTTGAGTAATGCACAGACGCCGGCTTTCAAATAACAACGGCATTTAGTGACCGGCATTCGTTAGCCAAGAATTGTGCAGTACGCATACACCAGTCCCCTTTGTATATCTCCGAACTCCGAACGTTTCATTGAACACCGCTCTCTTTCCAGACGGACCGATAGACGAAAAGTCGTGTTTTAGAAAGACCGTTGCGTGAAATTACCGGCATTTTCAAAACGAATTCGACTCGCAACCATGCATTCTTTAAAAACTTTCGAAATTTTTATTTTGGCTAGTTTTGTGGTAGCAGTTATGAGTGAAGACAATAACACATCGCCTGTAACAGAGATTTCTTCGACAACAATTAAGGACGGCTTAGTACCCTTAACAAATAACTTTACAACGCCAGAATCGGTAGAACCCGTAAACAATGATGACCCTAATGTAAGATCTCAAACTTTTCTACCCACAAGAGCCGATGAAATGACAACTAAAACAGCACCTCTAGAACATGAAAGTCCATCAGCTTCGACGACTATGAAATCGGGCACTCTAGTACCAAGTGCGAACGGTGCTACACAGGGCGCAAATACTACCAAAGGTGGTTACCACAGTCTGGCAAGGGTGGAGTATCGAGAGTAAGTGCAGGATTTGCGATATTCAGTGTGGTTGTTTTACTTATGACTGGTATTTTCTCGTAAGATTTTTCTAAAAACACTGCTTGAATTGTAATCTTATATATAAGATTTTTGCTTTTTTATTGGGTAAAATTTCTACAAGGAAAAAATACTTAAATGTTTTGCTTAGTGAAATTGCACACGCATATTTTTTCATCAGCTGTGTTAAATGCTATTTACCTTTTAAGTACATATTATGTATGTATGTATGTATATATTTTTAAAAATTAAAAAAATAATGCTAAAATAGCTGCCTACAAGCTATTAGAAATAGATTTTTAAACATTCCACCTATAGTTGTATAGTTCAGTTTTTTGAACCATAAATTTTCCCTTATGAGTAAAATAAAATAAAAAAACTATTATGTTACGTGCATACTTAATTCCTATAAAATATAAACAGGATTTTTCAGTTCTAATTTGTGCGATTAATTAACATCTTCGTTATTTTAAAAATAGTAGTAAGTTAAGATGTAGAATCATATTTAAAATAAAAAATTAATGGCTTTGTTCTTTTCATAAATAAAAAGGCAATGTCTGACATATAAATGAAAAATAATATCTTACATATCATTTTGCCAATTTTATAAGTAACATTCAAAATCTGATGCAGAAAACTATATTTTTTAATCCTTTGAAGTTTTATTTATTCATTTAGTGTTAATTTAATACAAGTTGGTACTTTTTGGAAGTGCAGGGTATTTAAATGTTAGCTACCAACGTTAAAAAAAGTGTCTGAATAAGTACTGAATGCATCACACGGTAAAGTTATGGTAGATTTTACGATGTAGTTGTCAGTTCGTTAAATGTACCTAAAATAGCGGCACATGCTTTGATATTTTGTTAGAAATAGATTTTTAAACATTCCACCAATTGTTGTATAGTTCAGTTTTTTGAACCATAAATTTCTCTTATTAGTAAAATAAAATACATAAAATATACTGTTAGCGCACTTTTTAATTCCTATACAAAAATAAATTTGATTTTTTTCAGGTCTAATTTTATAGGGATTTATTAGGGTTTACGTTATTTTAAAATAATTACTAAGTTAACATGTAGAATAATATTTGACATAATAAATTAATGGCATGCAATTGTTCTTTTATTATGGTACAATATCTGACATAATTTCCACATGGAAAAATTAGACTATATATCATTTTGCCAATTTACGTCATTCAAAATCTGATGGTGTGCTATTTTTTTTAAAATCTTTCGAAGTTTATTTGATTAATTTAAACCTAAGTATAATACAAATTGATAATAGTTATGAATATTTTTGGGAATGCAGGCTATTTAAAATGTTAAATAACAACGTTAAAAATGTATTATAAGGTGATGATAGATTTTTTAGCGCTGTAGTTACTAAAATGTTACGATTATACATAACACTAGAACAAATTAAAAAATAAGTTAAAGTAAACCAAGAATCACTAAATATTTTTAAAATTAATCCACAACCTTGATTTTTAATAAGGTTCTGCATTCTTTTAACCGACTTAAATTACAAATATAAAATATAAGCAGCTTTCACAAAAACCATAAAAAATAAATATATCTATGATCCGACAGAAGAACAACAAGTTATGTAGGAAGACACTTAAAATCTGAGTAGCTTAAATGAAT